>VDFB02168118.1:13519797-13538291 GCA_007258455.2 Sequoia sempervirens
GGCCCCTTATCATTTTCATGGTCTTTTAGGCCTTTCTTCATGATGCTTGGTCCATTTTTCTTTGAATTAATGTTGCAATGTAGCTTGAACATTCACATTAAGTCCTAAAATTTCAAATTATGGCATCTTGTGAAGGTGTTGTGAAGTGTTGTAAAAAATTTCTACACTTTTCTAGACTCTATTCATTACAATTCACTTAAAAAATCACTTTTGTTATCCCTATCAAGTCCTTATTTGAAGTTTTGTAAAGTCTTGTAACAAGATTTCACACTTTTCTAGCCTTAATTTAACTATTTACACCTTTCTTATGCTTTATTTAACCCATTTATGTCATTATAAGGCTTAATTAAGTGTGTTTTAGAATGTAAACCTGAAAAGCAACATTAAATGCAAGATAATTTTCAACACCCACATTCAAGTCCAAGGTGGGACCCATTCGCCATGGGTGGAAAATGAGTCCCTCTTGGCTCAAAATTCAAAATATTTCAATTTTTCTTTTAGGTTTTTATTTAAAATCACCTTGTGTCAGCCTGTGATGAGGTATCCTTGGATTACTAAGGCACAAGTGTGTATAAATAAGTGGTTTTCTTCTCATTTTAACCCCCATTCATAATATTCACTAATTCACACATTCATTTAAGAATTCAAGCACTTTGCATCATTGAAGTAAGCAATATTCTAGTATTTTGGAGCAGCCATTATTATATCTTCAGATTTATTCAATAAGGGTTTGGTAAGTTGTAGCATTTGCATGCTATTTTTTTATCATTCTCTTTCATTACATTTCCTCATTAAGGGTTTTCTTACCAAAGTGGGATTTGACTAAGGCAAATCCCTATAACCTAACACTTAACCATTTTCCCCCTTTTCCATGTGTGTTTGCAGACTTGTGTATGCAGATTTGACAAGCTATTAGGTCTTGAAAAGTGGAAAATAAGTCAAAAAAGTGTTTCAAGTCAACTACAACCTATTTCAAGCTTGGAGAAGACATTTTGTCCATTTTTTGCAAAATTAACTCCATCAACCCGATAAGCAGTCAACCTCAGATCTAGTGCTACAAGATTGGTCCCTAGTTTCTCAAAAATTTGGGAGTGGAATAATTCACCATTAGTGGTGAATGAGTCCCACCTTAAGGCTGGAAATCCATATTTTTTCAAATTCTAGATCCCAAAACTCAGAAACCAGCTTTCAACAATTTTCATCAAAAGTAGGACTAATTCGCCATCAGTGGCGAATGAGTCCCACTGGTGATTTTTAGTGATCTTTGTTAGCATTTATAATATTCCAAATTCTCCATTCTCTTCCCAGGTGTAATCTAATTTAGCCTTCTTTTCTATTTTGCATTTGTTCATACTTTAGTTCATGTTTGCATATCACATTGTGTTTTCTAACATTGCATAAATCTTAGGTTTTGCATTCATAATCAGTCAACTAGTTCATGTAATTGCACTTATATCATTCCATTTAGTCTAAATAACATCATACAATACATAATTTGAGTGAAACACCTAGACTTTTGAGTGAGGTTTATCTCTCTCCTTTTAGGTGAAACATTCCTAAGAGTGCAAGAGTAGCCTATAAGCCCTACCAAAAAATCTACGATTCATTTTGGTGAAACTGCATATTGAGCACTTTATATTTCTAATTTCCATTTCACCTTGCATCCTAGACTTCATTTGCTTTAACATTCAATTAGGTTTTTTTTTGCCTCCTAGGGTTTATACACTTGCATTAGTGAAAGACTCATTTAGACTTCATTTTTACATACCATATCATTGAAAAAACTAAAAATTTGCATTTGTATCCTTAATTGGAATTTGAAAATCATTTAAATCACTTTAAATTTTTTGAAAAACATAAAAAAATCTCATAATTGGACTCATTCTCCACCCTGGGCGAATCAATCCACCTGCACAGTTTAGACTACATTTTCAGGCATTTTTTTGGGTAATTACTGCATTTTTGTTCTCTATTTTTACTTCTCTCCTTTAGTTTTGATAATTCCTATTATTTACATTTTTCACTTCTTGATTACATTGCATTTACATTCACCCCATCTTTTTTGGTACTCGTATGAGTGTTTGGTGCCCCAAATTGATAATACTTTAGTGAGATGAAGTTCTAGACTCATGGCTTCCCACGATAGCACTTTCATTGTGAACCTTGGAATCTCAAAAGCTCCTACTCCTAGTATGGAAAATGGTGCATTAGGCATGGACAATACCACTACTATGCCTTCACCTTCCCATCCAATGAATGTTGACAATCAAAACAATTCTATTCCATAAGAAAAATTCATTAGTATTCATGAGGATTTTGCACATTTACAACAAGATTTTCCCCTTGAAAACATTTCCACCACTACCATACTTATGATAGAAAACCTTCATCATTTGATTGAAAGTGATGATGGCTTGCAAGTTATGAAGAAAATTGATGAGATATACAATAAACATGTTCCTTCTACTTCCCAATCAACAAACATTGTTGTGAGCCAAGGAGGACCTCACAATCTTCCTCCTTCAACCATCACATCCATACCAATTTATACCACTCCTTAGGTTACAACAACTATGCAATAGGCTAGTCATGTGGTTCCTTATTTTACAATTCCAACTATCATTCCTAGTTCTTTTGTGGCATCACATATTCCTTCTTCCACCTTCACCCCTCTTAGTGTCCCTTTCACTTCCCTTAACATTACATGCACTTCATCACTATTTTCCCTTCCACCTCATACCACTTACACTGATCCTATCATTACATAACTCTTTAACATATTTTCATCCATGCAACAACAAATCTCCACCATTAGCCAAAGTCAAAATTCTCCACCTACATATCATGTCCACACTAGTCCATTATCCTTAGAAATCTTATGCACACAAATGCCACAACCAAATTGAAATGCCTAGGTTTGAGAAATACGGAGGTAAAGGAGACCCTACTAATCATGTCAATACTTATACAACCTTGTGTAGTGACTTTGTCCTTGATGATAAGTTGTTAGCTAAAAAATTTCCTAGGACCTTGAAGGACACTACATTGGATTGGTTTTCAAACCTATCTAATCATTCAATCTAATTGTTCAATGAACTTGTGGATGCCTTCATAAGTCATTTTCTAGTCCATATGACCCCTAAAAAGACAATGGCTGATTTAATGTGTTGTAGAAAAAATACCAATGAAAAAGTAACTAACTTCATTTCACATTGTCAGTTGTTATATGCTCAAGTTGATGTCAAAATACCTGATTCACATCTGCAAAACATGTTTATCAAAAACTTGCACACCCATCTTTAGGATTAGTTAACTATGATGAAATTTCTTTCATTTATGCAGTTATGCACAACCCTTTGTGAATATCATAGTTGGGTTTCAAGTCATGATTCAAAGTCCACTTCTAACCGAGTTGAGAGATATGAGCAAAACAACACACAAAACTTTAGAAAACCAAATAGAGGCTTTTTCCAGTTTAACATGCCTTCTCCACAACCAACCCAACCTATTCAGAGTCAAGTGGAAGTTGTTAAAGCAGTGGTTCCCTATACCTATGGGGACCCAAAGAGTCAATTTACTCCCTCACCTGATACCCTCCATAATACAATGAATCAATTGCTCCAACAACAAATGATCACTTTTCCTACTGTTAAACCATTTGATACCACCAAGCCTTTACCACCCACCTTTAAAACTAATGCTTATTATCATTTTCATTGCTAAAATGGACATGACACTAAACAATGTAAGCATCTCAAACACTTAGTTCAAGACCTCATTGATTCTAGTCATTTGTCTATTGCACGTGTTAATGATCAAGGAAATAAGTTCGTTGCACCCCCTAACCAGAATTTACAAATCTTTACCAACCCCATGCCTAAACATAATGTTTCATTTTTCAAGGCTAGTGAACCTTCAAATCCTCATGTCATGAACATTGATACAAATAATGAACATGGTATAACTCCAAATGTTACCCAAGTTACTCCTATGGATGAACTTGTGGGTGCGATAGATGTTATCCCTCGTAAGGGCCCAAAGAACAAAAATCTTGATATCACTTTTTCTTCCAAAGATATGCTTAAAAAACTTCCTAATGATCCTCTTTACATAGCTAGCTGAATTTATGATAAGCCCACAAATGGGATATTAATGGATCCCTCCTGTGGTAAGAATGTGAACATGAAATATTTTTTAGTATTATATGAATTGTATCAAGATGATTATAACAAACCAACTACAAGGATTAAAACTCATACTAATTTTGTGAGCCCTATGATCGAATCAATCGTACTCCCCTTAAAGATAAGACCTAAAACTTTGGATGTAACATTTTTAGTTATTCCACAATCGCATCAATTTCGTCTACATTTGGGTCATCCTTAGCTCTGCTCAATGAAAGCGGTCCCCTCAGTTGTTCACAAATGTTTGAATTTTCCACATGGCAATGAAATATTTACCATACATCATAGTGGCTTTTATTTTTTATCCTCCAAAGGTAATTTTTCCTTAGAATCCTTATGGCCTAAACCTATGGGACCCATCACCCCTAAAAAGGACTTCTTTTTCATTACCTATCAAAAGTTCAAAGCAAAACGAATAGTCAAATTATCTCTTCATAACATGTCCCTATCTACTTCCACTGCTCCTATCCTTGATGAAACCATGCTTCAGCCTAAGTCTAGCATTGAACAAACAATCAACCTCGTGAACAACCTACCATAGACACTTCTCTTTCATTGTTTAAATGACCAAGAGAAAATGAAACCATACCTATCATGCCTTCTCACATTAAACAAGTGTATAAAGCTAAAAATAAAGTGATTGACCCATCTTCTTCAATTTATTTTGTTCTTCCCCCTCTGGAAGACAAGGAACCTCTGATGGCTCAACCCACTCTTACACCTCTACAACTTCAAAACAAAATAAAATGAAACCACAGTGCTAGGGAGCATAGGCATCAATGTCGTCTCCTTGCTCATTAGTCTCGAATGGAAGAAAACAAAGAAAACCAACCTCTGCCTTTGACGAAATCAATAGATGACCACCCTCTTTCCCCTGACCTGCCACAAGAAAACATAGTCTAGCCTTCACAAATAAATGAACCAATCCAACAACTGCAACTCTTGATACACCCATCCTTGGAGATTACCCTTTGCCCTCATGTCATAATCAACCTTGATGATGATGATGATGAGGAGATCACAAAAATAGATGAAGTGCATAACAATTTAAACTCTTTATTTTCATCTACTATGAGCTTAAATGATAAATCTTCTATACCAAGTGAAGAACCTAGAACATCTCCTAGTTTAGCACTTGCAATTCTCCCTTCGGAAATTCAATCACCCTTGCAATACATTGAACATGATTGGGAGGTGGATGACTTGTTAGATGGTTGACTTGCATTCGCCTTACTAGCCTTTTTCCATTTATTTATTTTCCTTTCTCTTTTCCTTTAGGTTTGATTTTATGTGTGTATCGTGGTCCCCCATATCATGTGGTTGATGTTCCCTCTTTGTACACTTATTCTATTCATACCTCTATTCTTCTATATGTCATGCATTTCCTTTTTCATTTTTGTATTGGTTCTCATTTTGGGGATGATGCAAAGCATTGAGACATCCTATGTCTCTTCCATTTTCACCCAAAAGTTCCTTCCTTTTTCATTTTTTTTTTGGATTTTTTGTTTTTATTTTTAGCGATGACGCAAAGCATAGAGACACCCTATGTATCTTCCATGTTGACCTCAAAAGTCCTTTTCTTTTTCATTTTTTGTGTTTTCCTTTTTGACGACACAAAGCATTGAGATGCCCCATGTCTCTTCCATGTTAATCTAAAAGGTCCCTTTTTCCTATTCCCTTTTATTTTCTTGTTTTCCTTTTTTGGGATGATGCAAGGCATTCAGATCAATGTTCCTTCCATGTTGACCCGTGCTTTCCTTTTGTTTCATTTTTTCGCTTGTGTTTTCCTTTTGGGGACGATGCAAAGCATTGAGACCTCGATGTCTCTTCCATGTTGACCCAAAAAAAAAAAAAATCCATTTTTTTTCACTCTCTTTGTGTCATTCTTTCATTTCTATGTGCTTATAGAATGATGACAGTTTCGAACTCTTTAATAAACACATTGCAGCAATGAAAATATTGACCCCAAATTCATAGATCCCTTATCTGTTTTCTTTTATGGGGGACAACTCCCTTTTCTTTTGTTTTCTCTTTTGTTTACATGAAGCTGCCTAAATTAGAAACATATTACTTGGAATAGGGCTTTCCAAGTTGGCTCTCATGTATTGTTTTCCTTTTGCATTCCCTTCCCTTTGCTACTTTAAAGTAATTGCTCACAAAACAATGTGTAGCAATTCCTTTAAAGCGGGGGGCATACATTACCATAATTCATTTGCATTCTTGGTTCCTAGTGTAGCCTTTCCATTTCATAATGATGTGTTCATCACTTTGTGGATGACATTAGGTGTGATTTCCTTTAAGAAGTGTGGATCTATCTTAGCATATTACATTCCTCTTAGTTTCCTGATGTGACACGCTACATCCCTTAAGTTGTGAATATACTATTCTTTGATTGGTCCTCTCTTGGAGATGTTAGACACACTATTCCATAAGTGACAAACCTTGCATGAACTTAACAAGACTCCTTTGAACATCTTTTACACCTTGCATAATGCAACTTGCATTCTTGTGGTACCTTTCTCTTTGTTCATGACTTCTAAGCATACAAACTTTTCTTTCTCTCATGAAGTATGAAACAACATTTTCCTCTTGTGGCACCTTATTAAAGTTATCAAAATGTATAACTTTGATATGGTTGAGTGGGAAGCCCATTCAGTGACACTACTTTCCCCATAGACACCTTTGCGTCTATACGAGTGTACCATCTAGCGGATGTACTTCACCTTTTTGGTTCTTCTAACCTGATGGACTACCATGAGTTCTGTCACCCCAGAGTGAGTATGCATTCTTTTTAATACAATCAAACTAGATCTAATCTTACAACTAGTTGATAGATGATTGAAGCTCAATTCAATTTCCCTTTCACACATGTGTGTTTCTTTTGTTCTTATATGTTTAGTTTTCCATGCGGGATCTTCATCTGTATTTGATCATCCTCTTTGATTTTTTCATTCCATCTTGCTAACATAAGTGCATTAGGACCTCTCTCTCAATATGCATGGCTACTTTAGTGTGAGTTTGAAGCAAGTTCATCCTCTCACTAAAGTGGGGGATAAATGTACCATATAAAAATGGCCCCTTATCATTTTCATGATCTTTTAGGCCTTTCTTCACAATGCTTGGTCCATTTTTCTTTGATTTAATGTTGCAATGTGGCTTGAACATTCACATTAAGTCCTAAAAATTCAAATTATGGTGTCTTGTGAAGGTGTTGTAAAACATTTCTACACTTTTCTAGACTCTATTCATTAAAATTCACCTAAAAATCACCTTTCTATCACTTATCAAGTCTTATTTTGAAGTGTTAAATAAAGTCTTGTAACAAGATTTCATGCTTTTCTAGGCTTAATTTCACTATTTACACCTTTCTTATGCTTTATTTGACCCTTTTATGCCCTTATAAATCTTAATTAAGTGTATTTTTTAATGTAAGCCCAACAAAGAACATTAAATGCAAGATAATTCCCGACACCCACATTCAAGTCCAACCTAGGACCCATTCACCATGGGTAGCGAATGAGTCCCTCTTGGCTCAAAATTCAAAATATTTCAATTTTTCTTTCAAGTTTTTATTTAAAATCACCTTATGCCTGATTGTCATGAGGTATCTTCAGGTTACTAAGGCACAAGTGTGTATAAATAAGTGTTTTTCTTCTCATTTTAACCCCCATTCATCAAATTCACTAATTCACACATTCATTCAAACACTGTACATCATTGAATCAAGCATTAATCAAGTATTTTGGATCAACCATTGTTATATCTTCAAATTTCTCCAATAAGGGTTTGGTAAGTTGATAGAATTTGCATGTTATTTTTTTACCATTATCTTTCATTCCATTTCCTCATCAAGGGTTTGATTACCAAAGTGGGATTTGACCAAGGAAAATCCCTATAACCTAACCCTTAACCATTTTTCCCATTTTGCATGTGTGTTTTCAGACTTGTGTATGTAGATTTCACAAGCTACTAGGTGTTGAAAAGTGGAAAAGAAGTAAACAAAGTGTTTCAATTCAACTACAACCTATTTCAAGCTTGGAGAAGACATTATGTCTGTTTTCTATAGAATTAACTCCATCAACCCAACAAGCAGTGAACATCAAATCTGGTGCTACAGGATTGGTCCCTGATTTCTTAGAATTTTAGGACTGGAATAATTTTCCATTAGTGGTGAATGAGTCCCACCTTAAGGCTAGAAATCCATATTTTGTCAGATTTTAGATCTTGACATTCAAAAACCATCTTTCAACATTTTTCATCAGAAGTAGGACTAATTCGCCATCAGTGGTGAATGATTCCCACCGGAAATTTTCAATGATCTCTGTCAGCATTCAAAATTTTCCAAATTCTCCATTCTCTACCAAGGTGCTCTTTGATTCAACCTTCTTCTTTTCTATTTTGCATTTGTTCATACTTTAGTTCATGTTTGCATATCACATTGTGTTTTCCTATATTGCATAAATCTTAGGTTTTGCATTCATAATCAGTCAAATAGTTCTTTTAATTTCACTTATATCATTCCATTTAGTCTAAATAACATCATACATTGCATAATTTGAGTGAACCACCTAGACTTTTGAGTGGGGTTTATCTCTCTCCTTTTAGTTGAAACATACCTAAGAGTGCAAGAGTAGCCTAAATATACGGTTCAATCCTACACATTCACATTGGATTTAGGGCCCTTCTAAGCTAAATAAACTCAAATTTTCCTTAATTTAGTGTTGTAAAGTGTATTTATTTACACTTTCACATTGGATTTTGGGTCCTCTTGCATTTATGACCTTCATATCATTATTAACAAGCCCCTATGACCCCATGTTGTGCATCCCAAGGAAATTTTGATCAAAAACCTGACTAGATCAACATATGAACTTAATTTATTCATTCCACTTTGGGGAAATGAGCCCCATTTGAGCTATTTTCAATGTTTGAGTGGGGAAAATTGGGTTTTAAGTTTAAATTTCTTCAATGTCAACATTAGGGATCAAATTAATGGTAATTTAGGTGGATTGCCTATTTAAAAAAGCTTCTAAATCATTATTTCATCTATCCATCATACATTCATGAGATCAAGTCAAGCAAGCAAGAGTTATGCATTTCAAGTCTTCACAAGGTCATCAAGATAGCAATCAAGATCAATTCAAGGGCATTAAAGGGTAGATTTCTCCATCAATTATTGTAGTAACTCAAGATCCATCATTACGGAAAGGTTCTAATCGCATTACTTCATATTCATGCTTCATCATCTTGTTTCATCATGTTGGTTTAATTACCTAAAACGGGTTTGACCAAGGCAAACACCTATTCCCTAACAATCAACATTTTATCTCTCTTTCTTTGTGTGATTGCCAATCTAGGTACTTTGAAGTCTTGGTGATGATTGAAGAATAGGTTTCGAACTTGTTAGATTCATCCCCCTATTAGCAAGGTCAAAATCTTCATAAAAAGTCACTTATAGTCCTAAAAATTAGGGTTTTGGATTTGGACACCTAGAGGAGTAGATTGAGCAGACAGAGAAGTGCAGATCAAGACTTTCCATTTCCAAAAAAGAAAAATTGGACTCATTTTCCATTAGTGGTGAATGAGTTCCACTATAGGTTTCTTTTGGAGATTTTTGTAGATTCGGATACCCATTTTCCTGAAACTTGCTCTAGTGTAGTTTTCCAAAATCGGGACTGATTTGCTTAGAATGGTGAATGTGTCCCACTAGGCTTAAAAATAAACATCTTCAAGATTTCAAAGTTCCATTCCATCCTCAATAACTTTCTTGGTGCACACTTTCCGTTTTACAACTTTCTGTTTTGTTTCACTTGCATTTCTAGGTCATTTAGCATATGTTTGCATATCACATTGTGTTTTCAAACATTTTGTGTTTTCCATGTTTACACTTGGTGGTGAACCCCCTTTCTTATCTCATTCATCTCCAAGGATATCTTATAGTCAGATATCACATCCTTCATTGGATTGAGATCTCTAGGGTACCCTTGAATGTGGATATTGTGAAATTGGATCCCTTTCCTCCTTATCCCATTTTGCAGAAAAGGAAGTGAAGCATCCATTTCTAGTGTCCACACCTTTGTGGCATCACATATAATATCTCCTAATAAATTACCACATATAAGCATTCCTTTCACTTTTCCCTCAAACACATACACCCCTTCACCATTTTCACTTCCATCTCATAACACAAGTAATGACCCTCTCATAAATCAACTCTTCCACACTGTTGCATCCCTTCAAAAATAGGTTTCCACCATCAATTAAAACCAAAATAGGCCTCCTACATATTATTTCAAAAGTAGTCCATTTTCCCTAGAGATATTGCGAACACCAAGGCTACAAGGTGTAGAGGTGCCTAGATTTGAGAAATATGGAGGAAAGGGAGATCCTTCTAACCATGTTAATGCTTAAACTGCCTTATGTAGTGACTTTGTCCTTGATTATAAACTCTTGGCTAAGCTTTTCCCTAGGTCCTTGAAAGATATTTCCTTGGAATGGTTTTCTTCTTTACCAAACAATTCAATTCGTTCATTCAATGAACTTGTTGAGGCATTTTTAAATCATTTCCTAGTGCATATGACTCCTACGATGACCTTGGTCGATTTGATGAGATGTATGTAAAAAGAAGACGTAAAGATAACTGATTATATCTCATGCTATCAATCACTTTATTTCCAAATCAAATTCAAGGTCCCTGACACTCATCTTCAAAAGATTTTCATAGAAAATTTACAAAGAAAGATTCAAGATAAGCTCATTATGATGAAATTCCAATCCTTAATACACTTTTGTACTTCCCTCCCTAATTATCAAAATTAGTAGTCAAGATATAAAATCCAGTTATACCTAAACTAAGAAATTTGAGCCCATGAACCAAAACAATTCCCAACCTTTTAGAAAATAGAAAAAAGGGTTCTTTAAATTTAATACCCCTCAACAAATAACTTAGAATTTCAATAACCAAGTAGTTGTTAAAGCCATGATACCCTTTAGCTATGGGGACCCAAAAAGATAATTCAATCCCTTACCCAATACCCTTCATAACACAATGTCACAATTTTTAGAACAAAAAATGATTACCTTGCCTCCCATCAAAATACCCAATCCTAATAAACCTTTACCCTCAAGCTTTCAATCACATGCTTTTTGCCACTATCACTGACAAAATGGACATGATAGGGAACATTGTAAGCATCTTAAACATCTTGTGCAAGATCTCATTTATTTGGGTCATCTTTCTGTTGGAGGCGTTAGTGATCAAGGCAATAAGTCTGTTGCCCCTCCCAACCAAAACTTACAAATCTTTATCGGCCCTATGCCTAAATGTAATATATTTCATTTATCAAAGGTAGGGAAACTACAAATATTAACGTGATGAATGTTGAAATGGATGATGAGAACATAGATACAATTCAACATAGTCCTATGGATAATGATCAAAAAGAACAAAATCCTTTCAATGGTTTGGTTGCATTGGTTGAAACTCAACATCATAAGGGACGACCTAAAAATCCTATTGAAATTTCTTTCACCTCTAAGGATATACTTAAATATACACCTGATGGTTCTCTTTACATAGCCGACTGTATCTATGATAAGCCCACTAATGGGATATTAATAGATCCCGCTTGTGGAGAGAACATGATAACCGATGAATTCTTACTTTTGCATGAACTCTATCAAGATATATATGATAAACCAAAATAATTGATCAAGACGCATAATGATTTTTCTTTCCCTATGATGGGATCAATCACCTTACCATTACAAATAAGACCAAAATCACTAGACATCTCATTTTACATCATCCCATAGTTAGACCAATTTCATGTGAAGCTCAGCTATCCATGGCTTCACTCCATGAATGTAGTCCCTTCAATCATACATAAATGCTTAAAGTTTCCCTTTTACAATGAAATATTCATTGTCCACCATAGTGGATTTGACCCTTTGTCCTCCAAAGGAAAATTTTCCTTAGATTTTTTTTGGCCTAAGCCTATAGAACCTATAAAACCATGAGAATACTTCCTTTTCTTGTCTTACCAAGCCTACCATCCTATACGAAACAATGCTTGAACCTAGAAAAATACCAAACAATCAAGACCAAACTAAAACAAAATCTTCACCTACCTCTTACAAATGACCAAGAGATAATGAAAATAATCCCATCACGCCTCCTTGAATAAAACAAGTTTACAAATTCAAAAAGAAAGTGGTTGAATAACCTACTATAGTTCCTTTTGTTCATCCCCTTAGGGAAGAAAAGAAACTCATGGTTGATCAACTCAAGTTCCTACAAAAAATGCAACTTAAAATTGAACTTAAAATAAATACAGAGTGAGAGAATAGGCATCAATGTTGCCCTTGTTCGCTGGTTACATGAAGAAGAATCCAAACAAAGAAAATATAAACCTAAACTTGATCAAGCAATGCACAGCGACTCTACTCCCCGCCTATGAAACAAAAGAAATTAATATAATAATCCATACAACAAGAGTTGAACTCTTCCATGTACATTATCATTCAACCTCCTATTGTGATTAACTGATGACGATGTGGAGGAAGTTGCTAAAATTGATGAAGAGGTGCATAATGAATCAATACATTGTTTTCCCTCTTCCATGAGCTTAAATGAAAATTCTCCTAAGAAAAGTGTTAAACTTGGTGTTGGTCCTAGTTCAGTACTTTCTATTGTCCCTTTGGCTAGTTTCCCACCTTCATTATACAATAAACATGATTGGGATGGAGACAACCAGCTTTAGGTTGACTTGCATGTGCCTTACTAATCTTTTACATTTTTCATTTCTTTTGTGTGGATTCAATGTGCATAATGTGATCCCCCTATAATGTTCTCTATTTGAGGTTCTCTCTCTTTGTGACATTCCTCTATTTGTACCTTCATTCTTCTCTATGTCGTAAATATTTTATCTTTTCACTTTTTATCTTTTTTGCATTTGTATTGTGTTTTCCTTTTGGGGATGATGTAAGGCATCGAGACCTTCATGTCTCTTCCATGCTGACCCAAAAGGATATTTCCTTTTCTTCTTCCTTTATCTTTTCCCCTTTGTCTTAGGCTTTCCTTTTGGGAATGATGCAAGGTGTCGAGACATTCATGTCTCTTCCATGTTGACCTCGGAATTTCTTTCTTTGCATCATTCTTCTAGTTCTATGTATTTCTAGAAATGATGACAGTTCTGAGCTCTCTTAAAAACATTGCAACAAGAACATATTGACCCCCAAATCCATAGATCCCTTATGTGTTTGGTGTTTTGATTTTGGGGGAAACCCCTCTCTTTTTCTTTTGCATGATGTGGCTTTACTTGTAAACATATAACCCCAGCATAGGCTTAACCAGCCAGATTTCATATCTTCCTTTCCTTTTCATTTATCATTTTCTACTTTAAAGCAATTCACTCACAACATGGTGTTTAGAAATTTCTTTAAAGTGGGGGCATACATTAGCATGTTTTTTTGCATTTTTCTTTTTCATGGTTCACGGTGCAGTCCCTTTACTTTATGCGATGTGTTTTTCACTTTGTGGATGATATTGGGTATAATTTCCTTCATGAGCATGATCTATCTTAGCATATTAAACTCCTCTTAATGGCTTGATGCAACACACTACATCCCCTAAGTTGTGAATATTCTATTCTTTGATTGGTCCAATCTTGGATACATTAGGCACAATGTTCCCTAAGTTAAAGACCTCGCATGAACTAAGCAAGAATCCTTTCAATGTTCTTTGCATTTTGTATTTACAAATTTGTAGTTATATGGCTACCTTGCATAATGCAACTTGCATACCTATAGAGCCATCTTGTTTGTTCATGAGCTCCAAGCATACAAATTTTTCCTTGCCTCATGAAGTTCAAAAACCATTTTTTCATTGTGTCTTATTAAAGTTAGTAGGGGGTATAACTTTGGTATGGTTTGACAAGAAGCCCGAATGAGGCATGACTTACCCTTAGCCACTCGTGTGTGAGTGTGAGTGCATACCATCCATGTTTGTATGTGTCTCACCTCTTTCGGATCCTCACCTAATGGAAAACTAGGAGTTTTGTTGCCTCATAGTGAGCTTGCATCTTTTGGAAAAATAGCCTAGATTCAATCCACATCACGATGGAAAAATGGTCAAAGCTTGATCCCACTCTTTTATTTTTACCTTTTCTCTTCTTTCATATTTGACACTATATTCTTGTGCTTTTTTATTGCTCTTTATATCATTTTCTTGTTTGTTCTTTTATACTTAAATGTTGGTTTTTAATGGGATCTTGATCCTAGGGGATTGATCACCCCTCTTGATTGTTGTCATCCTATCTTATTGGAATCAGTACATTTGGACCCCTCTTGATGCATGGTTTTCTACTTTAGTGTGATTTTGAAGCAAGTTCATCCTCTCACTAAAGTGGGGGCTAAATGTAGTGTCAAAAAATGTCATCAAGACATTTTCACACTTGTTTGAGCCCTCCTTGTTGAATTGAGCTTAATAATTCCTTGATTTAGTGTTGTAATGTGGTTGACACATTCACATTAGGTCTTGGGCCCTTGTGAACCAATGAATTTAAATGGTACCTTGATAAACTGTTGTGAAGTGTTCTAGCACACTTTCACACTTTTCTAAGGTTTTATTAATTAATTACACCTAATAAACTTATTTTTCACCTTAATCCTACTTTATTTGAAGTGTTGTAAAGTGTTGTAACACACTTTCAAACTTTTCTAGGCTTTTTATTAATAATTGGTATTTCTTTTGCTTTAATTAGCCCTATTTTACATCCACAAGCCTCATTTATTACATCTTTTCACGAATAATCCCAACACAAATCATTACCCAATCATAATTTAGGTGTTTCAGGCTTGAATGGAATAGATTTAGTAATTTGGGACTCATTTACCACCTTTTCTTAATGAGTCCCACCTATATTTTTTGGTCCTAAACCATGTTTCATACCTTTCTAAGCAATTTTAAAAATGGTCCCAAAAATTATGCCTAATTAGACTCATTTTCCACCTTTGGTGAATGAGTCTTGTTTGGCCCAAAATAAAATTAATTCAAATTTTTGGTAGGATTTTATTCTCCTAGATGTGATGTCGTCTTGTAGTGTTGTAATTTTAGGAATTATTGCATAATTATGTATAAATAGAATTTTTTTTCACTCATTTTACACCTAGCAAGTTGAATGTGTATCCCCATAGCACAGTTAAGTTCACAGGAGGATTCAAACATTCACAATATAATTAAAGATTCTTTAAGGGAAGATTATCAAGCATTGTAGAACAACATTTAAGCATCAATCATCATGTCAAAATTTCCATGCATCATGTTTATCTTGGAGCTAACAATTGTGATGTAAGGTTTATGATTCAAGCAAGAACGTCATTCAAGATCTATCACCTTCAAGAAAGAGTCAAGATCTACATCCATTGGATCCATCTCACACATGTTTGTAGCACTATATTTCTAGGGTTTTGTGAGTTGAAACATCATACTTTGTTCATTCATCATTCATCATTCTCCATTTCTATTTCATTCTATTTCAAGCTTTGATTACCAAAACAGGATTTGACCAAGGCAAACCCCTCTCAACTAACCCAACAACATTTTTCCTTCTCCTTTGAGAGTGATTTGTAAGTCTAGATTTCAGATTTCCTAAGGAGAAAGATTGGATAAAAGTTGTCAAAGTTGTCTAGAGCATTGGAGAGCATTGGAGAACACCTACAGGCTATAAATCAAGTTTTCAAATCTAGAAATTAATCAGGAAGGATAGAGTAGAAAAAAAAGAGAAAGATCAGACTTTGAAGATTTAGAAAACCCCAACTGGATTGATTCACCACTTCTGGTGAATAAGTCCCAGTTTTAGTCAAAATTCAAATGTTTGGAGATTCATATACCCATTTGGCAGATTCTTGTTCTTGTACAGAAACCCAAAATATAGACTGATTCACCCAACATGTTGAGTGAGTCCCAATTAGTATTAGAATCATATTTCCTAGTTTTCTAGACCTCCTTCCAACCATCTCCAGATTTCTAGGTGCACATATTCCTTTTTGTAGTTTTATGTGTTGTTTCATTTTCATTTCTAGGTAATTTAGTGAAGGTTTGCATTGAATTAGGGTTTAGTTTTGCATCTTGAATTTCATTTATCTTTCCAAGTTCTTACTTGGTGGTGAACCCCTTATTAGTTTCTATTTAGCCCCTAAAACAACCCTCTTTCCATATCTCTTTCTCCTTTACATTGAGATCTCAAGGGTTTGTTCTTGAGTGAAAGTTAGTGAAGATTGTTCTTCTAGGTCCTAAACCCTAGAAGTAAAACAATTCTGCACATTTTAGAGGAGAAAACTTATTGATTTTTAGTGAATATGGGTTTTCCTTGGTCAAACCCCATTTAGGTAATCAAACAAAATAATGAAACAATGAAACAAGGATATAAAACATGAAAACATAGTACATGCAACATGAACAATGATACCTTAAATAATGTCTTATAAATCTGCAATCTAACATAAAATGGACATGAAGGATGTAGATCTAGATCTTGAGGTAAGTGTAAAAAAATGGTTGACCTTGGATCTTCAATGCTACATCACAACACTAGCTCAATAACATTTTTGATGCTTGATAACCTTGACATGATGATGGATCTTGAATTGCTGCAATAATTGGTGGAGAATTCTACCCTTGAATGCTTTAAAATTGACCTTGAATGCTCTCTTAAAGATCTTGTGAAGTCTTGGAATGCTTAACTCTTGAGTGCTTGACTTGGTAATATGAATTCTTAATCTTTCTTGGGTGAAATAATGATTTGAAAGCTTTTTTATATAGGCAATCCATCTAATATCCCATTAATTGGATCCCACATGCCAACATTCATGAAATTTGAACTTAGAACTCAATTTTCCCACTCAAAACCTAAAAAATAGGCCAAATGGGACTCATATACCATTTGTGGTATATGGGTCCCACAAGGGCTTTTTGGAGGGAGAAAGTGTTGGGGAGTGAAAAAATTATGTTTATTTGGGGTCTATGTCAGGATTTTGGTAAAAATATGCCATGGGATGCACAATATAGGGTCTTAGGGACCCATTAATGATAATATTAAGGTTATAAATGTAAGATGGCCCAAAATCTAATGTGAAAGTGTAAATAAATGCAATTTACAAAACTAAATTAAGGAAAAATTGGGTCTATTTAGCTCAAAAGGGCCCTAAATCCCATTTGAATGTGTACAACACCTTTCAACACTAGATTTGGTACATTTAGTTTACAAGCCTCCTAAATTTAATGTGTAGATGTGAATAAATACACTTTACAAAATTTAATTAGGGTAGAGTTAGGTTTATTTAGCTTAAATGGGCCCTAAATCCAATGTCGATGTGTATAACACATTACAACACTAGATTAAGGTGACCTTAAGTTCATTTCAACATTAGTTATTCTTAAATTAAGTGTGAAAATGTACACATCATTTTTTGACATTACAATATTTATATACCTATCTATATTCATGTATAGGAACATATACATATATCAACATACTTGTATGGAAATTCCCATTTTTCAACACATACATGTTTATTGACATGTGTATATATATGTATATATGCATATATCTCATATATATACATTCGATTATAAAATAGATCGCATAAATATTTTTTAACTTATCGTTAGGTATATATATATATATATACATACATGTCTCATTTTCATTTCTATATCAACAAGGCCATGAGAAATATATCCATGCACATGTGTCAGTATATCTACCTATGTATTCTCATGTACATATTATCTTACATGTATGGGCTATCGTCAACATGCATATACATTACACACACACACACACACACACACATATATATATATATATATATTCATTCTATGTACATCTATCTCATCAATCAAGTATAGTAATACAAAGAAGAAATCGCATGCACCAAGCACTAAACACAAACCAAGAATGCTCTTAACAGAAATCAAGATCCTTCCTAATGCTAACACATCATACTAAATGATGACTTACCAATTCCCAAAACTATGACTTGCCTCAATTGTTCTCTAAGTGAGTGTGTGTAAGCTCAATTAGGTTTCATTATAGGTTACTTGAAAAATTTCTTCTCCTGAGTGATACTTCCCCTTGCTTCCAGAGGATTGAATCTGAATCCGCATCCAACTTAACACATTTTCATAGTAGTCAGTTGTTCATCAAAACAAGATTTTATACATTTCATAATTAAAATATAAAATTTAATAACCATTCATTTCAAATATCCATTCTATTATATAACATCAAATGAAATAAACATTCA
>VDFB02168118.1:13538391-13596500 GCA_007258455.2 Sequoia sempervirens
TGTTAAAACAAACATTGTTTTGACGGCCTGTGCTTGGCGGGTCAAATGAGGCTACCCATGTGGGGAAACGTCTCTGCAGCCTCCAGAATGCACATTTAATTAATACGGTCAAATGTGCATTCTGGGGCTGGATAGACAATAGTCCCATGTGAAGGCAGTATTGATTGTGTTTAAAATTGACAATTATAGGCATTACAACGACACCTCATCCTGATTGGTAACCTAAGTGATTTGTTTTTAAATGGTGATCTCAAACTTTCCAGCTAGCGCCGAGTAGATCCAAGAGCACTGTTGCACGTACCGTTTGACCCTATGCAGGCAGGTAGGAAACGCATATTTGAAGAGTTAGTGAGCGATGAAAAGGAAAGATGAAACAGTTTCATTGGATTAAATACTATTTGAAACTGTTCGAAATTATTGGTAGCTATTAAAAGTAGATACGTCCAGTATTTATTCTTAGTAACTATTTTACAATGGCGATAACATTGTAAGTTGAAAAAAAACAAACCTGGAGTTGTGGGTTTTTATTTTTTCCTCATCTTTCAGCGTTATTTATTTTTAGATGGATTCAAACCTATTGCAATCTGGTAGTTTATGTTAGTGTTGTTAGATTGAATATGAGGAGAGTGACTCTTCTTTCAAATTAATATCAAAAGTAAGTTCAATTTTTTTTTTATGAAACAAGTTTTTATAAATCTAATTTAATTTGGTTTTGTCTATCGTTAAATTTGAGTATTCTCACAAAAGACTTGCAAATTATAATTTGGCTAGTTATTTTGTTGGGTGTATTCCCTCTAAAAGAATGCTGTATGAGTGGGTCAATAAACCTTAGGTTTCTCATGAGGATGAGCTTGATGTTGTCCAAAACCTCACAAAGGGTTTTTCATTTTATACTTTGTAGTAGTCAATCATGTGGATGTCATTCAAAAGCATGTTATTTACTATTTTGTTGATTATGCCAAGAAAGGTTTTGAAGGAGGTAACTCCTAAGGATAGGTGGAATGGTTGGAAGCCTTGCTTGTATCACTTCAAAGCCTTTGGGTGTGTTACATATTCACATGTTCTTGAATATAATAGATATAAACTTGATGCAAAGAGCTGCAAGTGTATGTTTGTCAATTTTACTGTAAAATCCAAAGCCAAGTGATTGATTTAATGCTAAAATGATCTTCATTTGTAGTGATGTGGTAATTGTTGAAAGGAAGAGCTATTGAATATCAAATACATTGTAATTTTAATCTGCCTACTCCTAATGTACGTTCTCCCACATAGAGGTTTGTTCTATCCCCACATGTATTTAGCAATTCCTATACACTAATAAAGTCTTATGCTCAAAATCGCTAAAGGATTGGCCAACAAATAAGGGTGATCATAAAGATTGACATCTCCTACAGTTTAGGGTCTACAAAACCTAGGTGGTGCTCATCTTACATCACTAAATGAAAAGATATGCAATAATCAAATTACAATGTCAAGAAGATGCATATTCTCATATATTATGTGTTAGACACACATGACAACTGAGAAGGGGGCTGAATCAGTTATATGTTAAAACATTCAAACCCTCATGAATCTTCAAACCCTTATTAAACATTAGTATGAATGTAAACAAGTGAAACATCAACACATCAACACATCAACACATCAACAATCATACACAATAGAACACTAGATTTACGTGGAAAACTCTAATCAAGGAAAAACCATGGTAAGGATTAACTCAGATATATATGAATAACAACATCGAATATAATAGGCTCAGTGCTAGAAGGGAAAACTACCTAGAAGAAAAGAATGGTTCACTTCCCAAAGGACTCATTGTTTGGAATATAAGAGAATAGAAAAAGATTGTTACAAGGAGGTTCACTACCTCAGAGCAACAGGAAGATCCACCTCAATAATTCTACACCATCTGCAACCTTTGACTCATTACCTCCAACAACTTTAGGTACACTAAAAATGTAGATACCTTCAACTCATTGCTTATGGTAACCTTAGGTGTTTAAGCTCACACTTAGATCACAACACGTGATCACATTCACATCACACAACACACCATTCTATGCCACACAAATCTCCAACAACTAACCTTACTTATATGGGTGAGTGTAGGATCATGGGGGTCCAAAAAGTGGGGATATGACAAAAAAATGGCTGGTGGTTTTTTTTATTATCTAAATTTGATGAAATAAAAAGAATTTATTGAGAAAATTGTTAGCTTTCCAAAAATATAAGATATGCCTTATTTGGAATTAAATAAATAATTATTATTGATTTTATACATACATTTTGACTAAAGTCTCGATTGATAGGCTAATTGAAAAACATCTATAATTCTTAAACGATTTCACATTTTTTGAGTTTGAAAGATGCATCACATTCTATGCTTCACCTACTATAGGTAAAAAAAATTGAATCTCCTAAATTTTTAACCAAGTTATGGTTGTCAGACAAACAAGTTTTAATATTTATAAAAAATTATAATACAAAATTCATAACTAATTATTTACTTGCACAAAAATTACAAAAAAAATATGGCACATCTAGGGATGTGTCCTCTAATTATATTGAAAGTTTCAAATAAATATATTATATTTTTCTTGTACATAGGTTGGTTAGACATACACCTGCTTTTTATTTTTTCTTGAAAAATTAGTACTACTGTGCATTGAAATTTTAAATTTTCACCAAATAGATTTACTTTTTCTCAAGAAAGGAATTGTGTCTTGGAAATTGCATGCAACTTCCTACAAATTTTATTCTTACATATTTTTCAAATTATGTTAATAACTTATTCAAATTTTTATGTCAAGTTTCCTAACTTTGTTTTTCTAAATTTTCATTGTCACTTAAGGGCCTAGTTTGGACCGCATGATCCTGCATTGACCTATACATCCTCTATGACCTCAAACAACCTCTCTAGGTTGGCCTTAATGAAATGTATGCACCTCAAACATGCAACCAACAAATAGGTTGACACCAAACACTTTCGTAGTGGTAAGAAGTGAAGGAGGACTACACCAAGGTTTAACTAGGACCCAAATATAGACCGATACACTACACCATGCTTCCACAAATCATGAAGCACATACGTAAGTAACACTAACACACCAAGTCAGCCAAACCCATATTAATGCTACCAAATAATCAACTCACTCTTCACCAAGTTCGTAAACACCATATGGACCACGATGCAACATCACACAAAATCCACACAACATCCCAAAATATTTCAACACCATCAAAATATTCATCAACACTACCGCAACCACCTGAAATTGTGAATACTTAAGATCCTGTGTAACCAGCCATGCTGCCACATACATACAACTCACTAACCAACCAAGTTGTGAAATAACTAAACACCAAAAACTCTAAGGGAAGGTGGATATAGACAATATTAGAATGTTCCCAAATCCACAAGATAGGAAACCTCAACGCGAATAAATGCAGAGCAATTCCATTTCTCCTAGACTACTTTCTTCACAGACAACATAGTGTCAAACACATATTTCAATGTTGTACAATCCAAAACTTGAAACTATGGATATAACACCTCTAAATGTACCTTTGATAATCTCATCCAAGCTGCACAGGCACATCTTCATTCATGAAGAAATGTGAAGCACAGTTCAGAACACAACTATGCCACCTTGTACACTCTCTATTCAAGTTTTCTCAAAAGCACTTGGAGCCAAGTGAACCAGCTACATCAACAACACTTTATCAACACCACAAAAGCCTTCTCATCACAATCACACTAAAGGTTGGTCCATAGGTTGACATCAATGACAATACTAAAGACAACATAGTGTGGCAATCTCCAATAATTTTTCCATTGACATCAATGACAACAATACTCTCCAACAATCTCCCCTTTTGTCATTGATGGTAACACCAACTTTAAAAAATCATCAACAACAAAAGAAAGCTTGCAATGGAAATACCATCTCACAAAAGCAACCCTGCATCAAGAAGCACTCCCCCTTAGACATTTCTTACATTTCAGGTTTTTTTTACTTCTCTGCTTTCTTATATACATGGAAGGTGGTCAACTAGCCAAAAGAGACAATTACAAGTTCCATATGAGGACAAGGCTACCTAACCCATTGCCCCACTTAGTGCAAGACAAGGATGAGCTGAGATGATTGATGAAAATTAGTATTAATTAGAGGAACTAGGTGCTCCAACACAAGGAAGAGCACCACAATCCTTAAGATGAAGAATTTTATCACTTAAATCCTTACATTCATTAGTAGAATGACCATGAACTCTACGATATGCAAAAAATAAATTCTTGTTGAACCATTTCTTTCATGTTCTTGGAGGGAGAGATATCAAACAATCGTGGAGGAGTCTCAACAAGATACAAGCTCTTTCTCAAAAGTAGAAGATGTTCCTTTATTTTGCGACAAAGATATCTCTTGCTTAGTACAAGGTGTGATACTTGTAACACAAGACTCTTTAGATTGTAAGATTTTGTGCTTTCCTTTATAGGAGGGTGTAAAATCTAACAAATTCTAGTCATTAGGGTTTTTTGTGATGAAATTTATATTAAGTGGTGATTTCTTTCATTCTTTCATTTCTTTCAAAGGACAATAACCAAGACCATGTGTGGTTTCTTGTGTGTTAGGCTCTATAGGGATGTATGTATACCTTTTTCTCCAACAACACATCATTTTCCACTATAAGAAAGTTGTTTCAAAAGTTCATAACCTCTTCTATAAAGCTTTTTCATTTCTTTTGGATTCAATGGTTTCTCATAATCAACTTCATCAAAGTTTGTCATGCATGTTGTCTTTTTTTCTAAAGTGGTTGAAGTGGATGCTTTCAAAGATTCTATTGAATTTTGTGCCAACATTACTTCTTTTTCTTTTCCCTTTTTAGACTCTTTTGTTATGCCCACAAATGTAGGTGTGAAATCTAAGGAACCCCATCATCTTCCAATAATTTCATAACTTCATCGTTATGCTTTTATTTTTCTTTCTCTTGAATGGGTTCCACTTGTATGGTTGGTGAATTTTTTTTCAAAGGACTTTATTATCTTTCTCAGCGTGCAAAAAACTTTTATGTTCAAGATTAGCTTGGAATATGTAAACTTTATTGTTGTAAACATACTTCATTTACAATGAATAGTAGAAGGCACTGCTTGCATTTCATGAATCCATGGTCTACCTAAAAGAAGATTAAATGAAAGATTGTGAGGAATAACATGGATAGTAGTTTGCAATGTGGCCTTTCCAACTATAATAGGTAATGTGATTATACCAAGTGGTTGTTTCCCTACGTTATCAAACCCACGAATAGATAAAGAATCAAGTTGAATTTGGCTTTTGTCAACTCTGATCTTATCATCAAGGTTTACACTACACACATTAAGTGCCAAACCATTGTCAATAAAAATTTGTTTTATCCTCCACATATTAATGTTAGCTATTATCATGAAATCATCATATTTTTTTTCACACTTCCAAAGGAGGGAGCTCACTTTGGTGGAAAATAATTTCAACATTCATTCCTTGAATTAGGGTTGCTATATATCATTCAGTTTCCCATTAGGAGGGATATGAACTTGTTGTAAAAAACACTTTGAATCATGTTATGATAATGAGGGAAGGCTTGAATAAGATCCCACAAGCATATCCTAGTAGGAGTATTCTTTATTGTTTCAACAAGATCATACTCTTTTTCCTTATGTAAAGGAAAACAAGCAGTATTAGGCAAGATAGTTTGAGGAAATGGTAATGAAATGGGAGTGGTTTGTTGTTGCCTATTGTTCCTTCTATTGTATCTATGAGAAACAATATTGTAACTAGTCTTTTTGTGAAACATTATCATTATCAAGTTTCCTTGTAGGTGATTCTAAGATAAGCATGGGTTTATTTTGAACTTGTGGTTTTTGTGAGGGTGAATAAAGGATAAAAACTGGCTCAGGAGATCTCTTCAAGGGATATCTAATGTGCATAACCTCAAAAGAATCATCCTTATTGTGATGATCTTTTAGTGAAGGATAGTTTAAGGTTACCTCATCATTTTGATCAAATGAATCCACATTACTATTGTTTGAAAGACATGCATCAGGGTATGTGCAAGATCATCATGGAAAAAACAAACCCTTGAGTGGCAAAAAATTCAAAAAAATTAGAGTTAGACAACTTGACATAAAAATTTGAATAAGTTATATATATTATTTCAAAAATATGTAAGAATAGAATCAGATCAAATTGAATGTAGTTTCTAAACTATTAGGTTTATTTAAAAAATTATTTGGTGAAAATTTGAAATTTCAATGCAATAGTACTTAAATTTTAGGAAAAAATAAGTAGGTGTTTGTCACACCACCTAACCACAATAAAATGATAATATTTTTTTTATAAGATTTTAGATATAAAGTAGAGGACTCTGTTACGATCGATGTATATTTTTTTAAATTTTTCCAAGTAAATAATTAATTATAAATTTTTTATTACAATTTTAAAAAAATATAAAAACTTGTATGTCTAACCACCTTAACTTGGTCAAAATTTCATGAAATTAAATTCTTTTTTTTTTAATCCTATAGCATACGGAGTATAGAATGTGACACATGTTTCATTTTCAAAAAATGTGATACCGTTTGAAAGCTATAGATGTTTTTTAATCAGCCTATCAATGAGGACTTTAGTCGTAATTCAAATAGAAAATGAATAATAATTACTTATTAAATTTAGAGTAAAGCATAATTTATATTGGTGGAAAGCTGAGAATCTCCTTTAAAAATCCTTTTTGTTTCATCAATTTTGGGTAAAAAAAAAGTTGTAAGCCACATACCCTACACATACCCATCATATCGCCACTTTTTGGCCCATCATGATCCTACACATACCCATCAGTTCTATCATTCTCTTGTACCCTGATATCTACCCTAGTAGGAGGGTTTTTAGGAGACTTGAGAAAAAAATATGTTGATCACATTCCATGGTTAGGTTTTCTAAGCTAACTTCATCACAAGTAGGGGAGGCATCAAGAGAAGAAAAAATATGATTGATTGAATCCTTTTGGTCAATTAGATGTTTCTAAGTGGGAGGAGCATTAGGAAAGGGAGAAATAAGACTCTCATGACCCTCAATGAGTGTATATTCTAAGACCAAATTATCTTCTTCACAAATAGGAGAGATATTAGGAGAACAAATGTGATTGTCATGTTTATCTATGATTTAATCCTGTTTTACAAAAACATTCTCACAAGTAATCTGAGATGAATGGATACTAGGTAAGGTGATGTTTAGAAATGTGTCTATGATTGAATTCTCTTGTGCCATAACATCTTCCAATGTAAGAGAGTTTATAGAAGAGGAGCTTTAAACATTTTCATGATTCTCAATGGGTGTATCTTCTAACACCAAAATACCTTCATCACGAGTAGGAGAGGTATTGGGAGAAGAGAAACTATGATTATCATGATTTTATATGATTTCATATACATAATTCCCACAACTAGGAGATATATGAGGGGGTGTGGAATTAAGGAATGTTTCAACATTTTTTTTGTCTTGCACTAAGAGAATCTCATAACTAGGAAATATATTGGAGGAATGACTAACATGCTTGCTGATGAGAATTTTCTTGGCATAATTGGAAAGGAAAGATACTAACATTGTGAGTGTGTGCCTTAAATGAAAAGTAAGCTATCCAACTTATGTTGATGATTTTTGCTACTGAAATGATTTTGGAATGATTTAGAAATGAGAACACTAAATGCATGCAATTTTTTAAGTTTTTAGATTAAAAAAAAGAAGAAAATTTAAACCCTTATATGCAATGAAAACTAATGCATTTGTTAAAGAACCCTAAATGTAATGAAATTAATGCAAACCTAATGAAATCCATTGCAAACTTAGATCTAGGGTTAAAAGGATTCCAATTTTCAATAATGATAAATACAAGATTAATAATTGACTAATTAAGAATGCAAGAGATATGAAAATGATGTGATTGTAATTTTATGTTTACAAATGAACTTTAAATGAAAACAATTATGGAAAGATTTCCAATGACAGTAATTTTGCAAACATAAATGGGTATGTGCAAGATCATCATGGAAAAACTAGGCCCTTAAGTGGCGAAAAATTTAGGAAAATTAGAGTTAGGCAACTTGACATAAAAATTTGAATAAGTTATCTATATTATTTCAAAAATATGTAATAATAGAATCTATAGCAAATTGAATGTAGTTTCTAAACTACTACGTTTATTTAAAAAAAATAAAAATCTATTTTGCGAAAATTTGAAACTTCAATGCAGCAGTACTTCAATTTTAGGGAAAGAATAAGAAGTAGATGTCTGTTTGACCACCCTAACCATGATAAAATGATAATATTTTTTTATAAGATTTTAGATATAAGTAGAGGACTCATGTTTCGATGTGATGCATATTCTTTTGTAATTTTTTTCCAAGTAAATAATTAATTATGATTTTTTATTACAACTTTTAAAAAATATAAAAAACTTGTATGTCTGACCACCTCAACTTGGTCAAAACTTCATGAAATTCATTTTTCTAATCCTATAGTATGTAAAGCATAGAATGTGACACATGTTCTAGATTCAAAAAATGTGATACCATTTGAAAGCTATAGATCTTTTGCAATCAACCTATCAATTAGGATTTTAGTCATAATTCAAATAGAAAATGAATAATATTATTTATTAAATTCAAAGTAAAGTATAATTTATATTGGTGGAAAGCTGAGAATGTCCTTAAAAAATCATTTTCGTTTCATCAATTTTGGGTAAAAAAAGTCGTCAGCCACATACCCTACACATACCCATCGTATCGCCACTTTTTG
Organism: Sequoia sempervirens; assembly: GCA_007258455.2. NCBI lineage: Eukaryota > Viridiplantae > Streptophyta > Pinopsida > Cupressales > Cupressaceae > Sequoia > Sequoia sempervirens. The sequence continues at coordinate 13,547,220 of VDFB02168118.1, forward strand.
GCCCATCATGATCCTGCACATACCCAAATAGTAATCTAAAGACAACAACAAAAAGTAAAGATGACAAATTTAAATGATAGAAAAAATATAGATTCAGACCTGATTCAAGACTAATACACATAGGTGGGCATATGAGTCAAAATTAGGGTTTTTAAAGGATTTAAAGAGTGAAAAACAAAGAGCAAATAATACCCAAAAAACAACATCAAAAACCTAAAAAGGGACTAATACGCCCAAGTGGGTGTATGAGTCCAAATTAGGGTTTTTGAACCTAAATCAACAAATTCTAAGTTGATTTCAATGTGTTTATGTTGTATGTTCAACTAAATGTTTGCAATTATAATTTTTAATGAATTTGAATGATGTATCATGCAAAAAAGCAACCTGTATGCACTTTGCCACTAATGCAAGATTTTGGATCCCTAAATGAAATTCAACTAATGCATGATCTAATGAAAAGCTAATGCATCCTAGATCTAGGGTTACAATGGTATCAAAATCAGAAATAAAGGGTCCAAAGGTCAGGTTCACCAAAATGAATAAACAAAAATAGGGTTTCCACATTTTGGGAGATGGAATTCAAGGGCCTATTTCATACTTCAATTCATTACGAAATTAGATCCCTCAACCAAGTGACTCGATTGAGGAATGGTTAGTGAATTTCCTTGGATGATTGGATGAGGGTTCACCATTAAGTGAAGCTTCAAAAAATAAATGCAAACACTTATTCATAAACCCTAGAAACTTGAAAGCATGAAATCAGATTGACAAATAGAATGAAACAAAAAAGTACCTAGAGGAGTGGAGAGGCCAAAGCAAGGTTTGTAAACCCTTGAAATTTCTATCTTAGTTGCACCAGGCCTAATACGCCATGTTGGATGATTTAGTCCCACTTTAGGGTTTTCAGAGCAGGATCTGGGATTCCCAGAGGGTTGATTAGGATCTACTGAATGGTGATAAAAAACTGTCGCGTGACTAATACACCAAGTTGGGTGAATGAGTCTCATTCACATAAATCTACAAAACAAACATCAAGAGAGAGAGAGAAAAATGTTGTTTTGTTAGTGGAATGGGGATCTACCTCATTTAAACCCAGTTTGAGTAATTAAGCTTTGAAATGAATTGAAATAACATGAAGGAATGATGAATGATTAAATGAATACATAACAACTCATGAAACCTTGTTGAATCCTTGGAGTGCAGATCTACAACTTGTATGAATTAGCTTAAATGGATGCAGATCTTGATCATGAAACTTGATATGGCTTTGAATGCTTGAACTTGGATCACAAATGGTACATCAACATGTTAGCTCACAAACACACATGATGCATGAAGACCTTGACATGATGCTTGAATCTTGAATTGATGCTCTGAATTGTTTGATAATCACCTCTTGAATGCCCTTGAATGCTATATTCATCATAACCCTTGCTCTTGCAATTCAACACTTGAAATCCCTAGGTCTTGGAATAATGATTCTAGCCCTTAGGTTCTTGCTCTTAGATCTCCTTAGGTGAAATAATGACATAAACCTTAGTTATATAGGAATTCCATCTAATTTACCATTTATTAGAACCTAAATGTCGACATTCACAAAATTTGAATTGAAAACCCTGATTTCCCACTCAAAACCCTAAAATTGCCCCAAACAGGACTAATACGCCAAGGGTTCAGTGTAGGAGTCCCACTTATGGGGACTAATATTCCCAAGGTGGCGTATTAGTCCCACCCTAGATTTTCGGGGTGAGAGAGTGTTGGGGGGTTAGAATATTAGGTGCATTTGTTGAATTTGTTGGTATTTCAGTTGAAATAAGCCTTGGGATATGTAATAAATGGTATTAAGGGCCTATTAATGGGTATGTGCAGGATCATGATGGGCCAAAAAGTGGCGATATAATGGGTATGTGTAGGTTATGTGGCTGACAACTTTTTCTTAACCCAAATTGATGAAACAAAAAGGGTGTTTAAAGGAGATTCTCAGCTTTCCACCAATATAAATTATGCTTTACTTTGAATTTAATAAATAATTATTATTCATTTTCTATTTGAATTACGACTAAAGTTCTGATTGATTGGTTGATTGAAAAATATCTATAGCTTTCAAATGGTATCACATTTTTTGAATCTAAAACATGTGTCACATTCTATTCTTCACATTCTATAGGATTAAAAAAAATTGAATTTCAGGAAGTTTTGACCAAGTTAAGGTGGTTAGACATACGAGTTTTTATATTTTTTTAAAGTTGTAATAAAAAAATCATAATTAATTATTTAATTGGAAAAAAATTACAAAAGAATATGCATCACATCGTGACATGAGTCGTCTACATTTATCTAAAATATTATAACAAAATATTATCATTTTATTGTGGTTAGGGTGGTTAGATAGACACCTCTTCTTTTTTTCCACGAATTTAAGTATACTACATTGAAATTTCAAATTTTTAACAAATAGTTTTTTTTTTAAATAAACCTAAGTAGTTTAGAACTACATTCAATTTTCACAATTCTATTCTTACATATTTTTGAAATAATATAGATAACTTATTCAATTTTTTATGTCAAGTTTATCTCATTTTTTTGAATTTTTACCATAAAGGCCTATTTTTCCGCCATGATAATCCTAGGCATGTGCAAGATCATCATGGAAAAAGGCCATAAATGGCAAAAAAAAAAAAGTAAGTGGTGGCAGCGTCAAAACTGAATAGGTTATCTATATTATTTTAAAATATATGAAAGAATAAATTGCAATGAATGTAGTTTCTAAACTACTAGAGTTTGTTAAAAAAATATGTTGATAAAAATTGAAATTTCAATGTCTTAAGTAGGGAAAAATGAAATAGGTGTTTGTTGACCACCCTAACCTGTAAAATGATAATATTTTATAAGATTTTAGATATAAGTAGAGGACTCATGTCCCGATGTGATGCATATTTTTAATAATTTTTTTCCAAGTAAATAATTAATTATGAATTTTTTATTAATTTTAAAAAATATAAAAAAATCGTATATCTGACCACCTTAACTTGGTGAAAACTTCACAAATTCAATTTTTTTAATCCTATAGTATGTGAAGCATAAAATGTGACACATGTTTCAGGTCAAAAATGTGATACCGTTTGAAAGCTATAGATGTTTTTCAATCAACCTATCAATCAGACTTTAGTCATAATTCAAATAGAAAATGAATAATAATAATTTATTAAATTCAAAGTAAAGCATAATTTATATTGGTGGAAAGCTGAGAATAACCTTTAAAAACCCTTTTCGTTTCATCAATTTTGGGTAAAAAAAAGTTGTTAGCCACATACCCTACACATACCCATCATATCGCCACTTTTTGGCCCATCATGATCCTACACATACCCTCCTGCACATACCATAATGATGATTTTGTTGGAGTAAATGGTTTTTACCATTTACCATGCTTAAGTTTTACCTAGGAAAATATGATTAGTTATTAATTATTTAGGTGCATATAGTTTTATTAGTTATCGTCGATTATTTATTTTACCAACTTGCATCTTGCCTTTATAAGTAATGCCAATGCACATTATTCTTCATCTCAATTCATTCATTCACTCTTGGTGAAATAGGTTTTTTCTTCTCTCGCATTGTGAAGATTTATATCAAAAATGGTGATCTTGGGCTTGGTGGGCTCCACCCTACATGTGGTATCAGAGATTCCCATTCTGCCTTCCTTCCCTTGAGAGTTTTCATGAGAATTTTTTTTGAGATCTCAATTGATATTCAATTTTTTTTCCAAACTGGTGTTGGAATACATTTATGGGAATGTTCATCTTTGACCCCTATAGTTTTGGAGGCATTGACATTTTCTTGAAGAAATGAAATTTTTTTGCAAGATGGATATCCAACCTGGAGGGCCACGATTCCCTTTTTGGTGGCTATGAATTTCCTCTAGAGGTGCGAGTACCTCTATTGAAGGGGCCAATTATTGGTGCGCAACATTTTTGGAGGATGATTTGATGCATTTCTGCAAGCCGCATATACCATTTGGAGCTTGCAAATTTCTTTTGCAGGCCCTTAGTGGGTAGTAGTTTCTTTTTGAAGGCACAATTTTCCTTTGGGAGGATGCAATTTACATTTGAGAGTCCTTATGATTTCTTAGAACAACTATTGTTGGTTGCTAGAGTCTAATTTATTCATAGCATTTGGTGTTGTTGTTGATAAATAATAATGTTTTATTGGTTGGTGGGTGTAGGGTTTCCCTCTTTTTCTCCATTTCCTTGAGCTGGCATGTAAAAAGAATTTGTTGTTTCAACATTGCTGCAAAACAATTATCCCACATTGGTGAGGTATTGGTCATTAACAACCCTTTTATAGCCCGATGCTCTTATTGTTGGATGAGCCAAGGCTTGTGGAGGTGTTGGTTATCTCTTGTCTGTGCAGATCAAACTGTTTCTTCTAGTGACAATTGCGGGTTATTTGCAAAGGTGATTTTTTTTGTTGCAAAATTTTTTAAGACTCAGGTACATATTAAGTCCTTTTTTCCTAAGTGATATTTTTTTGGATGTTGGAAAAATCAATCTCAAGAGGTTACATTGGTTGATATTTTTAGAGGCTTTAGTTGTCAATTTGGTGTATGTTTTCTTTTGGTATAAATTGTTGTCATGGACATTCCTGATTCAGTTAAAATTTTAACCCCCCTTAACTATCATACCTGGAATATTAAAATGCGTAAGTTTCCCCAATCTCATGGTCTGTGGTCCATAGTGAATGATAGTCAACCCACTTTTACCAGGGAGTATGAAACATTTTCTCATAGAAACAAGTGTGATGAAGCTATGAGTCTAATAGCTTTTCATGTTTCTGATAGTCTTCCTTTCATATTGAAGAGTGCAAACACCTGAGGAAGTATGGGATGAGTTCAATTTTTTTTTGGTTAGGTTAGAAAATTCTGTGCTTTGCAACTAGAGGAAAAATTAACTTCTCTTTCTCCTGAAGCATTCCTTCCATTGATGATTTCCTAGTCAAGTTCAGTCCTATGAGGTCACAATTAGAGGCATGTGGGAAGAAATGTTAACTCTTCAAATTTGCATCCTTACTAAGTTGTAGAACTTAGAAAATTTGGAGCAACATGGGAACACTCCTAGGCTATGGGTCACCTAAGCTTGGAGTGGACCTCTAGATAAGGTTGTATCATAATTGGTGTCACCTAAACTATTCCTTGTTGGGAAAAAGGGGAGAAAGAAACATGAAAATAAAACTAAAACCCTATGGTGATACACCCAATGTGTTTTCCTCAAACTTACACAACTTATTTTACACACAAGAATGATCAACAACTTAACAGTGGCTTACACAACTCAAAACTTCACATTTCTTTGTATCAGTGCTTCATAACTAGGCTAAAAATGTCAAGGACAACATCTAGAAGGAAGTAAAATATATCTTCACAACTTAGACTCTTTCCTGAACTAACTCAACACATCTTATTACCTACAAGTTCATATTAACTACATAAAGGAAATGAAAAACAAGAAAAAATTGAAGGGAAAACAATTCTACCATAAGATTTCATCAACCATTTTAAAAAGATTTCATAATAAAACAACAAAATGAGAAGGTAAAATAGATTAACTTATTGATCAAAATGTGTTACATTGCTGCATAAGTCTACAAATCTAAGTTACAATGCTATCCTCCACCTCAAATAACTCCAAAAGAAGCTACAATGCCTGCAGAAAGAAAGAAAGAACTCCTCCAAAAACTCAGTTTGAAGTTACTTATGCAATTTTTGAAACAACTGTACCACATATCTCCTTCTAGAAACCTTGTTCGGATGCAACAAAAGGACATGTGCAGGATCATGTTAGGCCAAAAAGTGGCGATATGATGGGTATGTGTAGGGTATGTGGTTGACGAATTTTTTTTACCCAAAATTGATGAAACTAAAAGGGTTTTTAAAGGAGATTCTCAACTTTCCACCAATATAAATTATGCTTTACTTTGAATTTAATAAATTATTATTATTCATTTTCTATTTGAATTATGAATAAAGTCTTGATTGATAGGTTGATTTAAAAACATCTATAGCTTTGAAATAGTATCACATTTTTGAATCAGAAACATGCGTCACATTCTATGCTTTGCATACTATATGATTAAAAAAATAATATTGAATTTCATGAATTTTTGACCAAGTTAAGATGGTCAGACATATGAGTTCTTTTTTTTTTTTTAGTTGTAATAAAAAATTCATGATTAATTATTTACTTGGAAACAAATTGCCAAAAAATACGCATCACATCCGGACATGAGTCCTCTACTTATAACTAAAATCTTATAAAAAAATATTATCATTTTATTGTGGTTAGGGTGGTTAGAAAGACACCTACTTCTTATTTTTTCCTTGAAATTTAAGTACTACTACATTGAAATTTTAATTTTTTGCCAAATAACTTTTTTTCTTTTTCAAATTAATCTAGTAGTTTAGAAACTAAATTCAATTTGCTACAGATTCTATTCTTACATATTTTTAAAATAATATAGATAACTTATTCAAATTTTTACGTCAAATAATGGGTTTTACAGGGACTCAAAACCACAAAGTTTACAAGTAAAATAGATATAAAGCATGATAGTACCCAAAAAAATAGGACGGTTGCAAAACAAAAAAGACTAGAAGAGACCATAGCCACAAGCCTGGAGCCAACATAGGCCAGCACAAAAACCAACGAAAAACCAAAACTAACCTAAGAACTTTAAAGTATCAACAAACTCAGCTTCAAGGTTGCACATATCTTGGGTGCTCTTTTTGAGAGCCTGAATCTCTGGGGGCATAGGATCAAACTTTCTCTTCAGGTGAGGTCTCTTCCTCTTCGAGATGCCAACATCTTCAATCTTGATTTTCTCCTTGTCCGCATCCAAATCCACCACCAGAGAACCTTGCCGAAAGTTTTCTTTTTTCTCAACTAGAGTGCTCATAACAGTTGCATTGCGATTGGCAATTTTGTGGTTCTGCTCTAGGATAGTTTTAATGGTGTCCTTGATTTTACTAATTTATACCTCCAGGAACTTAACCTTAACGTCATTATCCCTCTTCATCTTGTCCGTGAGCTCAATATTTCGTTGAACGTGCTCAACCATCTCCCTCATGTTATCCTCGGTACAAACAGCCTCAACAGTTCATTGTGGGTAGCATCTTTAGCTTGCATTTCTTCCACTTTATTAGTAAGAGCCCTATTTTTTAAGCTGAGATCCTTTATCTCGTGAAAGACCCACTTCATAATCCTGAAATAATCAACAACCCCATTTCTAGGAATGGCTAAAATATCATCAGGAAACTCCTGGTCAAGCTTAAAGTAGTGGTCTTTAGGGTTAAGGTTTCTAGGAAATCTGGGTCTCTCTTCTCTATCCATAGTAGGGTAAGAGGTGTAGGAATCCTCACTGGATTTAGGGGTTTCAATTTTATCCTCCAGGGATTCCTCAAAGTAAGAAACTAGTTTTTTAGCACGGGGTCCTTAATCTTAAGTCTCTCTTTCTGAGCAGAGACAATGGGGGTTTTCACAAAGCTATCTTTTTTAATCAAGGGCTTACTCAGATGGGTTTTCTTACCCGAATTTTTGGGGGAGGGAGGGTCTTCCTCAATCCAATTAGGGTCCAGGTCATCTTTTTCCTCTGACATGTTGTTCTTAGTATCATAGTCTTTAGAGGCCAAAGTTGGGACAGGGTTAGACAAAACCGGCGTATTTTTAAAATGTTCATAAATAAGCCAAATGAGACTAGTATGCATGAACAGATACTTCCTAGGATTCTTTCTATGATCTTCCATGCTATTACTCGAGGATCAATATAGATAGTGGGGGAAGGAAACCCTTACCTTATGGAAAAAAATGATTGAGGAGGACAAAATGGTAGCCGTAAACTCTGGTAAATCTACCATCCAGCATGATGTATTCCATTATAATCTTGAGCACCTTCCTCCATAAAACCTTAATAGTGTCAACTTCAAAGTAGCTATCGGATATTTTAATCAGCTCTCTTTTTCTTGTCTTTTTTGGGAAACCTAATAACAACCTCATCAGAAAATTTTCTATCATGGAAGAATTTCATCTCCTCGGTCGAAAGACCAGTGACCTCCCCGATGAGGTTATCATTCACACTGACCTTCCTACCAAAGAGAAAAATTTCACCATTCCTCCAATGTTTCACAAAATACTCAGTGGCTTCTAATTCAGGGGCATGGAGCTTCTCGATGAACGGGAGAAGCCCACCACACTCAATCTGCCTCCAAACCTTCGGGTTTTGCTTATGCATTTCATAACTAGTCGGCTCCACTCTTTTTCTACTTCCCCCCATTATCACATTTTCCTTGCTAGTGTTGCTTGCAGAACTATCATATTTCATAAGTTTCCTAACTCATATTTTTGAATTTTTTGCCACTTAAGGGCCTGTTTTTTCCATGATGATCCTGCACATACCTAGAAAGGCCAAAAAGAACCTTCCAAAACTCCTCCAAAATGCCATCCAAATGCAGAAAATTCAAGCCAAGATCCAAGTCACACTAAAAGCATGACAAAAATGGCTCCAAATGGTTCATTCCCTCAAGAATCAGTCAAATGTTGGCCAATCTTCCAAATTCTCCACATGCCTATAAACTGTTATGACTCACAACTTTAGTGTATTTGCAAAGCACATGACTCAACTAAACCTCCTTTGACTAAATCTTAAAAGCATATGCTCTATCAACACATGTTTTTATATTTTGCTTTACAATTAACACTTTGACTAAGTGATTTACAATTATATCACTTAATCAAAATGTTTGAAATTTTGCTTTGATGAAAAATATAACATTAAAAACCTTGTGCCTTGAAACAAAACAAATAGCATAACACCAAGACTCAACCTATATGGGAGACAATGCAAAATTAACTAAGTCCTAAAGGACTCCTATGCAAATAGCATATATGAAAGAGCATCTTATGGTCATTAGAGATGAACTCACCATGGGTAATAATTTACATTGCAAATATTTTAAATATAAGGTAAAATACCTTTTACTTATCAGTACAAGCTTTAGGGTTTTGAAACTCTAGACACAAAACACGAGCAACTCCATTTCACATTTCATTTTTGCATCAAATAACTTTTTGGAAAAAATTCACTCTACAAAAAATGAGGGTGCTACCATGGTTGAGCATCTGGAAATTGCATCTAGAGATTCTCATAGGTAAATTTTGAAGGAAACATGGAGGCTGAACTGAGTAAGTCATTGCCTATGCAAATTGCATGAAATCTTGCACTCTTCTCCATTTCTTTGAGAAACACGATCTTGTAAGGATGAAAAATGATGAATGCATTTGATCCTTCTGTGCATTTCCTTAATTATTTCTCTATAGTTTTCATGCATTTTAATTTCTGCGACCATGTGCTTCTTTATTTTACTTGGAATTTTGTGGCATATTCAATAGGAAACTTGAGTTCCTCTATTTATTACTTTTCTTGCTTGAAATTCTGGAAACATGATTTTGTTTCCTCCGTTCTTTTACTCTCAAGCCTCCAATTTTTTGTTGCTTTCTAAACATGGGTATTTTCTCTTTCTCTGAGATGCCATGTAGTAGTGGCCAACATTGTCATAAGATTACCTTGTTGTGATCAAACCGTGCAAGATTATAGTATTCATGAGATTTGATGAGAGGTTGATAGCTAAAACACAAGCTCTCCCAGTCAACTATTCCTAAAAAAAAATGTTGCCCCATGAAGAAAAAATGGTTTGCAGGAATGATTCAACGTTATTGCGCAGTATGTGCATAACTCTTAGACTCCACACATCTTTTCCATTACTTCATGAAAACTACCTTTTCTCCTAAGGAACCATTCTGAGTCTTGACCTCCAAAAACTGTTAGAGGGATTTAACATCAATCCTGGCTCTGCATCTATTTTACTTCTCACAAGAAAAATAGCACATGTTCGTGGGTCTTCATTTGTTGATTGAGCTTGCATTCTATACAACATATATTCTTGAAACCCTTAGCTCTTCTTTCTATAGCTCCATTAGACACATATCACATGTACATATAATGACATCTCTAATCTGCATTGTAATGCATCCATAGCACTACCTAGCTCACTATTAATTATTGAATACAATGCCTTCAACTCTTAGATCCTATCACTATCCTTGAAAAAAATTAGCATTTATCTCTATTATTGATATAATAGGATTATCACTTGCTAATCTTGTTGTCTCACTGTCATCTTATGGATTGATGGTCCCTTGATGTTTTATGCCAAATTCTTATTAGAACAAACAAACAATAATGATTCCAGCCAAATATTGATTGGCTTATGAATTGTCTATAAGTGGATTTCCCTCAACTAGGTATGTGCAGGATCATGATGGGCCAAAAAGTGGCAATATGTAAGTGATATGATGGCCCATGTGGTTGACGAATTTTTCATAACCCAAAATTGATGAAATGAAAGGGGTTTTTAAAGGAGATTCTTAGCTTTACACCAATATAAATTATGCCTTAATTTGAATTTAATAAATAATTATTATTCATTTTCTATTTGAATTATGACTAAAGTCCTGATTGATAGACTGATTGAAAAATATTTATAGCTTTAAAATAGTATAATATTTTTTGAATCCAAAACATGTGCCACATTCTATGCTTCATATACTATAGGATTAAAAAATAAAAAAATGAATTTCATTAAGTTTTGACAAAGTTAAGGTGGTCAGACATACGAGTTTTTATATTTTTTAAAATTTGTAATAAAAAGAACATAATTAATTATTTACTTGGAAAAAAATTACAAAAGAATATGCATCACATCGGGACATGAGTCCTCTGCTTATATCTAAAATTTTATAAAAAAGAATTATCATTTTATTGTGGTTAAGGTGGTCAGACAGACACCTACTTCTTATTTTCCTTGAAATTTAAGTATATCGCATTGAAATTTCAAATTTTCACCAAATAATTTTTTTTTTTTAAATAAACCTAGTAGTTTAGAAACTACATTCAATTTTCTACAGATTCTATTGTTACATATTTTTGAAATAATATAGATAACTTATTCAAATTTTTATGTCAAGTTGCCTAACTCTAATTTTTCTTAATTTTTTTCCACTTAAGGGATTTTTTTTCCATGATGATCCTACACATACCCAACTGTTATATGCATAGAATATACATATGATACTTCAATTATTGCAAACTAGCAATATTGTCTTGTCAACATCCTCTTTAATGCACTATTTCCTTCTATCACTAAGAAGGTCAAAGAGTCTTCAAATCGAAGCATGCGTTTCCCTTTTTGCATCAAAATGGTGACTTCTATTAGGAAAGTGTACAAATAGAATCCACCATTATTTTCCATTGAAAGTCTTTAGGACTATCATTCCTTTATAAAAAAAGAATACCTTTCCTTCAAAACTTCTCGGTTGTCTCCGTGAATGTGGTGAAATTGCTACTCATATTATTGTGGATAGTGACCCTATTGTGCTTCTTCATAGTAGACAACCAATATTCCAATCATTGACATATGGATATTTCTTTGGATTGCTTTACACTATTGATATTTCAAGGAAATCTGCAAGGTTAATGCCCTCTTGTATTAAGGTTGTCTCATTTTCTTCATTGTTAAGTGAGATACTTGTTGTTTTGATTACTCTGTATCTTCCTCTTCTCCTGACCTTGTGTCTACCATCTTTTATAACTATGATCTTGATATTGGTTCCCCTCTAGACTGCTCCTTAGTTATTGCTTTTGAGTCCCAATAGAGCTGCAACAAGCTTGACTATCATGAATGTCTGATAGGTATCTCTTATGACTGCTTTATTCTCTTTATGCATTATCACCCTACAACCTCCTCATAGCATCTCTTTCAATGTTGCTTGATTGTGTAAGATCAAATGTTAGGCATCTTAGAGCCTATTTTACCACTGTAGAAATGATTATATCTTTCATTCAACAATATAGCTCTCTCATTTCATAGCATCTTTAAGCTACTAGTATGACAAGTTTACATCTCTCATATCCATGATGTCAAATTTTCTATACTATGCTTGTTCATTTTGAATATTGAATCCTCTAATGAAGAGCTTCCAGTTGGAATCATTCTCTAATAATGAATATTGAGTTTACTTAAAATTTGAAAGTCTAGTGCGTCATTGTCAAACTTATGCTATCATGGTCACTATGTTACTTCTTGAACTTTGTCATTGTAGGCATGTAATACTCGTCACGGGCATGCCTTGGTTTGTGCAACTATGACATCTGAGTATAAATGAGAAAAACTGAATGTGACCACCTCACTTGAACTGCACATTATCCTTGGCCACTGCAATGATGACTATTCCTTCTAAGTTGTTTGATGATTATCTCTTCAATGCAATGCTAGTGTTTATTGATGAATGCATACTACATAAGGAATACTCTTTCATTCCTAAAGAAACTTAACACTGCATCAAGTGCTATGGATGCTCTATTTTTGTGACCATCAAACTAAGATGCCTCTCTTGCCATGTGACTCATCTCCAATTATGATTTGTTGCCCTAGCTTTGAAATGTATGTGGACTTCATTTCAACTCAACTCCAAAACTTGTGTCCCATGTATCTTATTTCACTGAAAAACTATTGCTCCATGTCTAGTTTATTGGGTTCCATGTGCCAATTATGTTGTGTATTTTCATCGATATCACAAAAATCATCTTTTTCTTGGGAAAAGAAAAATTGTTCTCATGTTTGAATGATTGTTGTCTTTGTTCTTGTTTCCTTCTCCACTAAGCCTTCAAAATGATGACAATGAAATTACAACTCATATCATTTTTTAACTTGACTTTGGATCCACTTAAGAAGATTGAAAGACATATCTAGTAGAGTAAGATTTCAAAGAAGAAATGACAACCCCTTTGATAAAAATGATGGCAGCCTACTGTTTGGTTCACTATGAAAAGATGAAGAGTAATTATTCTTGATAATTGACCCAATTTTTGTTGCATCTTTTGAATATGATAATGAAACTTGATCAATTGGTATGATTCCATATTGATTTAATGTGTCAAGAATAGGTTTATCATTGATTTGATCAAGTTGTTGAATTTCCTATTCCTCCTACAACACAAGAGGGAAGCATGCTGGGATTAACTCTCATGGGAGCCACATTTTACTCCACATGCTATAACCAAATGAAACAAAATAGTAACAAAGATTTGTCCTATATCTACACAAGGAGAAAACATGTTAGATAAAACATAGCATATGATAGATGTGTTTGATAAATATTTAGTTTTCTTGGACATCTATGATATGCTAGCTATTTTAATGTTTATAAGGATCATATTATATGTTTATGGATGTTTCTCTATGTACTGATTGGTGATCCTTCATTTCTCTAGCCTAACCTCTTCTAACAAATGCAGGAAACCTTGGAGTAGCAGGGGAAAATAGCAACTAGAGGCTAGATGGGAAGGATGACTGAAGTTGATGCAAGGAAACTCAATTGGGATTTGTCATTTAGGCAATGAAGGGTCACCCTTCTTTACATATGCATTTCCTTTTATTTGTAAATGTATAATTCTTTTTCTTATTTGCATTAAAATAGTCAGTCCCTAAGCTTATGAGGGACACTATATACTTATGATCATCAATAAAGACTACATTTGCAATAAATGTTGACTCTCTTTTCTATTATATGCAATTGCATAACTGTAATAATGCAATATTTTGATCATTTCTTTTATGCACATGGATAAAAGTTAGCAAAAAAAGATATGTTCCTTTTATTATTTAAATGAAAACACAATCATAAGTCTACATAATTTAGTTGGAAATAAAATAAAGTATCATTTTTGGCAACATCTACTATATTTTTGCCTACTAAACATCTTGACCAGTTGCCTGCAGCTTATCCATTGGGCACATAGTCACTAGGAACTTAAAAAAGACTTGAGAGCAGTTTTGAAAATTTCTGTAACTCATCAAAACAATGTATGTCACCTTGAAAATTATTCCAACACACCAAAACACTCAAAGAAAACTAACTATGCAAAAACAACACTTAGGGAAATGAAAACTACAACTGAACTGAAAATTATTCTAACCTAGACTCTAAACTAACCAACCATGAGACTTGATTAGATGAAACCATTAATAGGCTCACTGAAATAACAACCCCTCCTTTTTTAGTAACATTCAATGTTTCAAATGGTTATAGATAATCAAGAGAAGATGAAGGACAAATACAGTAAAAAGTTGCAAAACCTCTTGAAGAATATATGTAAACATACCTATTTCTCCTTGTTGTGCATGCACACTACTGTTTTGGTTTTCAAATGGACAAGTGAACAACGTCCATTCATCTCTTGCTACAACTTCATGTTTAGATTCATCTTCTAATGGAAACTCATGCTTGGGTGCAAACATGAATGGTATAACTTTGTTGGCTTCAATTTTGGATAAGTGCCTGATAGGACATCCCCAGGTTGAGATGATAAACTTAGAATACCTCATGCTAGCTTCACCTTTATTAGTTGCTTCTTCAACTTCATTTTTCTGGTTGAGAAGAATTATCTCATGTGAATCAAAGGGGATCATGACTGCTCTTTCTATTTGGTTATGCTACTCACTCTCTTCAAATTCAGTCAGTGATGGCTTGGCATCAAACTTTGAGCATAATTCCTCTACTATGCTTGAGAACATGCCTTCATCTAGCTCATAATTAGTTATCTCATGCAAAACAGGTCCTACTTCAACTTCATGAAAATTCTCAAGACTCATACCTCTGAAAACAAAGTACTGCTTCACATTTTGTTCCATTTGAGCAACATGCTCATGCATACCAACCTCGCCTTTTAACACAACATTTTCCTCATTTTCTTCTTGGTGAACGAACATCTTATCAAAGTGAATTTCATCTTCTTGTTGTCCTAAAATTGATAGTGATGTTCATGCAAGCATTGTGTTTCTGTCCTCATCAACAAAACTAGGAAGTTGAACAAAAAAATCTGTCATTATCTTATCACTTTGCTGCTCAAAACTGGGTATTGATGTTAGTTCAATCAAGCAGTGCTCATCTTTACCTACAAATCTTGGAAGTTCATCAATTAAACCAACAAAAATCTAAACTTGAACATCTTTTTCTACTTCAACTACTTGGTATCCCACCTTTTTCTCTTCAAAAGATGATTGTTTGACCTCTAAATTCGAAACAAATGACTCTAGATCATCCCAAAAACGGTCATCTTCATCCTCATTTTTTATTTTTAGTGAAGGATGACTAATTTTTACCTTATTACAACTCAACTGCGATGTCAAAACATCAAAGTTTTGAGCCTCTTTCTGATGTATTGAAGTTGATGTGGTTGTGATTTGAATTTCACACTCTTCTTTATTCAAAAACACTAACAATTCATCAAATAGATAAGTTAGAATATGAGAACCATCAATTATTTGTTGATCTATATCCTACTGCTCTTCATCTGCAAGCTTATTTACCTATGTTATCACATTTGATTTATCATTTTCAAGTTCTTGTTCAAAAATAATAGCATCTAAAAGATTTGTTTCTTCCTATACCAACACCTCTTTTTTAGGTTGTTTTGGAACACAATGGCTTGGTTGAGGCTCCTTAATGGGTTCTTCACAAGGATACACTTGTTTAATAATGGGTTCTTGAATAGAAGGATGACTCCTAAAAATTAAGAAAGCAAATTTTCTAGGCTCCTCCATGTTGAGTGAGCTATACTGGTCAAGAGTCTGCTCTTCTTTTTCTTTTTGGATGTTAGAGAATGGTTCCATTTTCTTGTTGATGATAGGTGGAGGAACCTCACAAGGCAAAAAGATGATCATTTCCAACTTGGAATCTTAAGGGTAGAAGGCCGCCTGAAACTTGAAATTTCAAACATTGGAGTAGGCTCATTGGAAGTCTCAATTTGACTTATAGGATAGATTTGGATTAAATTAGGAAGAGGAGAAGGGTTTTGGAACTTAGGCTCTTGAACTTGAGCTATCAATTTCCTTATTTTTTCCTCCTTGGCTGCAAGTTGCATGTTCAAGAATTATTCCTCACACACCCGTCTATCTTCTGACTCTTGCTGGTAACAGGAAATGTGATAAGAAAACTCCTCTTGTTGCATGATATGCTATGTTTCTCTATCTATTTTTCAAAAATTTCCTTTGGAAATCCAAAAACCAAGTATTAGTACTACCCAAATCAATATCATTTTGGGACTGACTAGGGAGGTTGCATGTTTGATTCAGAGCATAATGGGTTTCACAAGGCTGACTATAGGCATGAGCAGGCTATGTAGAAGCTTGAGTAGGGGTGGGTGGGTGGTAAGCATGATGAGAATGTTGATAACTTATTGTTTGTGGGTTATTTGGTACAAAACCAACAGTATATCCTACTTTGTATGGCCAATAGGAAGATACATGGGGAGCACTTTCATGGGATGGAGAATGGTAAGCCATGTTTCTATGAAAGTTTGATATTCTGAAACATTCAAAGAGCTGAAAAGTAAGGAAAAATCATATTTTCTTTGGAACATACCAACACTTGAACTATTGAAGCTAGTAAAACTTCTTGGAGTTGTCAGGTATGTATTTGAAACAACTCAAAAAGGAAGTAATCAACTGATATACACACCAAACAATAGTAGGAAAACATATAAAATGGATCAAGAATTAGTTCACAGTCCCACTATGCGTGCTGAAACTGTTAACTCTTCCAATTTTCACCCCTTCTAAGTTGTAGAATATAGCAAATTTGGAGCAACATGGGAACACTCCTAGGCTTTGGGTTACCTAAGCTTGGAGTGAACCTCCAGATAAGGCTGGCTCTTAATTGGTGTCACCTAAACTATTCCTTGTTGGGAAAAGGGGAGAAAGAAACATGAAAATAAAACTAAACCCCTATGGTGATGCACCTAATGTGTTTTCCTCTAACTTACACAACTACTTTTACACACAAGAGGGTGATCCCATAATAGTGGTTTACAATTTTTGGCCAAACTGGACACTGAAATTATTATTTTTAACTAAATCTTCACATTTGGGCACCTATAGCGGCTAAACTGTGAGGAATTTGAAGATGGTGCAAACTAGAGTCTCATCAAATTTTGTCTGTAGATTCTAAAAATATTTTTCAAAATTTTTGGAATCAAATTGCACTATTTTTCCATCTTCCACGAAAATAGATTTTTTAGAAAACAACATTTTTAAAAGTGGCCTTTAGGTATAGCATAACTTTTTTCCATGAAGGATAAAATTATAATTCTTTCAAATTTAGATTTGTAACTCTGATATCTAGTGCTTCCACTTGTTTAGATAGTTTTTATTAAATATTTTTCCCTTAATCAAGTTTCAAAGTCAAACAATTAAAATTCAGACACAGTACGCACTGTATAACGCGTAACTTTTTTTGTATATGTCAAAATTTAATTTAATTTTTTTTGTTGGATCAAGGACTTCAATATCTAGGTGCACTCATATTTTTCAATTTTTTTGATAATCTTCTATTTTTCCACATGTGAAGAACAAAGAAATTCATTTTCGATGAAAACCTATGTTTAATAAAACTTAAAAAACAAATACATAACAAAACCAAAACATATTAAAATTATATTATTTGGATAGCTTGTTCTGAGGAATACCATAATCATTTGAAATAAATTTTAAATGAATTCATTTGATCCCCAAAATCTAAATCAAAAGTGATTTTTATCCAGCATTTTCATAGGTGTAGAGATGCATTTATAAGTATGGTTTAGAACTAGCGAGGTTCTATCCAAGGGGGTTTGATCTAAGGTGATTTGATCAAACCCTCTTCAATTGGAATCCTTAAAATGAAACTTTTTAAGGCTTAAATCATTATATTTTCTAAAAATATGTGATTTCAGCTAAAATTCGTTCCTCTCAGGAATTGTAAACCACTATTATGACAGCACCTAAGAATGATAAAAAATTAAATAGTGGCTTACACAATTCAAAAATTCATGTATGTCTTTGCATCAATGCTTCACAACTAGGCTAAAAATGTCAAGGACAACATCTAGAAGAAAGTAAAATATATCTTCACAACTTAAACTCTTTCCTGAACTAACTCAACACATATTATGACCTGTAAGTTCATATTAACTACATGAAGGAAAAGAAAAATAGGACAAAATCAAAGGGAAAACAATTCTACCATAAGATTTCATCAACCATTTTAAAAATCTTCCAAATATTCCACAATAAAACAACAAAATGAGAAGGTAAAATAGATTAACTTATTGATCGAAAAGTGCTACACTATTGCATAAGTCTACCAATATGAGTTACAATGCTATCCTCCACCTCAAAGAATTCCAAAATAAGCTACAACACCTAAAGAAAGAAAGAAAGAACTCCTCAAAAAACTCAATTTGAAGTTACTTATGCAATTTTTGAAACAACTGTCCCACACATGTCCTTCTAGAAACCCTGGTTGGATGCAGCAGAAAGGAAAAAAAAGAACCTTCCAAAAGTCCTCCAAAATACCATCGAAATGCAAAAAATTCAAGCCAAGACCCAAGACACTCTAAAAGCATGAAAAAAATGCCTCAAAAAGGTCCATTCCCTCGAGAATCAGTCAAATACAACCCACACACCATTCCCACATGTTGGCCAATATTCCAAATTCTCCACGTGTCTCCAAATTGTTATGACTCACACCTTTAGTGTGTTTGCAAAACACAGGACTCAACTAAACCTCCTTTGGCTAAATCTTAAAAGTGCATGCTCTATCAACTTATATTTCTTATATTTTACATTAAAATTAACACTTTGACTAAGTGATTTATAATTATATTGCTTAATCAAAATTTTTACATTTTTTTTCACGCAAAATATATCATTAACACCCTTGTGCCTGGAAACAAAAAAAAATTCATAAGGCCAAGATTCAACCTATATGGGATACAATGCAAAATTAACTAAGTCCTAAAGGACTCCTATGCAAATAGAATATATGAAAGATCATCTTAAGTTCATTAGAGATGAACTCACCATGGATGTATTAATTCACATTGCAAACATTTTAAATAAAAAGATAAAATACCTTTTACTTATTGACACAAGCTTTAGGGTTTTGAAACCCTAGACACAAAACATGGGAAACTCCATTTCACATTTGATTTTTGCATCAAAAAAATTTCTAGAAAAACTACGCTCTGCAAAAAATGAGAGTGCCACCATGGTTGAGCATCTGGAAGTTGCATCTAGAGATTCTTATAAGTAAATTCTAAAGGAAACATGGAGGCCAAACTAAGTAAGTCACTACTTGTGCAAAATGCACAAAATCTTGTACTCTTCTCCATTTCTTTGCAAAAAATGAGCTTGTAAGGATGAAAAATGATGAATGCATTTGATCCTTCTGTGCATTTCCTCAAGTATTTCTCTATAGTTTTCATTCATTTTAATGGTTGTGGCCATGTGCTTCTATATTTTACTTGGAATTTTGTGGCATCTTCAATACAAAACTTGAGTTCCTTTGTATATTACTTTTCTTGCTTGAAATTCTGGAAACACCATTTTGTTTCCTCTATTCTTTTTCTCTAGGGCCTCCAATTTTTTGTTGCTTTCTAAACATGGATATTTTCTCTTTCACTAAGATTCCATGCAATGGCAGCCAACATTGACATAATATTACCTTGTCGTGATAGATCTGTGCAAGATTATAGTATGCATGAGATTTCATGAGAAGTTGATAGCTAAAACACACAAGCTATCCTAGTCAACTATTCCTAAAAATAAAATGCTACCTCATGAAGAAAAAATGGTTTGTAGAAATGATTTAATGCCATTGCACAGTATGGGAATAACTCATAGACTCCACACATATTTTCCATTCCTTCATGAAAACTACCTTTTCTCCTTAGGAACCATTCTGAGTCTTGACCTCCAACAACTGTTAGAGGGCTTTAACATAAATCCTTGCTTTGCATCTATTTTGCTTCTCACAATAAAAATAGTACTTGTTCTTGTGTTTTCATTTGTTGACTAAGCTTGCATTCTATGCAAGATATATTCCTGAAACCCTTAGCTCTAATTTCTATAGCTCCATCAGACGCATAACACATGCACAAATAATGTTGTCTCTACTCTACATTGTAATGCGTCCATAGCACTGCCTAGCTCACTATTACTTATTGAATACAATGCCTTCAACTCTTAGATCCTATCACTATCCTTGAAAAAAATTAGCATTTATCTTTGTTATTGATATAATAGGATTATCACATGCTTATCTTGTTGTTTCATTGTCATCTCATGGATTGATGGCACCTTGGTGTTTTATGCAAAATTCTCATTCAAACAAACAAACAATTTAATGATTTCATCCAGATAATGATTGGCTTATGAACTATCCATATGTGGATTGCCCTCAACTATTTTATGCATAGACTATACATGTGATACTTCAATTATTGCAAACTAGCAATACTGACTTATTATCAACATCCTTTTTAACACACAATTTCCTTCTATCACTAAGAAGGTCAAAGATTCTTCAAATCAAAGCATGTGTTTCCCTTTTTGCATCAAAATGGTGACTTCCATCAGGGAAGTGTACAACTAGAATCCACCATTACTATCCATTGAAAGTCTTTAGGACTGACATTCCTTTAAGAAAAAAAATACCTTGCCTTCAAAACTTCTCAGTTGTCTCCGTGAATGTGGTGAAATTTCTACTCATATTACTGTCAATAGTGACCCTTTTATGCTTCTTCATAGTAGAAAACCAATATTCCAATCATTAACATATGGATATTTCTTTGGACTGCTTTACAATATTGATATTCCAATGAACTCTGCAAGGTTAATGGCCCCTTGTATTAAGGTTATCTCCTTTTCTTAATCATGAAGTGAGATACCTGTTGTTTTGATTGCTCTATATCTTCCTCTACTCCTGACTCTGTCTCTGCCATCTTTTATAACTATGATCTTGATATTGGTTGCCCTCTAGACTGGTCCTTATTTATTGCTTTTGAGTCCCAATAGAGTTGTAACCAACTTGACTGTCATGAATGTCTGTTAGGTATTTCTTATGAATACTCCATTTTATTTATGCATTATCACCCTACAACATCCTCACAACAACTCTATCAATGTTGCTTGATTGTGGAAGATCAAACATTAGGCATCTTAGAGCCTATTTTACCACTGTAGAAATGATTCTATCTTTCATTCAACAGTCTAGCTCTCTCATTTCATAGAATCTTTAAGCTACTAGTATGAAAATTATGACTGTAATATCCATGATGTCAAATTTACTATACTGTGCTTGTTCATATTGAATATTTAATCCTCTAATGAAGGGATGCTAGTTGAAATCATTCTGTGACCAAGAATATTGAGTTTACTTAAAATCTAAAAGTCGAGTGTCTCATTGTCAAACTTATGCCATCATGGTGATTGTGTTACTTCTTGACCTTTTTCATTGTAGGCATGCCATACTCCTCACAGGTGTTCCTTGGTTTGTGCCATTGTGACATCTAAGTATAAATGAAAAAAATATGAATGTGACCACCTCAGTAGAATTGCACATTATCCTTGGCTACTGCAATGATGACTATTCCTTATGAGTTGATTAATGATTAGCTAGATTCAATGCAATGATACTATTTATTGATGAATGCATACTGCATAAGGAATATTCTTTCATTCCTAAAGAAACTTAACACTGCATTGCACTATGGATGCTCTGTTTTCGTGACCATCAAACTTAGATGCCTCTCTTTCCATGTGAATCTCCTCAAATTATGATATGTTTCCCTATCTTTGGAATGTGTGTGGACTTCATTTCAACTCAGCTCCAAAACTTGACTATCCCATGTATCTTTTTTCATTGAAAAACTATTGCTCCATTTTTGGTTTATTGGGTTCCATGTGCCAATTCTATTGTGTATTATTACCAATATCACAAAAATCATCTATTTCTTGGGAAAAGACAAACTGTTCTCATATTTGAATGATTGTTGTCATTTTTCTTGTTTCCTTCTTTATCGACCCTTGAAAATGATGACAATGAGATTACAAGTCATATCACTTTTTAACTTGACTTTGGATCCACTTAAGAATATTGAAAGACATATCCAACAAAGTAAGATTTCCAAGAAGAAATGACTACCCCTTTGATCAAAATGATGGCAACCTACTATTTGGTTCATTGTGAAAAAATGAAGAGTAATCCTTCCTGATAATTCACCTAGTTTTTGTTGCATCTTTTGAATATGATAATAAAATTTGATCAATTGGTATGATTCCATATTGATTTAATGCATCAAGAATAGGTTTATCATCAATTTGATCAAGTTGCTCAATTTCCTATCTCTCCTAAAACACAAGAGGGCAGCGTGTTGGGCTTAACCCTCATGGGAGTCAAATTTTACTCCACATGTCATAACTAGATGAAACAAAATAGTAACAAAGATCTATCCTATATCTGCACAAGTAACAAACATGTTAGCTAAAACAAAGCATATGATAGATGTGTTTGATAACTCTTTTGTTTTCTTGGACATCTTTGATATGCTAGATATTTTAATGTTTATAAGGATCAAATTATATGTATATGGATGTTTTCCTATGTACTGATTGGTGATCCTTCATTGCTCTAACCAAACCTCTTCTCACAAATGCAGGAAATCTTGGAGCAGTAGGGGAAAAAAATAACTAGAGGCTAGATGGGCAGGAGGACTAAAGTTGATGGAAGACAACTTAACTGGGATTCATCATTTAGGAAATGACGCATGCCCCCCTTCTCTACATATGCATTTCCTTTTATCTATACATGTATAGTTCTTTTTCTTATTTGCATTAAAATAGTTAGTCCCTCAGCTTATGAGGGACACTATACACTTATGATCATCAATAAAGACTAGATTTGCAATAAATGTTTACTCTCTTTTTTATTATATGCAATTGCATAACTGTAATAATGCAATATTTTGACAATCTCTTTTATGCACATGGATGAAACTTAGCAGAAAATGATATGTTACTTTTATCATTCAAATGCAAACATAATCATAATTCTACCTGATTTAGCTAGAAGTAAAATCGGGTAACATTTTTGGCAACATCTGCTATATGTTTTCCTGGTAAACATCTTTACCAGTTGCCTAAATCTTATCCATTAGGAATAGAGTCATTAGGAAACATAAACAAGACTTGAGAACAGTCTTGAAAATTGTTGTAACTCATTAGAATAGCATATGACTAACTAAAATGATCAAAGCAAGGTATGACCAACACACCAAAATACTTAAAGAAAACTAACTAATTGTGCAAAAACAACACTTAGGGAAATGAAAACTGCAACCAAACTAAAATTTATTCTAACCTACTCTAAAATAACCAACCATGATACTTGATTAGATGAAACCATTAATAGGCTCACTAAAATAGTTACCCCTCCTTTTTAGTAACATTTAATATTTCAAATGGTTATAGACAACTACGAGAAGATGAAGGACAAATACAAACCTAATTAAAAGTTGCAAAACCTCTTAAAGAATATAGGTAAGTATACCTATTTCTCCTTGCTATGAATGCACATTGTTCTTTTGATTTTGAAATGGACAAGTGAGCAACGTCCATTCATCTCTTGTTGCAACTTCATGTTTAGATTCTTCTTCTAATGGAAACTCATTCTTTGATGCAAACATGAATGGTATCACTTTACTAGCTTCAATTCAGGATAAGTCCCTAATAGGACATCCCCTTGAGATGAAAAACTTAGAACACCTCATGTTGGCTTCATCTTTATCAGTTTATTCTTCAACTTCATTTTGCTAGTTGAGAAGAGTTATTTCATGTGAATCAAAAGGAATCATGGCTGCTCTGTCTATTTGGTTATGCTACTCACACTCTTCAAATTCAGTCAGTGATGGCTTGGCATCAAGCTTTGCACAAAATTCCTCTACTATGCTTGAGAACATATATTCATCTAGCTCATAATTAGTTATCACATACAAAACAGGTCCTACTTCAACTTCATGACAGTTCTCAAGACTCATACCTCTAAAAACAATGTCCTACTTCACATTTTGTTCCATTTGACCAACATGCTCATGAATACCAACCTCCTTACCTTTTGAGACAAGGTTTTCCTCATTTTCTTCTTGATGAACCAACATCCTATCAAAGTGAATTACATCTTCTTGCTATCCAAAAATTTATAATGGTGTTATTACAAGCATGGTGTCTCCATCATCATCAACAAAACTAGGAAGTTCAACAAACAAATTTTTCATTATCTTATCACTTTGTTGCACAAAACTAGGCATTGATGTTAGTTCAATCAAGCATTGCTCACCTTCACAGGTTATAAATCCTAGAAGTTCATCAAATAAACCAACAAAAATATGAACTTGAATATCTTTTTCTACTTCAACTACCTACCACCTTTTTATCTTCAAAAGGTGATTGATTGACCTCTAAATTCAAAACAAATGACTCTAGATCATCCCAAAAAAGGTCATCTTCATCCTCATTTTTTATTTTTAGTGAAGGAAGACTGATTTTTACCTTATTATAGCTCAACTGAGATGTCAAAACATGAAGGTTTTGAGCCTCTTCCTATGGTACTGAAGTTGATGTGGTTGTGAATTTAATTTCACTATCTTCTTTATTCACAAATAGTGACAATTCATCAAATTGATCAGTTAGAGTATGAGAACCATCAATTATTTGTTTATATATATCCTACTACTTTTCATCTATAACCTCATTTACCACTATTGTCACATTTGATTTATCATTTTTGAGTTATTTTTCAAACATAAAAACAACTAAAAGATTTGTTTCTTCCTCTACTAGCACCTCTTTTTTAGGTTGTTCTACATAATGGGTTGGTTGAGTGTCCTTAATGGGTTCTTCACAAGGATGCACTTGTTCAATAACAAGTTCTTGAATAGAAGGAGGGCTCCTAAAACTTGGGAGGGAAAATTTTCTAGGCTCCTCCATGTTGAGTGAGTTGTATTGGTCAAGAATCTACTCTTCTTTTGCTTTCTAGATGTTAGATCATGGTTCTGGCATTTTCTTGTTGATGATAGGTGGAGGAACCTCATAGGGCAAAAAATATGGCCCTTTCCAACTTGGAATCTTAAGGGTAGAAGGATGCCTAAAAATTGAAATTTTAAACATTGGAGTAGGCTCACTGCAAGTCTCAGCTTGACTTATAGGATAGATTTGTATAAAATTAGGAAGAGGAGAAGGGTTTTGAAAGTTAGTCTCTTGAACTTAAGCTATCAATTTCCTTATTTTCCCCTCCTTGGCTACAAGTTGTATGTTCAAGATCATTATTCCTCACACACCCTATTGGTTATTTTTTTAAAACCAAACTTAATCTTAGTCCTAACCTATGAGCTTACCGCAACCCAATTATCAACTAGGTTGAGGATTGGCCAACACCTAAGTAAAGTAATTAGTACTTCACTTCTTCTCTTCGGGCTCTGTGAGACTCAGGGAGGGTAATCCCATGCATACGAGTTCATAATATCTCACATTAGGTCAAGAGTATTTCTTCGTATAGATGCACTATTTCATGAAAATCACCTTATGAAAGCTCGATAAACCTCATATAGAAGTGTTATTTATTTCAAGGAGTGTGTTTTCATACTTAGAGTTTGGACAATGTGGTTTAAAGTATTTTGTGAATCATTCTTCACCTTGAATCCTAGGCCCAATTCAATAGTGGCTCAACTAACTACAAGATAAACTAATAAAATAATTAGTGCTTTATCTAAGGGATAAAATAGTTACAACTGGCAATAAATTGATAATACAATTTTGATTGAACTTCAGAAATTAATGGATCATTAGAATGTTAATTTGTAAAATTTAACTCACCGTATATGCAAAATATCACTTCCTTACTGAATCCTATATCCTTTTCTTGCAAACTAATGAGCTCATTTTAGCTTTTAATCAATTCATTGAACTCAAGCATAAAAAAAATTCATCCATTTTGTGCAAATGAAAAAAGATAAATTAAACTGTGATTAACAACTTCATTCATAACTTGAAAGAAAACACATAGGAGAGCAACATTTTGAAAATAAAATTCTTCTTCATTTTTGATATTGCTTTGTAAAACCATATTTAAGATTCGTATATAGTATAACTTTCATCTTAAATTTTCTTTTGATATATCTACTAGAGTATCCATTTACATTCTATTCTTCTTTTAGAGCATAGTATTTACTATGGCCATGTCTAGACTCAAAATTTTGAACTCTCTCTTCTTTCAGCCATGAAATCCGCTTTCTATAAGCAGGGGAGCAACAAGCACCTGACTAAATTACAATTTCATTTTTCATTTGAGTTCATTTCAAAAACCTAATTCTAATTGACTCCTCGAAGAACTTCGAGGTGGTTTCATATGCAATCATTTGAGAATAGGGGAGGACAAAAGGAAAAAAACATGTGCAAGATACAAGTGGTCGCTATCAGAGAATTCATTGTTTGAAACAAAAAAAATTCTATTCATATCTTCCAGAGGACTTCCACATCAGCATGGGAAAATAAAAGAAAAACCATGGACACATGCAAACAAGTACCTCCTATGCAAAGAAAATTGTGCGGTAAAAAACTAAAACAAGGCAATGACCCTATTTAGAGTCGTTGGCATCTGAAAATGCTCGACTGCTCCTTTTCCTTGAAGCAATTGGATGGATTATCAGTACGTTGTCATAAAAGCTCCCATATGGCACCAGAGAGCGGAGGTACTGGCCATAGTCTGAGTCAATATCAACTTCAACATCTGAAGGAGTATCTGAAAACATGATAGGAGAGTTGTGTTTACCCAAGTAGAGCCTATGGCTCTTCTCCTTTTTCCTATCCTTCATTGGTAGTGCCAGTTCCTTGCCTTTGCACTCGACCAATTCTCTTGCAAGGATCCTATTCCTCAAGCGGTAAGTACTCTGCATAATTGATTTCTTCTTATGGCCTCTATCCCTCCTTTTACCCTTTGAAATATCAGGAGAAGCCATAGCTTTCTACTCAGCTATGTCTTCACGACACTCAAACACACTTAGCCGGCTAGACCTTCTAAGAGGTGGAATTGTTGCACCATCTTTTCCCATTTTCTTTAAAACTAGTAGAGTGAAAATTAAAAGGATTTTTGACTCAAAACCCACAGGGGAATTGCCCCAACCCCAGTAATTAAAACTAGTTCAAGCAACAAAATTCCTAAATGGACCAAAGAACCAAATTTCATATCAACTTACTCAGGATGAGAAAATTTAACTAAACACAGACTAGTAACCTTTTACCCTACTTCACACTTTTCCTCACACATACTACAAACTGAAAAGATACTGAGAATAAACAATGATCAACCTACACATAAAATGGAAAATTCGAGAATGTAGAATTAATGATTCAAAACTCCTTGTGTGAGCGAAATGGTAACTTATCTGTTTGGCTTTGAATCTGGGCCGTTCATCTTAGAGCAATTAAAATTTCATTTAAGGTGGCCATGAGCATCATTTTTTGAACATTATCAACTTGCTCCTTGAAAACAATGATGCTATCTCAAATGTTGCCACATCTATCTTTAACCTTGATTAATCATATGTGATCTGACAATTAGCATGTATTACCAACCTAATCCATGCCTTTCATTAATATCGGCGAAGTACATAGGATCAGTTTTTCTTAGAGAGAAAATTTCTTTATATGCTTCATCGCTTCATCATTGATCCTCAAATTTTATGGTACAATTAGCGATGAATTCATTCATGTGATTATTTTTAGTCCATTGGATCACCCTATTTTAAAAATTTATCAATGATTCTCCAGTCCTTTTGTTGCTTTCCTTTTTGCTTTACATGGAATCCCCAGATCCTACCACGATTCCCTTTTCATTAATGGGGTATGTGCAACATTATCATGGACAAAACAGGCCCTTAAGTGGCGAAAAATTCAAAAAAATCAGAGTTAGGAAACTTGACGTAAAAATTTGAATAAGTTATCTATATTATTTCAAAAACATGTAAGAATAGAATCTGTAGCAAATTTAATGCAGTTTCTAAATTACTAGGTTTATTTTTAAAAAATAAAAAGCTATTTGGTGAAAATTTGAAATTTCAATTGGTAGTACTTAAATTTGGGAAAATAAAAAGTAGGTGTTTGTCTAACCACTAACCACAATAAAATGATAATATTTTTTATAATATTTTAGATATAACTAGGACTCATGTCCTAATGTGATGCATATTTTTTGTAATTTTTTCTAAGTAAATAATTAATTATGATTTTTTATTACAACTTTTAAAAATATAAAAACTCATATGTCGACCACCTTAACTTGGTAAAAACTTTATGAAATTCAATTTTCTTTTTTTAATTCTATAGTATGTGAAGCATAGAATGTGACACATGTTTGATTCAAAAAATGTAAAATTTGTATGTCGACCACCTTAACTTGGTAAAAATTTATTAAATTCAATTTTTCTTTTTTAATTCTATAGTATGTGAAGCATAGAATGTGACACATGTTTCAGATTAAAATGTGTAAACATCTTTGTGATGATATTTAGCCCCTAGTTCTACGGCTTGACCTTTGGTCACATTCATCCTTTCATCACACAATGCTAATTCAAACTTTCTTCCTAGGATCCTATTGACGATGAGAGATGTTGTGGAGGCACTAGATTTAGACATGTACAACCTGCACAAATTAAATGACACAAAAGACATCAGTCATAGGATCATATCAAATTATAAAAAAAAAACCCTTTAGAGGACACCCATCGCTTATCATGAATTCAGAACTCAAGTTCTGAAATGAATTCATGATGAGCGATGAGTGATATAACAGAAGGCCTTCGTTCATCACTAATTCTCCTCATATATTTTGTAAGCAATTAGCAACAAGAAGATTTAAAATATTTATAAGGTTCATCACCTATTGCTAATGTGAGAATTACAGTTAAAATATATCCACAATTATGTGATATGAAGGAAATCACTTCATATTGCTCATCGCTAATTCAAGTTTATCTTTTCATGACCATCCATGATGGGCAATAAGACATCGCTCATCGCTATTACAAATTTGAAGGCTCAAAAGCCATTAGCGATGAACGATGTCAAAGGAAAACATCATTCCATCCCTCGTCACTAATTCAAGGTGTGGACCAAAGAATAAATCAGTGATAAGCGATAAAGTTTTAAGGGCCATCGGGACTTAAGTGGAAACTTTTAGGCACATGCTCATAAGTTGTTATAAAAGAGGGGAATTCTCTAGGATGACATGAGAATAGTAGGATCAAGACTTCTGAATCACATAATACAAAGGATCTAAAAGTAGGGCGATTCAAACCTAGACACAAGAAGGGCCAATCACATGATGACATTGAAATGAAGGATTTTGGTGCCTTAATCCTTCATTTTTTTTAGGGTTTTGCACCTAAAAGGGGAGGGATGGACCAAAATGAACAATGTTTCACTCAATATTAATGTTAGGATGGATGGAATATTGATGTGAAGTGTGTGTAGATGTGTTTGAAAGCTTACAAATGCAAATAAATGAATGTAAACTAACCTAATGCAAGATGCTAGAAAACACAATATTGATTACAAATATGAACTAGAAACTTAAAAAAATGAAAATAGAAGTTGATGAGATTGATCAAATTGCACCTGGAGACAAATTGATGTTACTGGAGAGTTCAGGAATGTTCTAGAAGTCAGTATTAATGGCCACTGGGACTGATTTTCCATGCATGGTGAATTAGTCCCGCTTCTGATGAAAAGTCCTGGAAATAGGTTTCTAACTGTCCGGAGTTGAATTTTGACAAAACCACTTTTCAGGCCTATAGATGGGACTCATTCACCAGAGGTGGCCAATTATTCTTCCTACAGGAATCTACAAAATCAGGAGTTGATTTTGTGGAGCTAGATCTGCACTTCTGCTTCCTATAGTTGTCCACTTCTGATATTGTCAAATTCGGGTCTGAAAGTGACTTTTGTTGATATTTTGGCTTGAATGGTGAAGGGATGACTTGAATGACTTTTCAACTTGATCCTCAATTATTTCCAAGCTTCCAAGAGACTTAAATTTGCAAACACACAAGAAGAAAAGAAGAAAAGTTGATTGTTAGGGCATAGGGGTTTGCCTTGGTCAAACCTCGTTTAGGTAATTAAACCAAAATGATGAAAGAATGAAATGAAGCATGCAAAAATGGAATAAATTACCTTTCCATGATGAATTATCTTGAAATTCTATAACAAAAAATGTAGAATCAGCCCTTGGATGTCTTAGGAAGCTTAATTGATGACTTGCAATGGGAAAGCCCTAACTTGCTTGACTTGAGATAGAAGATAGATCATGAATGATGTCAAGAATGTATGTGTGTGAGATGTAAGTTGTAAAATGAGGGGAAAAACACCTACTTATACACACTTGTGCCTTAGTATCCTGTTAATACCTCATCATAGGCTAACGTGAGGAAAAATTAAACTTAAATTTCTCTTTTTTCCCACTCAAAGGTCAAAATTTGAGAAAAATGGGACTTATTCACCACACATGGTGAATGGGTCCCACCTGGATGGGATTGATTAACCATGCATGGAAAATGGGTTCCATAGGGGCTATTTTGACAGCTCAGATGCCAAGGAATAAGGAAATAAGGTCTAAAATGCAATCTTGTCGGGTATTTGATCAATTTGAACTTCACGATGGACAATATGGGTTAAGATGGTGTTATTAATGATGATGTAAATGTCAAATAGGGCTTGGGACACAAAATTGAAATTGAAATTGTGAATAAGTACACTTTACAACACTAAAATGAGGTCCACATAGCCTAGAAAGGCACAAGAACTAATGTGAATGTGCAAGACACATTAAAACACTAGTTTATCATTAAATTTAATTCAATAACCTTCTAGATTGATGTAATAATGTTAGTGAACACATTTTATAATGTTGAATTAAGGATAAAGAGGTTAATTAAGTCTATAAAATTGTGAAAGCATTTTACAACACTTTACAACACCTTTATAAGACGTCGTTAAAAGCATGTTATTCGATTTGAAAGGGTCCAAGACCTAGTGTGGATGCATAAAATGCGTCACAACACTTGAATCAAGGCCTCATTAAGTCCATTTTATCTTGAATTAATCCCATGTCAAGCAAAGGGTACTTATTTCTACGACACATTTAGCCCCCACTTTAGTGAGAGCATGAACTTGCTTCAAAGTCACATTAAAGTAGACATTCAAGAGAGATCCATATGTAGGTCAAGCCCCGAAGATACAAAATCATGCAAAGGAAAGATGGAAAGAAAGACTAGGTAAAAAAGATGTTCTCACTCTAGGGCCACAAAACTTCAAGTCATTTGTGGGGTGACAAGGCCACAACATACTCACTCTTGGGCCACATAACTAGTTGTCCCTATGGTGAGAAATCCAAAAAGGTAAGATACATATGCTAGTTGGTATGCACTCACAAAAACAAAGGTAGCTATGGGGAAAATTCATGCTGCTAGGTGGGCTTCCCTCTTAACCATATCAAAGAGAAAAGGTACCATAGTCATGCAAGTTGCATTATGCAAGGTGGAAAAAGATGCAAAAATGTAAAATGCAAAAATGTAAAGTGTAAAAATGTAAAGTGTAAAAATGTAAATTTTTTGAAGGAGTCTTGTCCAGTTCATGCAAGGTCAATCACTTAGGGACATTGTGTCTAATGTCTCCAAGAGAGGACCAATCAAAGAATAGTATATTCACAACTTAGGGGATGCAATGCGTCACATCAGGCTGCCAAGAGGAATGTAATATGCTTAGCAAGATCACACTTATGAAGGAAATCACACCCAATGTCATCCACAAAATGACAAACGAATTACATAAACAAGGTTGCACTAGGAATGAAGAATGAAAATGAATTATTGTAATGTATGCCCCCCACTTTAAAGGAATTGCTACACATCGTTCTATGAGAAATTACTTTAAAGTAGAGAAGAAAAGAGAATGCAAAAATAAAACAAGACATGAGAGCTAACTTGGAAAGTGCTATGCCATGTCATATGTTTCAAAGTTAGGCTGCATCATGTCAAGGAAAAATCAAAGAAATGGAGTATGTCACATGCGAGTCGATCCTAAGACATGTCGTTCAAGTCTCAATATTTCTCTTATATGTTCATGAAAAGTTAATGAGTAGTCAAAAGAGACAATGAAAAGTGGCATACAAGGGATAAGGCTGTCTAACTCTTTCTCCCAACTTAGTGTAGGACAATGGTGAGCCTAAAGTGGATGACAGTATGCTACCCCTTACAATGGATGCAAAACATGCAATAGTGAGTATGCTATGATCCTACAACTATGGCATGGAAAGGAGCAGTATATAGTGTTATTTATATGAATAAAGAAGAGTCTTGGAAGAGTCTTGTGTGATAGTATTGATGTTGAGTGAAGGTTTGGTGATCTTGGTCAAAGGATAATAACCAAGACCCTAAGTTTTTTGTTGTGTGTTTGGCTCGATAGGGTTGTAGACACCTTGTTCTCAAGCACCACAACCTTTTCCACTATACCCAAGTTGTTTCATGAGGTCATACACTTTTCCATAAAGTTGTTTCAGTGCTTTGGAATTGGGTGTTTGTTTAGTGTTGTGTTCATCAAGGGTTGTTGTGGAGTTTGTAGCATTTTCTAAAGTGATTGAGGTGGATGCTTGTGAGAGGTTATTTGAATTTTGTGTTGAAATAATGGTTGGTTGTTCTTGTTTCTTATCTTTGTTTTGTGTGACTATGTATTCACCCATAAATGATGGTGTGAAGTCTAAGGACCCCCAATCATCACCGAATAATTTAGATGGCGATCCCTCATTTGTGTGTTCAATTTCAAGAGGATCTATGTTGGATGTTGGAATCAATGTTTTCAAAGGACTTGTAGCTCCATTTTCAAGGTGCAAGCAACTTTCAGGCTCGAGATCTGCTTCAACTTGATAAATGTTATTGTTATAGACATATTGCATTATACGATGAAGGGTGGAAGGAACTATATTCATCTCATGAATCCATGGTCTGCCTAAATTAATATTGTACGAAAGATCATAAGGCATGACATGAATAGGAGTTTGAAAATTAACCACCCCAACCATAATAGGCAAAGTGATTAAACCAAGTGGTTTCTTTGTTGTATTATAAAATGCTCAAATAGAGATATAATTAGGTATTATTTGTGACCTATCAACATGTAATCAATCAAGCAGAATCACACTACACACATTAAGGGAAGAACCATTATCTATGAGAGTGAGTTTGATATCTTTGTGATTGAATAAAGCAATTGTCATAAAGGCATCATGTTGTTTGTGCAACTCCAAAGCAAGGAGCTCATGTTGATGGAAGGTAATGCCAAGATTATTTTTGTGGATGAGATCTGCCACATCATTCAGAGTTGTACTGGGAGGAATTGTCATTTGTTTTAAGGATGTTTGAAGAATTTTTTTCTAATTTGGCGAGTTTTGAAGTAAATACCAAAGGGAGATCTTTGCAGGAGTATTCTTTAATTGTTCAACAAGATCATACTCCTTTGTGTGTGTGCTATAGCAGGGATAAATTGGTGGATTAGGTAAGGGTAAAGAGGGTGGGATTGGTTGTGGTGGTTACAGATTATTTTGAGTATTATATGTATGAGCAACAATATTATAACTTGGTTGTTGCGATACATTAGTTTGAGGTGGGTGGAGGATGTAGTGAGGTTTATTGGAAGGATGAAGTGGATGCAAAGGTGGGTAAAGGGTTTATTGAGGTTTATTGGAAGGATGAAGCGGATGCGAAGGTGGATAAAGGGTGTATTGAGGTTTATTGGAAGGATGGAGTTTATGCGATTGCAGATAAAGAATGAGTTGAGGTTGAATAATGTTAACATCCCACAACAAGTGAGATTGTTCATTGTCTTTGAAGGGCATGTTATCTTTGTCTTGGGTTATAATATCCCCCCTAGAAGGAGAGTTCCTAGGAGAACAACAAACCACATGTTCGTGACAATTAAGGTTTGGTTCATCCAAAATAACTTCATCGCCACTAAGGGAGGTATTGATGGTTGAATGTGTTTGATGATTGATAGTGGGGAGATTAGGGGAAGATTGTATTTGATTGTTGGTTGTTTCTAAGGTCACATTCTCTCATTCCATATTGTCTACCATACTAGTAGAGCTTGTAATATGTACATCTAAGGTTGAAATTTGCAAAGTAGCTTCATCACAAGTATGAGGAGGATCAATGATTGAATTGTTTTGCTCAATAAAATTTTCCATAAGTGAAAGGGGACAACTAAGACTCTCATGACTCTCACTGGGTATGTTTTCTAACAACAAAGTATCTTTGTCACAACTAGGAGAGATACTAGGAGAAGAAAAAATGTGATTATCATGATCATTTATGACTTCATTTCTTTGTTCCCTATTATCTTCCAAAATAGGAGAGGTAGGGGAAGGATCATAAAGAGGGTTGTTGTAGACTAACATATCCTCAACATTAATAAACTCATTTTCCTCAAGGTGATCCTCACAATGGAAATTAGGTAAGGTGATGTTTAAGAAGGTGTCTACGATTTCATGCTCTTGTGCTAAAATATCTTCCCAAAGGGGATGAGGAGAAGGACAAACACTATCCAAATGATGCTCAATGATTGTATCTTCTTTCACCAAGATACCTTCGTCACTAAAAGGAGAGGTATTGGGGGAAGAAAAAATATGATCATCATGGTTATCTATGTTTGTATGCATGCTTCTATCACATCATCCACACAAATAGGAAAGATAGGAGAGGTTGTGAGGTTAAGGTTAACATTGTCTTTTTTACTCTTTTGTGTTAAGAGACTCTCATAACTAGGACATGCATTGAATGAATGATGATCATGCTTATTGATTAAATTTTTCTTTGCAAATTTAGAGAATATTGAAACTAACATTATGAAAGAACAAACTATGCTAACCCAAAATGCAATGTAAAAGGATGAAATGAAATGCAATTTTCAGATGATAATTGACTGATTATGATATGTAACAATATGAGAATGCAAATGTGAAATTTAAACCATGCATGAAATGAGCTAAATTAAGCTAGATTTGATGAAATGCATGTTATAGAAATGAAACTAATTGATATAGATAGGTTAAGGCACCAAAAAAAACCTAAAAAATAGAGTTTTAAGTTCTGCAAAATGCTGTTTTAGGGGTCAGAAGGGACCGATTCGCCCAAGGTGGTGAATGAGTCCCAATATGGACTTTTAAAAAAAAAATCAGAAATTTTTGATTTATTTTGATGCTATATGAGTGCTATGGTGCATAACTAATTGAAAAATGTAGAATTTTAGAGAATAGAAAGGATTTTAGATGCCAACAATGCACTTTTTTATGAATGCTAAATTTGAAAGTTGGCATGCAAATTGATTAATGCAAATCCTAATGTAAGATCAATGCAAGATAGATGTATGATGATGAAAGGAATCTAAATCAGATAAGAAAGTATTCTAAAAATAAGGTTCACCAAAATGAAACAAGGGATTTTGGTGCCTTAATCCTTCGTTTGTCTTTTAGGGTTTTGAACCTAAAAAGGGAAGGACAAACCAAAATGCACAATGTTTCACTCAATATTAATGTAAGGATGGATGAAATATTGATGTGAAGTGTGTGTAGATGTGTTTCAATGCTTACAAATGCAAATAAATGAATGTAGACTAACCTAATACAAGATGTTGGAAAACACAATGTTGATTGCACATATGAACTAGAAACTTATACAAATGAAAACAAAAGTTGATGAGACTGATCAAAGTGCACCTGGAGGTAGATTTTTGTTATTGGAGAGTTCTAGAATGTTCCATAATTCACTATTAATGGCCACTAGGACTGATTCGCCATACATGGAGAATTAGTCCTGCTTCTGATGAAAAGTCTTGGAAATAGGTTTCTGACTGTCAGGAGCTGAATTCTAAAAAAATAAATTTTTATACCTACTTATGGGACTCATTCGCCATAGGTGGAAAATTATTTCACTTACAGGATTCTACAAACTCAGGAGTTGATTCTGTGGAGCGAGATCTGCACTTCTGCTTCCTACAATTGTCCGCTTCTGAAATTGTCGAATTTGGGTCTGAAAGTGACTTTTTGTTGATATTTTGACTTGAATGGTGAAGGGATGACTTGAATGACTTTGCAACTTGATCCTCAATTATTTCCAAGCTTCCAAGAGACCTAAATCTACAAACACACAAGAAGAAAATAAGAAATGTTGATTGTTAGGGCATGGGGGTTTGCCTTGGTCAAACCCC
The DNA here is from genome assembly GCA_007258455.2 of Sequoia sempervirens. Lineage (NCBI taxonomy): Eukaryota > Viridiplantae > Streptophyta > Pinopsida > Cupressales > Cupressaceae > Sequoia > Sequoia sempervirens. The sequence continues at coordinate 13,583,512 of VDFB02168118.1, forward strand.
GTTTAGGTAATTAAACCAAAATGATGAAAGAATGGAATGAAGCATGTAAAAATGGAATAAATTACCTTTCCATGATGAACTATCTTGAAATTTTGTAACAAAACATGTAGAATCAGCCCTTGGATGTCTTAGGAAGCTCAATTGATGACTAGCAATGGGAAAGCCCTAACTTGCTTGACTTGAAATAGAAGATAGATGATGAATGATGTGAAGAATGTATGTGTGTGAGATGTAAGATGTAAAATGAGAAGAAAAACACCTACTTATATAGACTTGTGCCTTAGTATCCTATTAAAACCTCATCACAGGCCGACATGTGGCAAAATTAAACTTAAATTTTAGCTTTTTCCCACTCAAAGGTCAAAATTTGAGCCAAATGGGACTCATTCACCACACATAGAGAATGGGTCCCACCTAGATGGGACTAATTCACCATGCATGGTGAATGGGTCCCACAGGGGCTATTTTGACAGCTCAGATGCCAAGGAATAACTAAATAAGGTCTAAAATGCAATCTTGTCGAGTATTTGATCAATTTTAACCTCAGGATGCACAATATGGGTTAATATGGTCTTATTAATGATGATGTGAATGTCAAATATGGATTGGGACACAAAATTCAATGTGAAAGTGTGATTAAGTACACTTTACAACACTAAAATGAGGTCCACATAGCCTAGAAAGGCACAAGAACCAATGTGAATGTGTAAGACACATTACAACACTAGTTTATCATTAAATTTAATTCAATAACCTTCTAGATTGATGTAATAATTTTATTGAACACATTTTATAATGTTTAATTAAGGAGAAATAGGATAATTAAGTCTAGAAAAGTGTGAAAGCATCTTACAACACTTTACAACACCTTCACAAGATGTCGTTAAAAGCATGTTATTCAATTTGTAAGGGTCCAAGACCTAGTGTGGTTGCATAAAATGCCTCACAACACTTGAATTAAGGCCTTATTAAGTCTATTTTATCATGAATTAATCCCATGTCAAGTAAAGGGTACTTTTTTCTACGGCACAAACATTAATGAACATGAAAAAAAAATTATGGCCGGTAGAAGGAACTACAGAGTTAGCAACATAATAGAATGCTAGGAAACTAAAATGAACAAAACTCTAAGCCTCATATAAGAACCCTACATCAGATGTAACAAATATTTTAGGTAAAAATTCTTAGGGTTTTTAATAGGAGCACTTTATATTTTACAAAATTCAAAAGTGCCATTAGTGGTTCTTTCTGGGGACATTTGTTCCTCAATGAATAGAGCAAGAATTTAGATCCTCTGGAGAAGTAGACCAGGTGTCTACTCCATTGGGTAACAGAGTCAAAAGGTCATCTCTGCCCCCAATTGCTTTGGCTTGATAGGTCAAACCATATCTAATGGCCCAAGGCCACCAAAACTATAGTCCTTTTCTTACCCTTGTCATAGACAAAGCTTTCATCACACCTCACTGGATCCAATATGAAGAAATCACTTGAATATTCCTAATTAAACATGCTAACATCTCTCAATAACTCATCTTGTACAACATTATCAAAAAATTTGTAACTACCATGCATTTAAGAATCAAGTATACCCTTAAAATATTAATTTTTATATGGCAATAACTCATAAGTTTCATCATTCAAAATATTGTCAAGTTGAAAACAGCCTTCCTTAATATTTTCCCACTACCACACTATAAGAAAATTCCATCCAGCTGAAAAACCTGGCACTCATACTCTGCCACATAGCTGGTACTATCAAGTTCAATCTGATTAGTAGTTTGCATGTTAAAAGTGAAACAATTATAAGGAGTAATCAAAAGATTACATGCACATCATGCAAACTATCTCCAAGTGTATGTAAAGAGATACACTCATACATTGGAACACACTATAACTATGCATCAACATGCTGGTATAGAGAATCATCAAGAATATCTACCCTATCGTTGTCTTTACTCATTTTGAAACTTTCTGAACATAACATGTTAACATCTTCATCATTCATAGCTTGATCAAAAGTGAGAAAACATGGTTCAAAAAGATAATCTATTTTTTCTTTGGAATCAACCCCCATATCCATATAAAAAAGATCATAACTAGGCTCCTCCAAAACAAAAAAATAGATACTTATCCAAATCTAGAGTAGAATTTTCACAATTTGGCTTGTCAGATATATAAATTTCATAGTCATTCATTGTTCTTAACTCATCAACACAAGTTTCTAAACTTGCATGAGTCTGCAAAATTTCATGCTCATGATATAATGTATCATTACAATCAAATGACTACTTACCTTTATCCATATTACCATCATGTTGACCAACCAGTTCATAACTAGAAAGAATATCAAATACCCATGTTTCATATTTTGCATAATAGAGACTGTCATCACTATCAAAATCAATATGAGTATTACACAATAACTGAGGGTTACTCATATGTGCACATTTATGATATTCAGTGGTTAACAAATTTGAAATTTGTTCACTATTTAGTAGATCACAGTTCTGATCCATTATTTTAACCAATTCTTTCTCTTGACCTCTAGTAGAAATATATGCTTTACCGAGTTGTAAGTCAGGACATACCAAGATATTACAATCATCAAAATCTAGAAATTTCATGGACTGGGTTTCATCATCGACTTGATCATTTATATCTTCTTGAAAGTAAAGAGAAGCATTTTCACTATTATGAGCATCAATGGTAAACATTGCAACACTCTTAAATTCTTCCTTCTCAGAAATGCACTTATTTGTATTTAAAACTGGAGATATTTGATCATTTGTATTCAAACAACTATATGAAAATAGATCTTACATATATTCATTCCTCACCTTCTCCAAATTATCTAAACATGTGTAAGCCATTTGCATACTCAATATTCAGAAATCCTTTAATAATGCACTAGATCCCTCCTCAAAAGATTCAAAATACAAATGAATGCAATTTGTGGTACTAGGTCTAAAACATTTAGGGATTAGTGAAAGAGCAACAACAAATCTGTGACTAAAAGCAATGCTTGACTCATCATCTTGTTTCCTAAGGTGCTTTAACTTTGTGACAAGGTCAAAGGGTTCTTTTGCAAATTCTTCTCTATAAGCATCCACTAGTTTATCCCAACACGAAAATGATTTTTCATGAAAACTTAAGTACATGTCCCTAGCTCTAGCTTCAAGAGATCTGACAAAATATCTCATCCACATATCTTGATCTCCAAATGAATGTTTCACCATGAAATTCTAGAAGCTTCGAACATGTGTATCTCCTTCACACACATTGTATCTGTTAAATCTAGGCATCTACTTATAGACTCAAGATGGCATGCTTTTAACCTTGTAATCAATCCATGACAAGTCTAGTTGGTCATACAATGAATCGAATGAATTGAAAATAGGCACAAAAATTTGAGTAGCAGATCTAGTATAATTATCTCCTAACTAGGATTGGATAGCCATTAGGTGCCTTTTATTCATCTCTTTAACTCCTCTTTTGAACACAACTTTCCATTCTGACCTTATCCTAGGCTTGTTCACACTTAGGTTCATGCACTTTTTGGTATCAACTATCTGAGGATTTTTAGACTTATGAAGCTTCTTGACAATATGCATACAATTTTATAATGGCATGGTTATTTCTCTTTGGCAATCCATAAATGTATGCAAATTTAGGGTTTAACTAATTATACATAATCATAACCATGACAATATGAAAATAACTAGGATGATTGATAATATGATGGTAACTTAGGACTGAAACATATGATAATGCAAATGAATAGAAAATCCTAAGATATTCAACTTTATCTTTAACCATTCATACTAGCAAGTTTGTGAATATTCTAAAAAACATTTTTAAGTGGAACAATAATTGTATTTCACTATGACAGGTTCAACAAAATGAAAACATGTAAAGAACCATGTACCTTCACACCTCCAGGTGCTGCAACTTTGAACATAGCACTTTCAGATTACAATAACAAACAACAACCCTTCATGTGAATAGATTGTAGAGCAGAGTCGCCACCTCTTCAATAAGCGAAAAACATTTGAAGCAAGAACATCTTTATTTGAGTTCTTCCAACAGAGTCACCTTTAGGGCTTACTACAAACAAATTTGCAGATTTGGAATTTCTTCAACATTAGAACTAGATATTAATTTTGTTTTGACTCCTTTCAAATGGTCTTTGACACACTGGCATCAAAGATGCAAAGGTGTCCCCAACGGAGTTTCCATTTCTATTGGTTATTTTTTTAGAACCAAACTTAATCTCAGTCCTAACCTGTGAGCTTGCCACAACCCAATTATTAGCTAGGTTGAGGATTGGACAACACCTAAGTAAAGAAATTAGTACTTCAATTCTTCTCTTTGGGCTCTGTGAGACCCAGGGAGGGTAATCCCATGCATATTCATAATATCTCGCTTTAGGTCAAGAGTATTTCTTTGCACAAATCCACTATTTCATGAAAATCACCTTATCAACGACTCAAAAAATCTCAGATAGAAGTGTTATTTATTTCAAGGAGTGTGTTTTCACACTTAGAGTTGGGACAATGTGGTTTAAAGTATTTTGTGAGTCATTCTTCATCTTGAATCCTAGTCCCAATTCAATACGAGCTCAACTGACTACAAGATAAACTAATAAACAATCGGTGATTTATCTAAGGGAGAAAATAGTTACAACTAGTAATCAATCAGTAATACAATTTTTGATTGAATATCATAAATTAATGGAACATTAGAATGTTAATTTGTAACATTTAACTCATTGTGTCTACAAAATATCACTTCCTTAAGTATTGAATCCTATATCCTTTTCTTGCAAACTAATGAGTTCATTTTAGCATTTAATAAATTCATTGAACTGAAGCATAAAAAAAAATCATCTATTTTGTGCAAATGACAAAAGACAAATGAAACTATCATTAACAACTTCATTCATAACTTGAAAGAAAACACATAGGAGAGAAACATTTTGAAACTAAAATTCTTCTTGATTTTTTATATTGCTTTGTAAAACCATATTTAAGATTCATATACAGTATAAATTTCATCTTAAATTTTCTTCTAATATATCTACTAGAGTGTCCATTTACATTCTATTCCACGTTTAGAGCATAGAATTTACTATGACCATGTCTAGGCTCAAAATTCTAAACTCTCTCTCCTTTTAGCCATGAAATCCCCTTTATATAAGTAGGGAAGCAACAAGTGCCCAACAAAATTACAATTTCATCTTTCATTTGATTTCATTTCAAAAACCTAATTCTAACTGACTCCTTGAAGAACTCCCAGGTAGTTTCATATGCAATCTTTGAGAACATGAGAGGACAAAAGGAAAAAAACATGTGCAAGATACCAGTGGTCACTGTCACAACATTCTTTGTTTGAAATAAAAAAGATTCCATTCATATAGATTTTGGAGGACTTCCACATTAGCATGGGAAAAGAAAAGACAAACCATGGACACACACAAACAAATACCTCCTATACAAAGACCATGGTGTCATCAAAAACTAAAACAATGCAATGACCCTATTCAGAGTCATTGACGTCCAAAAATACTTGATCGCTCCTTGTTCTCGATGCAATTAGAGGGATTATTAGTATGTAATCATCAGAGCTCCCATATGGCACCGAAGAATGGAGGTACTAGCCATAGTCCAAGTCAGTATCAACTTCAACATCTGAAGGAGTGTCTAAAAGCATGATAGGAGAGTTGTGTTTACCCAGACAAGCCATATGGCTCTTATCCTTTTACCTATCCTTCTTCACTAGTAGTGCCAGTTCCTTGCCTTTGCACTCGACTGCTTCTCCTGGAAGGGTCCTATTCCTCAAGCAGTAAGTACTCTACACGGTTGATTTCTTCTTATGGCCTCTAGCCCTCCTTTTACCCTTTGAAATCTTAGGAGAATCCATGACTTCTTGATCAGCTATGTTTTTACGATACTCAAACACACTTAACCAGGTAGACCTCCTAACAAGCAGAATTGTTGCACTAGCTTTTCCAATTTTCTTTAAAACTAGCAGACTGATAATCAAAAGGATTTTTGACTCAAAACCCACTGGAGAATCACCCCAACCCCAATAATTACAACTAGTTCAAGAAACATAATTCCTAAATAGGTTCTAGAGAACCAAATTTCATACCAACTTACTCAGGACGAGAAAATGTAACTTAAGATAGACTAGTAACCTTTTACCCTAGTTCACACTTTTCCTCACACATACTGTAGAATGAAAAGATAGTGAGAATAAACAATGATCAACCTGCATTAAATAGAAAATTTGAGCATGTAGAATTAATGATTTAGAACTCCTTTTGTGAGAGAATTTGTAACTTATTAGTTTGGCTCTGAATCTAGGCTGTTCATCTTAGAGCAATTAAATTTTTATCTAAGGTGGCCATGAGCATAATTTTTTGACCATTATCTACTTGCTCCTTGAAAACAATGATGCTATCTCAAATGCTACCACATCTATCTCTAACCTTGATTAATCATATGTGGTCTAACAATTAGCATGTATTACCAACCTAATGCATGCCTTTCATTAATATCGACAAAGTACATAGGACCATTTTTTCTTAGAGAGAAACTTTCTTTATAAGCTTCATCTCTTCATCGTTGATCCTCCCTAAATTTTAGGGTGCAATTAGGGATGAAGTCATTTATGTGATTATTTTCATTCCATTAGATCATCCTATTTTAAAACTTTAACAATGGTTCTCCAGTCCTTTCACTGCTTTCCTTTTTGCTTTATGCGGAATCCCCAGGATCCTGCCATGATGCCCTTTTCATTAATGGTCATTGCTTGTCATTGATTTATTTCATCCTCGCCCAACTCCAGCTGTGATGTAAACATCCTTGCAATGATCTTTAGCCTCTAGTTCTGTGGCCTGACCTTTGGCCACATTCATCACAAGAGATGTTGTGGAGGCGTCAAATTTAGAAACATACAACTTGCACAAAGTAAATAGAACAAAAGACATTGCTCGTAGGATCATATCAAATTAGCAAAAGATAAACCCTTTAGAGGACACCCATCGTTTATCACTAATTCAGAACTCAAGTTCTGAAATGAATCCACTATGAGTGATGAACGCTATAACATAAGGCCTTCATTCATCAGTAATTCTCCTCATATATTTTGGAAGCAATTAGCGATGAGAAGATTTACAAAATTTATAAGGTTCATCACATATCGCTAATGTGAGAATTACATTTAAAATATATCCACGATCACACGATATGAAGGAAATCACTTCGTATCGCTCATCGCTAATTCAAGTTTATCTTTTCATGACCATCCACGATGGGTGAGAAGAACACAAATCTAGAAGAATCGATCATCTCTATTACAAATTGGAAGGCTCAAAAGCCATTAGTAATGAGCAATGTCAAAGGAAAACATCATTCCATCGCTCATCACTAATTCAAGGTGTGGACCTAAGAATAAATCAGTGATAAGAAATAAAGTTGTGAGGGCCATTGGGACTTAAGTGGAAAATTTTAGGAACATGCTCATAAGTTGTTCTAAAAGAGATGAATTCTCTAGAATGAAATGAGAATAGTAGGCTCAAGACTTCTGAATGACGCAATACAAAGGATGTAAAAGCTAGGTGATTGAGACCTAAACATGAGAAGGGCCAGTCACATGATGACATTAATGAACATGAAATTTTTTGGTAGCTGGAAAAAGGCACTACACGGTTAGCAATAGAATAGAATTCTAGGCAACTAAAATGAACAAAACCCTAAACCTCATATAAGAACCCTACATCAGATGTAACAAACATTTTAGGTAAAAATTCTTAGTGTTTTTAATATGAGCACTTTAGAATTTGAAAATTTTTAAAGTGCCATCACACTCTTCTATCTTTTGACTCCTGCTGGTAACATTAAATTTGATAGGACAGCTCCTCTTGCTACATGATATGTTGTGTTTCTCTATGGGTATTTGCGGGATCATGATGGGCCAAAAAGTGGCAATATTATGGGTATTTGTAGGGTATGTGGTGACTTTTATTTTACTCAAAATTGAAGAAATAAAAAGGGTTTTTAGAGGAGATTCGGTTTTCCACCAATATAAATTATTCTTTAATTTGAATTTAATAAATAATTATTATTCATTCTCTATTAAATTCTGACTAAAGTCACGATCGATAGGCTAATTAAAAAAATCTATAACTTTCAAGCGATTGTCACATTTTTGAATCTGAAACATGTGTCACATTCTATGATTCACATACTATAGGATTAAAAAAAGAAAAATTAAATTTCATGAATTTATGACCAAGTTAAGGTAGTCAGACATATGAGTTTTTATATTTTTTAAAAGTTGTAATAAAAAATTCATAATTAATTATTTACTTGGAAAAAAATTACAAAAAATATGCTTCACATTTGGACATGAGTCCTCTACTTATACATAAAATCTTTTAAAAAAATATTTTAATTTTATTATGGTTAGGGTGGTCAGAGAGACATCTACTTATTTTTTCCCTGAAATTTAAGTACTACTGCATTGAAATTTCAAATTTTCACCAAATAGATTTTATTTATTTTTAAATAAACCTAGTAGTTTAGAAACTACATTCAATTTTCTACAGGTTCTATTCTTACATATTTTTGAAATAATATAGATAACTTATTCAAATTTTTACGTCAAGTTGCCTAACAGTGATTTTTCTAAATTTTTTGCCACTTAAGGGCCTATTTTTTCCATGATGATCCTGCACATACCCCTATCTATTTCTAAAAAATTTCCTTTGGAAATCCAAAAATGAACTCTTAATGCTACCCAAATCATTATCATTTTGGAACTGACTAGGGAGGTTACATGTTTAATTCAGAGCATAATGGGTTTCACAAGGATGAATATAGGCATGAAAAAGCTACCAAGAGGCTTGAGAAGAGGTGGGTGGGTGGTAAGCATGATGAGAATACTGATAACTTATTGTTTGTGGGTTATTTGGTACAAAACTAATACTATACCCTACTTGGTATGCCTAGTAGGAAGATACATGGGGAGCACTTTCATGGAACAGAGAATGGTAAGCCATGTTTCTATGAAAGTTTGATATTCTCAAACATACAAAGAGCTGAAAAGTAAGAAAAAATTAGATTTGCTTTGGAACATACCAGCACTTGAACTACTGAAACTAGTAAAAATTCTTGGAGTCACAAGGTATGTATTTGAAACATCTCAAAAAGGCAGTAATCAACTGATGTACACACCAAACAACAATAGGAAAACATATAAAATCAACCAAGAATCAGTTGACAGTCCCACCAGGCGTGCCAAAACTGTTAACTCTTCAAATTTTCACCCCTTATAAGTTGTAGAACTTAGAAAATTTGGAGCAACATGGGAACACTCCTAGGTTGTGGGTTACCTAAGCTTGGAGTGGACCTCCAGATAAGGCTAGGTCCTAATTGGTTTTTCCCAAACTATTCCTTGCTTGGAAAAGGTGAGAAAGAAACATGAAAAGAAAACTAAACCCCTATGGTGATGCACCTAATGTGTTTTCCTCAAACTTATAGAGCTGATTTTACACACATGAATGATCAACAAATTCATAGTGGCTTACACAACACAAAAATTCATATTTCTTCGCATCAATGCTTCATAACTAGGCTAAAAATGTGAAAGACAACATATAGAAGTAAAATATATCTTCACAACTTAGACTCTTTCTTGAACTAACTCAACACATGTTATGAACTACAAGTTCATATTAACTACATAAAGGAAAAGAAAAATAGGACAAAATCAAAGGGAAAATAGTTCTACCATAAGATTTCATCAACCATTTTAAAAAGCTTTCACAATAAAACAACAAAATGAGAAGGTAAAATAGATTAACTTATTGATCAAAAGGTGTTACACTATTGCATAAGTCTGCAAATCTGAGTTACAATGCTACCCTCCACCTCAAAGAACTCCAAAAGAAGCTACAATGCCTATAGAAAGAAATAAAGAACTCCTCGAAAAACTCAGTTTGAAGTTACTTATGCAATTTTTGAAACAACTATCCCACACATGTCCTTCTGGAAACCCTAGTTGGATGTAGCAGAAAGGCCAAAAAAGAACTTTCTAAAACTCCTCTAAAATTCCATCCAAATGCAAAATATTCAAGCCAAGACCCAAGTCACACTAAAAGCATGACAAAAATTCCTCCAAATGGTCCATTCCCTCCAGAATCAGTCAAATACAACCCACACACCATTCCCACATGCCTCAAAACCGTTCTGACTCACACCTTTAGTGTGTTTGCAAAACACAAAACTCAACTAAACCTCGTTTGACTAATTCTTAAAAGCACATGCTCTATCAACACATTTTTTTATATTTTGCATTAAAATTAACACTTTGACTAAGTGATTTATAATTATATCACTTAATCATGAATAATTGAAATAGAAAATGAATAATAATTATTTATGAAATTCAAAATAAAGCATAATTTATATTGGTGGAAAGCTGAGAATATCCTTTAAAAACCTTTTTAATTTTATCAATTTTGGATAATAATAAAAAGTCATCTGCCACATACCCTACACATACCCATCATATTGCCACTTTTTGGCCCATCACGATCCTGCACATACCCTGGATGTTGATTTAATGCATCAAGAATAGGTGTATCATCAATTTGATCAAGTTGTTCAATTTCCTATCCCTCCTAAAACACAAGAGGGCAACATGTTGGGCTCAACCCTCATGGGAGGAACATTTTCTTCCACATATTGTAACCAAATGAAACAAAATAGTAAAAAAGATATGTCTTATATCTACACAAGGAGCAAACGTGTTAGATAAAATAGAGCATATGATAGATGTGTTTGATAACTCTTGTTTTCTTGGACATCTATGATATGCTAGCTATTTTAATGTTTATAAGGATCAGATTATATGTTTATGGATGTTTTCCTATGTAGTGATTCATGATCCTTGATTTCTCTAACCAAACCTCTTCTCACAAATGGAGGAAACCTTGGAGCAGCAGGGGAAAACAACAACTGGAGGCTATATGGGTAGGAGGACTAAAGCTGATGCAAGGAAAATCAATCAGGATTTGTCATTCAGGCAATGATGGGTACCCCTTCTTTACATATGTATTTCCTTTTATCTATAAATGTATAGTTCTTTTTCTTATTTGCATTAAAATAGTTAGTCCCTCAACTTGTGGGGGACACTATACACTTATAATCATCAATAAAGACTACATTTGCAATAAATGTTGTCTCTCTTTTCTATTATATGCAATTGCATAATGGTAATAATGCAATCTTTTGATAATATCTTTTATGAACATGGATGAAACTTAGAAAAAAATGATATGTTCCTTTTATCGTTTAAATGTAAACACAATCATAAGTCTACCTAATTTACCTAGAAGCAAAATTAGGTAACAAGGAAAAAGTTGATAAGGATTCCATTTTTTTTATTTTGTCTAAGCTGAGAAGTCCATTTGTAGTATTTTCTTCTACCTTCTACTCCACCATGGATGCTTTGGGAAATGCATTCACAATTCCTTCTTTTGAGACTTCAAATGAGGTTGTAGTTTCTTTAGAGGTTCTTGATTCTTTGTTAGAGATAGTTGATCCACCTTCATTTAGTACTTCCGTCATTCTTGATCAACAAGATTATCATTGTCTTCCTGATTGGGATTCCTATTTGTCAGAAATTGGTTCATTGTTCTTGGAATATCACATTTCATACTTGGAAGACACATATGAAGGATTAATTTTCCTATTTGATGATAATTGTGGTACAACTATTATCACTCCATCGAGTTGTCTTTGTAGAATGTTCAAAATTAGTTTCAAATGGTACCTTGTTTTTCACTTTCTATTGTGATTGGGTATGATACTGATTGGTTCGTGGAATCATCTTCCAAGGTCTTCGTGACACATGAGCAGATTTTAGAGAAATAATCATCCTACATTTGGATTTCACTTGCTAATTCCTATCTAGAATGGGAAGCATTCCTGCATTTGTACTTGGTTTATCTTCATGCCAAAGGGAGAAATGTTATTTGTAGGCATTGGACTATGTTTTTCCTTCAAGCACTTACCATTTCTATAGGACATTATTCATTATGGGGGGGGCTATGTAGTCTCCTTCTATCCTTCCTATAGGAGGATCATTGATTGTATATACATGATGTATGTAGTCATTTGGGGGTGTTATTGAGTCCTCCATCCATGCATCTTGTTTTTCTTTTCTCTCTTTTGGAGAGGAGTTTTTTCCCATAGGTTTTTTCTCCTTTGTCCATTTGTGAGAGATTACATTGCATTTTGCATTCTAAATGGGTACCTAACATGATTGTGTAGCTAGGACCCATATTGCATCTTGATATTGCATAGTAATATCCCTAAGTTGCACTTAAAGGGGGTATTGGAGTAAATGGTTTTTACCATTTACCATGCTTAAGTTTTAATTAGGAAAATATTATTAGACATTAATTATTGAGGTGCATATAGTTTTATTAGTTATTTTTAGTTATTTCTTTTACAGACAAGTTGCATCTTGCCTTTATAAGCAGGGCCAATGTATATTATTCTTCATCTCAATTTATTCATTCACTCATTGGTGAAATAATGTGTTGCTTCTCTCGTATTTGTGAAGGTTTATATTGTAGATTGTGCTCCTAGGAGGTGAATTTACACCAATAGATTTGAAGTTCATGAATGCAAGAGGGATAAGATAGATCCTAGCAAACTAAAAATTGTACTATCTCCAAGAAGGGAATACAATTTCCGACACTATATCATCGATCATAACAAAGGTGCCCAATAGATCTCGAATGTGCTTATAGATTCATAGATCCTAATATTTTTAGGGAAGGTTATATAGTCTAATTTGAATTTATGTTTTTAAAATTTTTTGTCTTAGAGGATTAAAATTTGGTTCCCAATCCTTTAGTAAAAAGCTAGTTGTGCCATTGTGTAAGGCTACAATTAGGGATTTATTTCTTCATT
>VDFB02168118.1:13596600-13624701 GCA_007258455.2 Sequoia sempervirens
TTAGCTCCTTCTTGATGCCATTTTGCTTGCAAAAATTTACAAATTGATTTGAGGTATACTCTCCTCCTCTATCTAACCTTAGGACCTTGATGAAATGTCCACTCTCTTTTTTCACCTGGGCTTTAAACACTACAAATTTTTCAAAAGCTTTAGATTTATTTTGTAAAACATAAACCCATATCTTATAGTTGTAATCATCTATGAAGTTGATAAAATATTGGCTCTTACCTACAGAAATTACTTGCATAGGGCCACACAAAATAGTGTACACTAGCTCTAATGGTGCTCTTTCCCTTCTAGAATTTCTTGACTAAAAGGGATGGCTATGTTGCTTGCCTAAAATGCAAGCTTCACATCTACCACTAGGCTCTACAATGGTTGGTAAACCTCCAACCTATCCTTCTTTGACAAAATACTCAAACCAATATAGCCTAAGTGTCCATACCTAAGATGCCATAGCTTAGAAGGGTCTTGAATGACTACCTTGAAAGCTACTTGCTACTGTACTGCTATACATTTTCCTACAGCTACGGACTAAGCTGAGAAACACTTTTCTAACCTCAGTGGAAACATCCTATTCTTCATCATTTGCACTACTACAATGATTTTCTTGCTTCTATCCTTCTCATAAATTATGCATTTACCCTTCTCCATCAATACTTTGTAACCTTTTTGGATCAACTATCTAATACTCATTAGATTGTGCTTTATACCAGGTGTAAAATAAGCATCATCAATCTCCTTCTTCTCACTGTGCTTGGTTAAAAAAATAACAAACCCCTTTCCCACATCTGGAACTATTTCATTTTTCCCCATTTTAATTTTAGACTTAACATTATTATCAATAAAAGAAAACAAGCTTTCATTACCACTCATGTGGTTGCTACAACCACTGTCAAAAAACCATACCTCATCACTGCCTTGCTCAACAATGTTGCACATGATGAAGGCCTTTTACTAATTACCTTCAGCCACTTCCTCATTAGCCACATTTGTACTTTGCTTGGAATGATCACACTATTTTTTTCAACACTCACTTGCATAATGGCCAAACTTATGGCAATAATAGAATTCAATATTACTCATGTCACCCTTCCAACTCAAGCTATTGTTCTTCTTGGCTTGTCTAGATCTGGACTGAGAGCTTCTTGCTCCCTCTTTGCTATGTGATTGTCTTGTGCTATCTTCTCCAACATTTCCACATGCAGATCTACATCTACCATGTCTAGATTTGTTTCTACCTCTCCCCTTGCCTCTTGCATTTGATTGAGCTTTAAAAGCTTACTTTTGGGAAGAACTTGTAGACCTATTTAGGTGTTTCTCATGGGTTTGTAGAGAACCCATCATCTCATCAACATACAACATTGAGAGGTCTTTTGCCTCTTCAATGTCAATCACAACTGCATCAAACATAGTTGGTAAAATTCTGAGGATTTTCTCCACAATCCTCTAGTCTTCATCGACTTCTCCATTCACCCTCAACTGGTTTATCAAACCTGAGGTTCTTATGTGAAATTCTGAGATGGACTCACTACCTTTCATTTGAAGAGTCTCAAAATATCTTTGAAGCATCTGGAGCTTCACCTACAATCTAACTTTATCAATTCCTTTGTAGCTAGTTTGGAGGATTTCCCAAGCTCCCTTTGCATAGTTAGCTGCTTCTATTATGGGAAAAATGGCCTTTGTAAAGGTTGCTTCAATAAAACTCAATGATTTTTCATCTTTCTTCCTCAACTCTTTAACCAGGGTCTTCTGGTTGTTTGTGAGAACAACATATGTTGTTAGATCAGTCACATCATTGAACCCACTAATCACAAAATCCCACAAATCATTTGCAACCATTATGGTCTTCATCTTCTTTTCCCAAACATCATTGTCATGTCTATTAAATGGTGGTGGCTGCTGCCAAATCTTACTTTCATCTCTAGCCATGTCTCCAATAAGAAAACTTAATACCTAGAAAAACAAATGCCCAACTCACTCAAGACTGAGGGCCTTCTAGCTCTGATACAATGTCAAGAATTCAAATAGAATAAAACTTATAGGGTTGTTGCCTTGTTTCCCCAAGCAATAAAGGAATTTAGAAAATAAATGTGGAATAGACTTGGAGACACAAAACTAGGCATGCAATCTTGTTTTTTGTATTAAATCAAAAAAATAACAAGTTGCAAAATGCTTTCAAATTGAAACTACAATCTATTGATTACAAACTAAACTTGCAGCAATCTGGAGTTGCACCCACAACTTCAAATAATTATCATGAGCTTTTGAGAGCTCTCTTTCCTTCTATTCAATTGGAGCTATCTACTGCTCCTAGAAAACACTAAGTGATCAAGAGATTTTAGTTGCTCACTATAAACACACAAAAAAAAATACAACTGATATTGTTCAAGAGCTTCTCTAATCACACAAAGAATCCACACAAAAAAACATTTCTTTTCTCTGAGTGTTACTGCAAAAAAAACTAACTTACTACATTCATTAATTCCTTTTGTCTTCACAAAATTCCCTCTCAAATTTGAATCCACCTACCACAATTAATTTAGGAAATTCAAAATTTCCTACCACATTAAATTCTAGAGCTATCAAGAGCAAAATAGGGATGGAGATCCCAAAAAGAAAACTACCATTGGAAAGGCTCCTAACAGGTAGGTGAGTTGGGAGCTGATGTAAAGAGGCTTAGCAATAAATATTTCCAACAAATAGATTGAATCCACAAATAGTTGGTGATTGATTGTGAAATGGTTCAAATCTATTGGGGAAGGTTTGGAGTTCAAAACTCTTTTTTTTAAAAATAAAAATAAAAATAAAAATGAGGGATTTGATGGCATTTTCAAGCTCTGGTGGTCGAGCTAGGGTGTCTATGCCCTAGCTTGCTTTCTGTATCTGCATGCTGGTGCATCGTGGGGGACTCTTCCTATTTTTTGGGTGTGGATCTTTCATTTGAAACTTTCTTTCTTTCCTTCTTTCCTTAGCGGGTGGTGGAGGGCTTGGCTTGCGCTGTCAGATCTGGCCCTATTTTTTGCTTTTTGCTATGGCGGCCAGGTGTGGGATTCGCAGGGTTGCTAATTGAGAGGCTATATCTGCTTGTGTGGTTGTGTAGGGTTGAGCTCGGTGGGAGAGGGGTGGATATTTGGGGTGCGCCCATTCTTCTTGGGCTGAGGGTGTCGTGGGATGGGTGTAGTGTTTCATTTTTGCGGCTACATCTTGTGTGTTTTGGTGGATTTGTGAGGGTTTAAAGGCTTTCTTTTCTTAGTTGTGGACTGTGGGGTGCTTACCCTGGTGCGGAGTGTAATTCTCTTGATTAATTGAGGGTGGGTTTGTTCATTTGGCATTTCTTCTTTCATTATATGGTGCAAGGGGAGTCATCTAGGACTGGACCCAAGATGGATTTTCGCTCTGCCTTTGGCTCAAAACCCTTGCCATTGGGGTCTATGTCTTATGAAAATAACCTATTTGCACAGAATTTGGAGAAGAATGAGATGGGATCGTCAAGAGGGTTTCGATTACCAAAGATTAATGGCTATCTTGAAAGGTGTAAAGATAGGTCAAATGTTGTGATCCCAATGGAGATGCTCACGAAAGACATTGATTACTACTCATGACATTCCCTTTACTGTAAATTTTTGGGATTGAAAATCTCGTTGCAGTTTTTGGAGGCCTAGGCCTAGCGGACATGGTTGCCAGAAGGGGAGATGGAGATTAGGCTCCTCACAAATAATTATTTTATGGTTACCTTTGATTGCATGGCAGATAGAATCAAGGTTTTTGAAGGAGGCCCTTATTTTTACAATTAGGTGGGTTTATTTATCAAGTCGTGGCATGCGGGCTTCGACCCGGCCGAGGAGATTCCAAGCTGGGTCCTAGTTTGGGTGAGATTTTCGAGGCTCCTGGTTGAGTGTTGGCGAGATGATGTTTTGCATTTACTCGCTTCAATGCTTGGTAAACCTGTAGGCACTTTGCAGCAGACGTAGTTCAAAAAGGTAATGACATTTGCTCGATTTTGTGTGGAAATTGATTTAAGTAAACCACTACTAGATTCTCTGGAAGTGAGTGCAGGATCTTATTCATGGGTTCAACAACTCAATTATGAAACTTTACCATTTAGATGTTATTTGTGTCATGAGTACGGCCACTTACTATGGAGATGCCCAAGAGCCAAGCCTTTGGAGACTAATTCTTCACAACCCTCCAATGGTCAGCCTAGGGTGGACAAGGGCAAGGGCCCTATTCTGGGTGGTGATACTAGGGAGGAAGTCTTTACTCATGTCAGATCTCAGAATAGAAACAAGGGGCATAAAAGGACTATGAAAGAGCAATAGGATGAGGATACTTTTAATAGATTCAAGATTTTGGAGGATCTTAGCTAGCAGGAAGTGAATCCTGGCTTGGTTGATTTGGATCAAGGAATTTTGGGCATTGATCAATAGGGGCAGTTGGATGGGATGGAGCAGGTAAACCATTAGGTGGTGAGTTTGGATTCATAGGGTGTTGTGCGGGATGGGGGAGGCCTTGGTCAAGGGCGGTTTAGTCCTGAGGCTTTTCCTGTTCTGCAAGATGAGGGGCCCTTGCAGTTGGAATTAGATCTAAAGTTAGAGGCCCAGAAAGAATCAGGTAGTATTGTGGTGAAGGAGAGTGAGGCTTTGTCTCTTCTCATGCGGAGCTCTGGCTTGGAGGGGGAAAGAATAGTAAGCCATCTCCTCATTTGGGTATCTTGCAAAAAGATCTTAAGAAAGGACGGGCGGAGAAAGTTGCTAAACTGGGGAGGAAAAAGGATTTGGAGAAGATCAAATTGATAAGGGAAAATCTGGTGGAGTCAGGGTTAGTTAAGACTCTGGATTCTCATTTCTCAAGCCCTTTGAAATGATTTCTCTTTCATGGAATGTTAGGGGCTTGAACAGTGGCCCTCGACAAAAAGCTGTTTGGAATTTGGTTAGAGGTCAGTCTCCTGATACTCTTTTTTTATAGGAGACCAAACCTTCTATGGAGGATATGATGGGTATTATGCCCAAGATTTGGATGAGTGGGGAATGCCAATGCATTAGTGCTCAGGGTTCTTCTGGAGGGGTGGCTTGTTTATGGAACCCTCAGAAGATTTGTCCCCAGTGGTGGGTGTCCTTTAGGTCCTCTATCTCTATGGTAGCCTCTTGTTATGAATCTAGAGAATTGGTTTTGTTCTCCAACATCTATGCGCCTATGGATATGTAGGGCAAGCAACTTTTGTGGTTGAATATTCACTATGTATGAAGTATGGCTCCTTTTCTTTCGTGGATTATTGGGGAAGACTTCAATGCTATCAAAGAGATTGTTGAGAAATGGGGTGCTACTATGCGGTTGGAGGCTTCAACCTTCCTATTCCAAGACAATATTTCTATTTTGCATTTAGTTGATATCAAGCCTAGTAATAGTCATTTTACCTGGAACAATCAGAGGCCCGGTGAAAATGGCATCACGAAGCGGTTGGATCAGTTTTTGGTTTCTTGCTTCTAGGTTGGGGATAGGTGGTCTTCTAGCTCGGAGATTCTGGACTAGTCGGGCTCAGACCATTGGCCTATAAAGATTATTATCCTCTTGGCTAGGTGGCCCTTCAAGCCCTCCTTTAAATTCCAACTTATGTGGCTTCAAGATCCTAAACTCCATGATTTTATTGCTCGGTGGTGGCGAGAGGGTAGACCTGCCTTTGGTACAGCAATGTATGTCTTTACTTTAAGCTTCTGCAATTTGTTAAGTATAAGATTAAACATTGGAATAGGCATTGCTTTGGAAATGTTTTTAATGCCAAGTCTAATGCACAAGCTAAGCTGGATGGTATAACAAGGGTAATTAGGGAGAATGGGGTGTCTAAGAGCTTGATGCAGGAGGAATCTAGGGCTTTGAAAGCTTTGGAAGAATGGGAACTGTGAGAGGAGATCTTTTGGAAACAAAAAGCCCAGATTGAATGGCTTAAGGAGGGGGATAAAAATTCTTCCTTCTTTTATTTTTTTAGGGCGTGAAGGCATGGTAACTCTATTCCTATTTTGGTCACGGATAGGGGAGAGACTTTGACTTCTTTTCAGAGTATTTCTAAGGAAGCCGTTCACTATTTTTCTTCCCTATTCAAAGAGGGGCTGCAGGAGAGTTCAGTGGAGGACGCTTAGGTTCTTTCATGTATCCCTCAGTTGATGTCTAGAGAGATGAAGAGGATCTTATGGGTGAGATTACTTTAGAAGAATTGGAGAGGATGGTGTTTCAGATGAAGAAAGGAAAAGCCCCTGGCCTTGATGGTTTCCCGATTGAGTTTTTCCAAGAGTTCTGGGAGATCATCAAACTTGACTTATTAGAAGTGGTCAAGGAGTCGCAGTAGAATAAGCAAATGTTAAAGGCCCTGAATGCCACCTTTCTGGCGCTTATTCCCAAGTGTGAAGGGGCAGACAGGTTGAGCCATTTTTGTCCTATTGCCCTTTGCAATGTGGTATATAAGATTATTTCAAAGCTATTTGCTAATAGGTTGAAAAAATGGCTGTAGTTGCTCATTTCTGAGGAGCAAGGTGGTTTTGTGGAGGGTAGATAGATTCTGGATGGGGTTGTTATAGCTACTGAGTCCATCCACTCCATGGCTATTTCTAGAGAAAAGTCTATGTTCATCAAACTTGATATGGCAAAGGCATACGGCAGAGTCTGATGGTCTTTTCTTCAGAAGATCCTGGCTACTTTCAGATTTGGAGATGATTGGATTCAATGGGTTATGAGTTGTGTCACTTATATTTCTTTCTCTATTTTAACTAATGGGGAGCATTCTGAGTTGTTTGAGGCTTCTCACAGGATAAGGCAAGGTGATCCTCTCTCCCCTTATTTGTTTATTCTCTTGTGGAAGGATTGGGATGCCTGCTGAGAAGGCAGGTGGAGCTAGGCTTTATTCAGGGGTGGAGGTGGGCGGGTGATTTACCCCCTTAATCACATTTGTAGTTTGTGGATGATATTGCCTTGATGGGGGTTGCCACTATTCGGGAGGCAACAAATTTTTGTAGGGTGCTGGATATGTACCTTGAGGCTTCGGGTCAATCAATTAATGATGAAAAATCTTCCATCTATTTCTTTAATACTCTGGATCCTATCCAGAGGAGAATAGCGCAAGTTCTTTGATTCTAGGTTGGGACGCTTCCTCTATCTTACCTTGGATTTCCTATTGCAGTGGGCAGATTAAAGAGGGAGTCATGGCAGCCTATCTTGGATAAAATTTGGTTGAAGGTTACTCACTGGACCGCCAGATGGCTGTCCTTTGCGGGGAGGGTTCAGTTGCTAAAGTCTGTGATCCTGGCCCTTCCCATTTATCAGTGTATGCTGTAGGTGGACCCTAAAGGTTTTGTGACAGAATTGGACTCACTGGCTAGACAGTTTTTATGGGCAGGCAGCCTATTGTCTTCCAAGTGGAGTTTGGTTAGATGGGACATGGTGTGTTGCCCCAAGCAGTTGGGGGGCCTGGGGTTGAGGCAACCCACGTTGGATGGGTTGGCTTTGGTGGAAAAACTTTATTAGAGGTGGTGCACGGAGAAGGACATGGTTTGGGCCAGGATCTTTTCCTTTAAGTATATTCAGGGCATTCTTGGGGAAGATATCCCTCGCTACCCCTTGGTAGGTAAGGGATTAGCGGTTTGGGCTACCCTTAAGAAGGGAGCTACGCTCATCAAGGATGGCTTGTTTTGGATATGTCGGCATGGGACTGAGGTTCATTTTTGGTATGACTCTTGGGATGGCCATCCTCCCATCCTCACTTAGTTTCCTGATTTGGCGGCCTTGAGCAGGAGTTTGAGTGATGCTAGCTGGATGAGGGTAAGTGATTTTAAGGTGCTTTCTTTTCAGGGTCAACTTATGAGTGCTAGATGGAAGACTCCTGAGGAGTGGCCGGTGATTGGTATGCAAGAGGATTGTAGGGATCTGCATAAAATTCTCTTAGGAAGATAGTGTAACCCCCTTAGGGATAAGGATATTCTTGCTTGGGTGCCTAATCTGAAAGGTCACTACATAGTGGCGTCAGGATATCGGAGGTTCCTTTCTCAAAGGGTTGAGGGGGCAAAAGTTCCTTGGTGGAAAAAGGTGTGGAATAAGTTTTCTTGGCCAAAATGTAACTGCTTTGCCTGGATTTTGACATGGAACAGGTGTTTGACCTGGGATAATATTCAGAAGCATGGGTTTCAGGGCCTGTCTAAGTGTGTATTATGCGGGAATGGGGTTGAGGACTCTTCACATCTATTCTTCCAGTGTCCTTTCACCTTGCAGATTTGACATTCTTAGTGGAGTGTTTGGAATAGTCCTTGTGTTCATGCTTCCTCCTTAATGGAGTTTTGGACTAGCTTGGGTAGGCCTCCCTCGATGGCCTCTTTTTTGCAGGACGTGTGGCAGGCAGGACCTATCTTCTTGCTATGGCAGGTTTGGCTGGAATGAAATAGGAGGATTTTCATAGGGGAATTGTTGCAAGTCCAACAGGTGGGGTTTAGAGTTCTTGGGATGGTTCAAGAGATAATTCAAGCTAAGGGAGATGGGGAGTTACCACTTGAAAAGAAAGACACAAAGTTGGTGGCTCACCTGGGTATCTAGGGGTTTACCCCTGTTGCATCGTGGGGCCAGAAAGGTAGGCGAGTGGGGCAGCATGTCCAGTGACAAGGGAATTGGTAGCTTCCCCTTGTGGGAACTTTGAAGGTTAATACTGATGGTTCTTCGAAAGGAAATCCCGGTCCCGCCAGAGTTGGTGGGGTTGGCAGGGACTCTTCTGGTTTGGTGGCTTTTCTTTTTTCTATACATAAGGGGACACAAACTATCAACCTCATGGAAGGCTGGGCGATTCTTCATGCATTGGAGAGGGCCTTTGCGTTGGGGTGGCGTAGGGTTATTTGTGAATCTGATTCACAGGTTTTGGTTAATTTACTCAATAAAGGAAGGATGTCAAATGTGAATTGGCAGTTGGTGGTGTTGGTGCAATAGATTTTGAAGGTTGGTAATCTTATGGAGAGGGTGTCTTTTGTCCATATTCCACATGAATGGAATAGGATGGCGGATTGTTTGCCAAGTAGGCTTCAGAGCATCTAGAGGATTGGAAGATTGAGGATTGGGCGTAGATACATCAGGGGCTTAGTTCGGATTTGGAGAGGGTTCTCATGGAGGACATAGGGGGTATTGAATGATGTGGTATTTGGCTCTATTGTGTATTTTGTTCTTTTTAGGATTTTTCCTTTGACTTGGGTGTAATGGTAGTTTCCGTTATTCAATAAATTTTTACCTTTTCATTAAAAATAAAAATAAAAAATTATGTTGAATAGATCAAGAAGTAGTGACTATATAGATTTTGGTTTTTGTTTGTCTCATTTTGAAATTGCACAGATGATAGGTTAAATCTACAGTTGTAGATTTTTTCTATAATAATCTTGGCATTGTTTAAAATATAGATTTCCCTCCTTTAACTTTATTATTTTTTTACCCAAGTAATATCTTGTGGCTGAGCTTTAGGGGTGACACTAGTAATAGAAGCATGAAAAAGCATTACACCTAGCTCATGGAAATCTAGTTACTCTTAAACCTCAAATATTTTTAGATCTACTATGAATAGGTTGAGGTTGCAATTACATAAATATTCATTATTTAGTTATTGTGAATAGATAAAAACCACAACTATAGAGATAATTGTTTTATAATTATTGCAGATAGTTTGAACTAGCTTGTAATATTTACAATCATGAAACCTGTGATATCTTGAATGGTAGATATTATGTTATTTTCCTATAAAATCTACCTATTTTAATTCAATTGAATTATTATCTTTAAATTTGTGAAATACTATATTTACATTAAATATTTCATGACCCATAACAACATAAGAGAAATGGATAATTAGTTCGATGTAAAATATAATGAATGGCATGTTAATACTTTGATAAACATTGAATAATTCTCATTGTGTAGCCTATAAATCACATTCAAATCTATGATCAGGAAAGTAATACAATCTAGAAAATCATTGCATGAAAAAATAGTTAAATTTATTACACTAGTTAATGATGCATGCAAATGCTTGTCAATACATATTTTTTTAGTTTCAAGTATTGTGAACATCTTAAAATTTTATGCATGGAAGTTATGATTAAATATTAAACTAGGGAAGGTTTGTATTCATGAGTGTTTGTGGAAATTTTATCTTTCAAGATAGGTGTCGACTATGGGCTAACAAGGAGCATAGACACTAATTTTTCTAGTTCTACTTTTATATGGTTATATGCTTGGCCAAGTGACTTAGACCATTGTAATAAATGAATTTATTTCTTTATTATATATTTTCTCTCTGCCATATCCTAATATCGATCATAACATGTTCTCATATGATAAAAATGAATTTAGATATATTAGGCATGCACAAGATTCCATCATGTTCCTCCTTTTTGGTAAGCATCACGTGCAAGGTAGGTAGTTGTTCATGTCAAGAACTCTCCAGGGAAGTTTAAGATTCATGTTCTGGTAGAAAAAGTGCCTAGACCATGTTCTCATCCTTTGAATTGTGGATGATTATTGGATTGGACTATGTTATATGATGCCATGGCTTGTATGAAGTATTTCTCATGTATTTATGTACTTGTCATTACTTCTTGTTAATATGATTAATTTTATGTTTATTTGGTTTCAAATATTACAAATTTAGATAGCTTGTGGACATATTATTGAGTGGGTAAGTGCATGGAAATTGGGGACCAAAATGAGGTCTTTAGTGGCCACCTTTTTTTTCTAAAAGAAAGGAAAGATAATTTAGGATGAGAAATTGAAGATAAATACACACGAAATGTTAAGATGCAACAACAAAAAGAATTGTAGTGCTCTAAATATCCTTTATCAACTACTATTTTTTTAAATGATGGAGAATAATGGGTTTCTTGATAGGATTCTTACACAAAAGTGTTCATTTTTTCATCAAGAAACATAACATAGCATCTAGTGTGACCTTGTTAAATGTTAAAATTTTAGTGTTTAAAAAATAACTTTGGCGAAATATTAGCTAACATCGTGTAGTTTATGCTTAATTTTTCTGCTATTTTTTAATGAATATATGATTTTTTACAAATTTTCAAAGTGGAGAATCTTGAAAGAAAAAAATTGGGTGTGCACTCCTACTAAATGTTTTGGAAATGCAGTTTAGTTTAAATTATATACCCTTAAAATTTTGTGCTAAAAGATACTCCCCTCTTTTTCCTCATGATATAAATATTTTTAAATGTAAAGACTTAACACTAGAATATCTTATATATAAGATCTATATAATAATTTAGGCTTATTGAATTCATTTTTCCAAAATGGGAGGGCTATACATAGATGTTCATGCAACGTGCTAGCGTACCATGAAAATTTATGATTCCAGCCATTGGAGTGTTACCTTGCTTCAAATATTCTAGAAGTAACATCTCTACATGATAGTCACATCAAATAGAGAAAACCACCTTGTTATTTTGAAAAGAAGAAGAAAAAAGATAGAAAGAAAGTTCTAATTTTTCTCATACACTCACACTCACATTTTTGATGTAAAACTCTATAGTTTCTTGAAGAAGATTTCAATTTTTTGTGATGTTAGAAAAGGTGACCATAAGTCTAATTACTTGAATCAATGCATTTTCCAAAATGGTGGGAGAAAATGTTTCTTCACCTTTACATCACATTGGGGGAATTCAAATCTACACAAGAATTGTGATTGGTTGGCCAACAACCAATCTAATCTTGGATCGAAACTATGATGATGATTGATGGTTTTGAATTGGAATTTTGATGAAACAAAATGTGACTAGGTAATCTATGTAAATGTAGTATTATGTTACAATTATGACTAACTAAAAACACACAAACAAATTCAAGCTCTAGAAAGGCAGAAGACATACACTAATGCACTTGTGATTTGATTTTGTGCTGATTATAGGTGGTCTAGGCTATAGGGTTCCCTAGATTGGGGATATGAATCCAAAAACTAACTTTACTAGCCTTAGATCACTAGTCTGTAGGTTCTTCATTTTTGGTATGACTATCAGATCATTATCTATTATTGAGATAAAGTAGATTCCATATCTTATCAAGTTGTAGGGATAATTATGCATGAATGAGAAAATTGTCCTCAATATTCCTCCAATCCTCTTTAGATTTGTAACCACTCAGATCTAATCTCCTTGATGGAATTAAGTAATGCTCATCACCTATTACACCCTTAATATTAGTGCATATCGAGATATTAATAGTTGGCTTGTGGCTATCTTAACTCCTAATTAAGTCATGTTATCATTATTATATTACTATTTAGCTAGTTAGGTCATACTAGGGCTTATATAGTGTTTTCTAAGTCATCTTGGGTGATTTCCTAGGCATAAATGGGTATATATAGGAGGTTGTCAATCTTATTTGATCATTATGTTGTGTATTATGTTCTTATTCAACACTATTGGAGGTATTCCCCTTGAAGTGGATTGGGAGGTTGCCCCCTTGAAGTGGCATATTATTATCAAGAATTTTAAGAACATTTAATATTATATTCTTCTTGTCCAATTTATTTTATTACAAGTGGTATTAGAGCATGATCTTGGCACCATGACGACAAGACATTTTGGTCAATTTTGGAGGTCATTTTGTGAACACTATATCTCCCAAATATTGTTTAATTTTTCTCTAATTTGTAAAGGGTTTTTGAAGACCATATTAAAGAAGATACATTCCATAGTTTAGAGAAACTAGAGTAGAATTTATTGAATTATTATAGAATTGGGGTTTTTACCCAATTTATTTAGAAGGTGAATATCTCTCAAATCCTGTCGAATTGGAACCTTAATTTTAGTGGGTTGTTGAAGACATGAAAATGGATATTATAGTCCAAAATGTGGAGAAATTAAAGCAAAAATAAGAGATTTGTTGATAAATTAGTGTTTCCAAAAAAATCACTCTCAAGATTGCAAATTCGCTAATTTTGTGGAGCTTTTATTGGTAAGTGGTATCTTTTCCCTATAAAGCTACAATAAAAATTACAAAGAATTAAAGATCATTTTCATGATTTATTTTAAAATTATTGGTTTCCATCATGTCGAGGCCTCAAACAAGAGGGAAAAAGAATATTTCCACACCGAAGAAGTCTCCTAATAAGGATGGGGTAATCATAGAGAATGTTACCCCCAACGAGGAAATAAGCAAGGTCAAGGAAGACATGGAGATGAGTGGGTTAAGAGGAGATATAGTAGACATATAAAGTATTTTATGTGCTTATATATATGGGTGAAGAAAAGGCATCTCAAGCAATCAAGGCCAATCATCTAGGTTAACTAATCTTGATAAAAATTAATACTCATACGTGACCTAGGAATATAATTTACCAAAGGTGGATATGCATAAGTCTGATGGGAAGGATCCACTAACATGGATAAACCAAATATATAATTCCTTTGATGTAATTCAAGTCCCAAATGGTCAAAAGGCCACATTGGCTTCCCTATATTTGGAACCAGATCAATTCATTTTGTATCGATGGCTTTGTACTCATTGTCAAAAAAGGGGTCCTCTTATCTCATGGTTAGTTTTTACATCTAGGAGCTTCAATTATAGTATAGAGATAGAGTGAGACACATTTTCCCAAAAATAAACAATACAAGATTAGAATGTGTGGCATCCTTCCAAATGGAAATTGAATGCCCAAAACTCATACTAGTTGTAGCCCAACACTACAATCCTATAGATAGGAATTTTTATGACCCTTATGGAACTAAGATCATTGAGCTTTCTAATCTTATGATTAAAGAAGTATTTGACCTACCTCCTTCTACTTAATTGAAAATGGAAACTAAAGTAGAGGTAGTTGGAGAATACAATAAATATATAAGTGGAAATCTTAGACACCTGAACAAATAATGGCTTAAGAATGAAAAAATTTATGTACCTAAGATCTCACAAGAGCTAACAAGGTCAAATTTCTATTATGAAGTAGGGGATATCATTAATTTTCCTAAAAGGAGTGGTTTTCTTGGATTGAAAATTGTATCTGACACCATTTATGCTCAATTGACCATTGTAGAAGATACAAAGTAATTCTTAGGTAGTGTATTTGGCAACCAAAGTTGGGGATTTCCCTAGATTGACCACCAAAGACATCAGATGAGAAGCTCCTAGAAAAAGTAAAATTTTGGAGTTTTATCCCCAATTAGAACAAAAGGAATCAGAGAAACATTTTAAATGGTTTAATGATTCCTTCCTATACCTAGTAATTAAGCAACTCACTGGAGATATAGGATTCATGATGACTGAACAGAACATGGCCTTAATCAAGGACTAGGGACAATGGTTCATTAAATTTCCCAAGACCACATACAAAACTATGAATTATAAATATTCAAAATTACTAAACTAAAAATTTACAAAATTTCTTTTATGTTTCTTGTCTACAAACATAATGAATTTCTATGACTTTTAACAAAAATTTATTGGATTATAATATTGCATGACACTATGACTTTACTTATGTTATTTTGTGATAATTTACAATGTCCATATTTTACTATTAATCACCTATAATCAACACTAATGATCAACAATTTTAGACTTGATATAATCACCCAATAATAATTGACATTAGTTTTTTTTGCTTAATTAAGCATAGAAAATAATAAGCTTTAATAAATGAATTAAAATGCTTAAATGACATGATATCAAATATATAATCTCTTTATAAATTTAATATATTAATATTGCTCTTCTTGTGAATGCAAATATAGATCACAAGTGAAAATTGTGAATTAGAAGATGTGGACATGGAAAAAGTAACCCTTCTAATTTTTATCATGTTTAGGCCCTCCTAGTGGACTTTGGTTTCATTTTTCCTAGATTTAATGCTATAATGTGGTCAACACATTCACATTAGGTCTTGAACCCTTGAGAATCATTAAGAATTCTAGGATGTCTTATAAAAGTGTTGTTGTAACCAAATTTCACACTTTTCTAGGACCCTTTCATTATAATTCACTTAAATAACCCATTTTTATCACTTACCAAGTCTTATAAATCAAAGTGTTGTAAATAATTGTAACAAACTCTCACACTTTTCTAGGCTTGTCATCACTAATTCTACCCTTTCTTATGTTTAAATGACCCCTCAATACACTTTTTGGCCCTACTTAAGTGTATTTTTTAGTATATTCCCATTAAACCTCATTAAATACACTTCAATCCCCAACACCCAGTAAAATTACCTTGGTGGGACCAAGTCACCACCTAGGGTGACTTAGTCCCACTGGGCACAAAAATCTAAATAATTTCAATTTCCTAGCAAGATTTTATTCTCTTATCCTTGAGGTCAGCCTATGATGTGCTATTTTTAGGAAATATTGGGAAATCAAGTATAAATAAAGGGATTTTATCTCATTTTCATAACCATTCATTTTCAAGCACCTAATTCATCCAACAATCAAGCAATAAATCTCTTAATTCATTCTCAAGCATTCAAGCATCTCTAAGTATTATCAAGTCATCCATTTGAGCACTTCATTGCATATCTTTATTTCAACATCAAGGGTTTGGTGAGTTTGTGACATTGCATGTTATTCATTCATCATTATCTCTTTATTTCATTTCATTACCTAGGGTTTGATTACAAAATTGGGGTTTAACCAAGGCAAACCCTTATTCTCTAACCCTTAACCCTTTTTCCCCTCTTTGCATGTGTGTTTTGCAAATCTTGTATAGATATTTGTCAAAGAGTTTGGTGTTAAAAAGCGGTCAACAATCCATCAAAGTCATTTAAGTCAACAAATCCCTAATTGAAGCTTGGAGACCTTTTTCAACTTGTTTTATACAGAATTTGAACTAGACACCTGTCAGGAAGGGAAGTGTAGATTGAAAGCTATAAAATCCTATCTTGAATTTTTTGAGATTTCTAGATGGAATAAGTCACCATCTGTGGAGAATTAGTCCCACTATGAGGCTTGAAAAGTATTTTTTACATTTTTGGGTACCCATTTGGCAAAAACCTATTCTGGCAGAATATCATTGAAACTGGACTAAGTCACCCAGCTTGGTGTAAGTGTCTGAGTTAGCTTTTCTTGTTAACTCTGTAGGATTCTAGAGCCTCTCTACATCATACTTCAAATTCTAGGTACACTTCTCCAGTCTTTTTTAATTATGTCATTGTTTACTTGCATTCTTAGGTGTTTCTCCATACATCACTATGTTTTCCAACATCTTGCATATCTTATGTTTTGCATTAATAATCATCTTTCTTTCTCAGTTTATCACATTAGTAAATTGTATTTAGGCATATTTCATCCATCATTGCATTGATTTTGAGTGTAGACATTGCCCGTTTGGGCCCATCTTTCTCCTTTTAGGTGAAAAACCCTAGAAGTGCAAGAAATCCCTTAGGTGCCAAAATCTTTGTATACATAAGACAAATCCTAACTCTGTGATCTTGAATCAAGAATAAATAATCTAAAACCATCAACCAAAATATGTGAAGCATCATACAATTATAAAATAGAAAATTTGAAGACTCCATGGGAGCATCAAAAGCAAGTAAAATGGGGGAAGAGAGTTTTAAAGATATTAACCTTAAGAAAAGTATACCAAAAGTAAAATTGAACCTTCAAACAATAGATTTAATGAAATAAATTGAGGAAGACTTAGGTATATTAGAAAAATCAGCAATCATATGCAAATTTCTTGGTGAAAAATTAAACAGAAAGAGTATAAAGGAATGAGTTAACCTTACTTGGAAGACCCTAGTTATGATCAAGTTCCTGCCCAAATTTTTTTTTGCGATCATCTTTAGATTTAAAGAAGAAATAGAGAAAATCCTAGAAGGAGGCCTTTTGGAAAGGGAAGGATCATGACTATATATACAAAAATGGCAACAAAACTTCAACCCCATTGCTCTCAACCCATACAACCAGCCAATATGGATCAGAATGTATAATCTACCTACATAATTTTGGTTAGAAGAATGCATGGGAAAAATTGGACACTCCTTGGGGACCTTGTTGGACATTGATCTTGGATTTTGCAAAAAATGATTCATGTCTTTATGCCAAGATTAAAATAGAAGCAGTTAAAAAATACCAAAGATGATTCTTTTGCGAGTCAACGAAAACAAATAGGAACAAGGATTGGAGATTGAAGAAACAAAAAATATTTTGTCTCACATGTAAAAGTAGAAAACATAGTGAAGAAGCCTGTCAAAGCAAGGTTCACCAATTTCTCAAGATAGGCCCTAGAAAAAACTCAGCAACACACTCTCTAATCAGAATATAAAGAAGCAAACCAACCTAAGGATGAAGTTGACAAAAAGGAAAGTAAGAACAATAGGAAACGAAAGGTGCATGGGAAGACAAGATTGGATTGGAGAAGAAAAGAAGCCAAAGTCGTAGAGGAATCAAACCCAGGCAACAAAGAAACTATTGTCACAAAAACTACCTCCATCATATTGGGGAAAGAAAATAATCCAGTCAATCCTAAGAGGGAACCTTCCCCATGCCTAAATGTGGAACAGCAAAATAGAGGTCTAGAAAAGATAGAAAAATTTTCTTCAGATAGCAAAAATGAAGACTATGATGATTTAGGAATAACTAAAAATAGAAGCATATTACAAACTATGGCTCAGTTCTTGGAAATTCCATAGCAAAATAAGAGGAAAAAAGGCAAGAAATCTAAGAAGAAAATTTGGGAAGAAATGGCTCAAGAAAAAGGAATAAAAAGCTTCAAGAATTTCCTCAAAGATATTAAGGGGGCTGAGCACTCCCAACAAGAAGCCCTATGAAACTCATTACCTAGAATGTTACAGGCCTAAATGCCCCTAACAAAAGGTGTTTGATCAAATACCAAATAGAGAAAGTAGACATAGACCTTTTCCTTCTACAAGAGACTGAGATAGAAGATGAAACCATGAGAATCTTAAATATATTTAGATGGGAGGAAGCATAATAAAAAAAAATGGTATTGTTGGAGGGCTTGGTATATTATGGAAAAGAAATTCATTGGACATCAGCATAATGGAAAGACAACCATACTGGATGCAGTACCAAATCCATAGCTTAAGAGAAAAATTAGACTTTTTCCTCTTCAATGTATATGAGCCCACTAGGAATGATGAAAAAATAAAATTATGGGATACCCTGATCCTAAAAATCACCCAAGTTAAGAGTAAGAAGGTATTAATTGTTGGAGATTTTAATACAATCCTAAGCATTGAAGAAAAATGGGGGGTAACAGGTATGTCTCGACCCCAATGAGGGACTTTTTCCTTTTTTTATGTCGTAACAACTTACTATATGTCCACAAGAGAAAGTAGACATAGACCTTTTCCTTCTACAAGAGACAGATAGAAGATGAAACCATGATAATCTTAAATATATTTAGATGGGAGGAAGCATAAAAAAAAAAAATTGGTATTGTTGGAGGGCTTGGTATATTATGGAAAAGAAATTCATTAGACATCAGCATAATGGAAAGACAACCATACTCGATGCAGTACCAAATCCATAGCTTAAGAGAAAAATTAGACTTTTTCCTCTTCAATGTATATGAGCCCACTAGGAATGATGAAAAAATAAAATTATGGGATACCCTGATCCTAAAAATCGCCCAAGTTAAGAGTAAGAAGGTATTAATTGTTGGAGATTTTAATACAATCCTAAGCATTGAAGAAAAATGGGGGGCAACAGGTATGTCTCGACCCCAATGAGGGACTTTTTCCTTTTTTTATGTCATAACAACTTACTATATGTCCACACCAGGAACAATGTGTTCACATGGACAAACAAAAGGGATGGGGAATGTTGTATAAAAAAAAATAGATAGATTCCTATATTCTCTAAAAAATGGTTGGAGGATAATCAAACCTTAGATGTAGAGATTCTCCCTTTTGTTGGTTCAGACCACTTCCCCATAAAGCTCATAATTTAAGAAGAATTGAAAATCCAAAAATTCTACTTTAAGATGGAGAAGATGTTGTTTCTTAGGGAGATTTTGTGGATACAATAGGCCAATGGTGGAAAATGCCCCAAAATTTGAAGGTACTAAAAGATTTCAAATTTTATGAGAAAGCTAAAATACATTAAGGTTAAACTTCAAAAATGGAGCAAGAATGTCTTCAAAAACATCTTTCGGGAAAAAGAAAGACTGGAAGAAGAAATAAAAATATTAAATAATAAGGTGATTAAAGATGACATGTATCAAGAAGACTATGCTAAAGAGAAATCATCAAGGGTAGAATATGAAGAAATTTTAGCAAGGGAAGAGGTCTACTAGAGGACTAAGTCAAGGGAGGTATTGTTAACAAAAGGGGATGCAAACACAAAAAATTTCCATAATACTACAAAAAATCAAGAAAGCACAAAAAAAATACCATGTATCTCTTCCATCGAAGGTGTGCAAACATAGGATCTCGAATAAATTAGAGAAGAAGCTATTAGGTTCTTCAAACAACTGCTAGCATTGGAGGGTGATATGGACTCACTCAATGATAACAAAATTAAGGATAATAAAATGCTAACAACTCCATTTAGCAAAGATGAAATAAAGGAGGTAGCTTTTCAGCTTCATCTAGACAAAGTGCTAGGACTAGATGGTTTCCCAACTCTCTTTTACCAAAAGTTTTGGCACTTCATTGAATAAGAGGTCTGGGGTGTTGTAGAAGACTTTAGAAAACACAAAAAAATCATGAAAGATTTAAATAATACCATGGTAGAGTTGATTCTTAAAAAGGAAGATAGTACCAATCTTAGAGAGTACTGGGCTATCTCAATCTGCAATACCTTATACAAGATTCTATCTAAGGCCCTAAAAAATAGGGCCAAAAAAGTGTTGGACAAGATTATTTCACCAAATCAAAGTGGTTTTACACTAGGAAGGGACATTGTGGACAACATCATTCTAGCTAATGAGGTTGTTCATACCATAAATAAAGAGAGAATTCCAAGCATGATGATAAAATTAGACATCAAGAAAGCTTATGATAAGGTTATATGGAGATTTTTGGTGAGAATAATGAAAAAAAAAGGATTTGGAAGGGAGTGGTTACAAGATACTCAATGCTCATTAATAATTCTCCATGTAGATTCTTGCAAAGTTTAGATTATGGACTAAGACATTGAGATCCCATCTCACCCTTCCTATTTGTTATAATGGTCGAAGCCCTGAGTAGGCATATAGCTTCGTTGCAACACCAAGAATTATGGAAAGGTCTACAAATAAGACAAGGAGTTGAGGCTATCACCCATAAACAATTTGCAAACAATACCTTATTATATGGAGAATCCTATATTGGAGAGGCGAAGAAGATAAAAGAATTCCTAAATAAGTACATTAATATTTCAGGACAATAGATAAATATGGAAAAATCCAAATTATACTTCTTTTACACAAAGAACATTATAGAAGAGAATAGTCATAATTCTAGGGTATATAATAGATGAGATACCATGCAAATACCTAGGGGTTCCATTATTCAAAGGAATGATTAGATCAACCTTATGGGAGAAAAAAATTAGATAAATGCAATAAAAAAATCAATGAGTTGGAGGGGTAAATGGATAACCCTAGCAGGGAGGATCACAATGATCAAGACAGTATTATCAAAAACACTCACCTACTCAATGTCTTGTATGCAGACAACTTCTAAAGTAGCAACCTAAATAGAAAGTATACTTAAAAAATTCATGTGGGAGGGGTCTAATGAACAACACAAAACCCCTTTGATTCACAGGGATAAAATATGCAAACACTAGGAAGAATGAGGCACATGGATGAGGAATCTTAAACTTGTGAATGCGGCCCTACGGGACAAACTAATGTTCAAAATGTATCAAAATCCCAATCTATTGTCGTGTGTCATAGAAAAAAGTACCCTTTGCTTGACATGGGAATAATTCATGATAAATTGGACTAGTGTTGTTATGTGTCCAATTTATCATGAATTATTCCCATGTATCAAAATCCCAATCTAGAAGGTTTTTAACTTAAACTTAATGTTAAACTAGTGTTGTTATGTGACCCACACATTCACATTGGTTCTTGTGCCTTCCTAGGCTAAATGGACCTCATTTTAGTGTTGTAAAGTGTATTTAATAACACTTTACATTGAATTTTGTGTCCCAAGCCCTAATTAACCTTTACATAATCACTAATAGGCCCCTATTAATCTATATTGTTCATCCCAAGGATTAAATTAATCAAATACCTAACAAGGTTGCATTTTAGACCTTATTTTTTTTATCTCTTAACATTTGAGCTGTCAAATTGGCCCCTATAGGACCCATTCACCATGCATGGAGAATTAGTCCCATCCAGGTGGGAACCATTCACCATGTGTGGTGAATCGGTCCCATCCAGGTGGGACCCATTCACCATGTGTGGCGAATGAGTCCCATTTGACACAATTTTGATCCTTGAGCGGGGAAAAAGTGAAATTTGAGTTTAATATTGCTTCATGTCGGCCTGTCATGAGATATTAACGAGAAAATAAGGTGAATTGACTATAAATATAGACATTTTAACTCATTTTCACATCCAATAACTTAATTCACATATTCATCCACCAATCTTTCATCTCAAGTCAAGCAACTAAGGGTTTTATCATTGCAAGACATTAAGAAAGCTCTTAAAGGAATTCAAGGGTTGAATCTTCCTCCATTGCTACATAAATAAAAGATCAAACATCATGGCAAGGTAATGAACTCCAATATTACATGTTTCATTCTATTCTTTCTTCATTTTGGTTTAATTACCTAAAAGGGGTTTGACCAAGGCAAATCCCCATGCCTACCACTCAACATTTCTTCTTCTCTTCTTCTACGTATGAAAATTTAGGACTCTTGAAAGCTTGGAGATCATTGAAGATCAAGTTGCAAGGTTTCTCAAGTATTCTCTTCATTCATCAAGTCAAAGTATCAACAAAAATACATTTTTAGATCCTTAAATCAGAGTTTCAGAAGTGGACACCTGTAGGAAGTCAAAGAGAAAATTGGAAGCTTCAGAATCCAACTTTGAAAATATACAAATTAAAAAGTGGACTCATTCTCGATGGGTGGTGAATGAGTTCCATTTCCAATTTAGTTTTGTGTTTTCTGCATTTTCTAACACCCTTTTGACAAAAATAGGTTTCAACTCAGTTTACCATAACTGGGACTAATTCGCCCAAAATGGTGAATAAGTCCCTCCAAGCCTGAATAAAAACATCAAAAACATTTCAAATGTAATTTCTAGTCTTCATCAAGGTTCCAAGTGCACACTTTAAGTTTCATTCATTTATGTTTAGCTTTGCAATTATTTCTAGTTCATTATTGCATTACAAAATGTTTTTTCAAACATCACTTGTTTCTTAGATTTGGAATTCATATTTCATCAATTTCATAGCTTACTTGCACTTAAATCATTTCATTTAGTCTTAATAACATCATACATTGCATACCTTGAATGATTCCTATAGCATTTTTGGTCTAAACTCTCTCCCTTTAGGTGAAAAACCCTAGAAGAGCTAGAGAAGTGCATGGTTCCAAAAATCTACGGTTCAACTTGAAAGAGTGCTAACAATAGAAAAGACTTGCAATGGTTCTCATATATGGAACTTTATGCAAGATACAAGGCATGTTATTGTGGACACTGATTTTGGTATCCAAGAGTTCTCTACCTCTTCTAGGGTTTTTCACCTAAAAGGAGAGAAATGGACCCAAAATACATAATGTCTACACTCAAAATCAATGCAAGAATGGATGAAATATGCCTAAATATGATGTATAAATTCAATAAACTAAAAAATAAAGGTGATTATTAATGTTAAACCTAAGAAATGCAAAGTGTTTGAAAATACAATGATGTATGCAAAAACACCTAAGAATGCAAGTAAATAATGAAAAAAATAAACAAGACTTGAGAGGTGCACCTAGAATATGAATTTTGATGTAGAGAGGCTCTAGAATCCTACAGATTTGATTGGAAAAGCTAACTAGGACACTTATTCCAAGCTGGGCGACTTAGTCTAGTTTCAGGGAAAATCTGCCAGAACAGGAATATGCCAAATAGGTACTCAGAAATGTAAAAATCATTTTTTATGCTTGGAAGTGAGACTAATTCGCCACACATGGTGACTTAGTCAACTTGGGAATCTAATAAAATTTAGGGCAAGAATCTGTAGCTTTTGGTTTGCACTACCTTTGCTGATAGGTTTCTGGTCCAAATTCTGCAGAAAATGGGCAGAAAGAGGTCTCCAAGCTCCAATCAGGGCTTTGTTGACTTTCTTGACTTTGATGGATTGATGACCACTTTTTCACACCAAACTCTTTGAAAAATGTATAGACATGACCTACAAACACACATGCAAAGAGGGGGAAAAGGGTTAAGGGTTAGAGAATAGGGATTTACCTTTGTCAAACCCTAATTTGGTCATGAAACCCTAGATAATGAAATGAAATAAAGATAGAATGATGAATAAGAAACATGCAGTGTCATCAACTCACCAAATCCTTGATGTAGAAATATGAAGATATGCAATGAAGTTCTCCAATGGATGACTTGATGATGCTTAGAGTGCTTATAATGCTTGTGAATTGCTTGAATAGTGAATGGGGATTAAAATGAGAGAAAAACCCTTTATTTATACTTGGTTTCCCAATATTTCCTAAAAATAACACATCACAGGCTGACCTCAAGGGTAAGAGAATAAAATCCTACCAGAAAATTAAAATTATTTTTATTTTTGTGCCGAGTGGGACTAAGGTGCCCTAGGTGGCGACTTGGTCCCACCAGGGCAATTTTACTAGGTGTCTAGGATTGAATTGTATTTAATGTTGTTTAATTGGAATATTCTAAAAAATACACTTAAGTAAGGCTGGAAAGTGCATTAAGGGGTCATTTAAACATAAGAAAGTGTCAATTTAGTGATGACAAGTCTAGAAAAGCATGAGAGTTTGTTACAAATATTTACAACACTATGAAATAAGACTTGGTAAGTAATAAAAAGGGATTATTTAAGTGAATTATAATGAAAGGGTCCTAGAAAAGTGTTTAAGTGGGTTACAACACTTCACAACACTTTTACAAGACATCCTAGAATTCTTAATGATTCTCAAGGGTCCAAGACCTAATGTGAATGTGTTGACCACATTACAACATTAAATCTAGGAAAAATCAAGCCAAAGTCCATAAGAAAGACTCAAGTGAGTGTAAAAAATGTCCAACTATACATTTTTTGGTGACACATTAAGCCACCACTTTAGTGAGAGGATGTACTTGCTTCAAACTCACACTAAAATATCCCAACATGCACATTAGGAGGGATCCAACTGCACTAATGCTTAGTGAGATGAGATAACAACAATCAATAAGGATGATCAAGCCCCTAGGATCAAGATCCCATGGAAAACCAAACATAAGCACAAATGAACACACAAGAGAATGATGAAAAAGAATGAAAGAGAGAGAAGGAGAAAGGAAAGAAAGTTGGATCAAGCTTCGACCATTTGTCCATCCTATTATGGATTATATCTAGGTTGTTTGTCCAAGAAAAAAAAATGCATACTCACTTTGGGGCAACAAAACTCATGGTTGTTTGCTGGGTGAGAAGGCCCAAAAGGGTGAGAAGCATACACTCATGGATAGTATGCACTCACACACACAAAAGTGGCTATGGATAAAATTCATGCATCAGAATGGGCTTCCCACTCAACCATACCAAATTTATACCTCCTGATAAATTTAATAAGGTGCCACAAAGGAAGATGTATTTTCGTGCTTCATGAGACAAGCAAAGACTCATATGTTTAGAACTTATGAAAAAATGCGATGGCACTACATGCATGCAAGGTGTGTTATGCAAGGTGGCCATATAACAAATGCAAAATGCAACATGCAAAAGATGTTCAAAGGAGTCTTGCTTAGTTAATGCAAGGTCTATAACTTAGGCAACATTGTGTCTAATGTCTCCAAGAGAGGACCAATCAAAGAATACAAAATTTAAAACTTAGGGGATGTAGTGTGTCACATCAGACCACTAAGAGGAATGCAATATGCTAAGATAGATCATGATCATGAAGGACACTACACCCAATGTCATCCACAAAGCGACAAACGCATCATATGACGTAACAAGGTTGCACTAAGAACCAAGAAGAAGAAAAAATGCAAAATGAATAATTCCAATGTATGTCCCCACTTTAAAGGAATTGCTACACACCATAATATGAGCAATTACTTTAAAGTAGCAGATGAAAAATGTAAAAAGAAAGAAGACATGAGAGCCAACTTGGAAAGACTCTATGCCAAGTCATACGTTTCTAAGTAAGGCTATGTCATGTGAAGAAAAGGAAAAAAAAGGGGAGTTTCCCCCAAAATGAGAAATACCAAACCACATAAGGGATCTATGGATTTAGAGTCAGTATGTTCTTTGCTGCAATGTTTTTGTAAAGGGATAAAAACTATCATCATTCTCGAATACATAGAAATAGAAGAATGACACAAAGAGAGAAAAAAGAAAGAAAAATAAATTATTGTTTGGGTCAACATGGAAGAGACATAGTATATATTGACATTTTTCATCATCCCCAAAAGGAAAATACAAGAAAAATAAATGAAAAGGCGAAAGAAAATGAAAAATATTTTGGTCAACATGAAAGAGACATTGTGTCTCAATGCCTTGCATCATCTAAAAGGAAAAGGGGGCTCCTTTTGGGTCAACATGAAAGAGACATTACGGTCTCAATGCCTTGCATCATCCCCAAAAGGAAAACACCAAAAAAGACAAAAGAAAAGGGAAAAAGGGTCCTTTTGGATCAACATGTAAGAGACATATGGTGTCTCAAAGCTTTGCATCATCCCCAAAAGGAAAATGAAAAACAAAATAAAAAAGCAACAATAATGTATGACATATAGAAGAATGAAGGTACAAATAGAGGAATGTCACAAAGAGAGAGAGAACATCAAACATCACATCATGGGGGAACATGATATGCACATGCAAATACAAAATAGAAAGAAAATACAAAAGACTGGTAAAGAAAATGCAAGTCAACCGTCAAGCAGGTCATTCGCCTCCCAATCTCAATCAGTATAAGTGGAAGGTGAATAATGCAACTAGAGGACAATGGCGAATACATTACTAGGACAAGGCTAGTAACTTCTTGTCCCCACTGAGTGTAAGACGAGAATGAGCCAAGATAGGTGATGGGAAAGGTCATGCAATAGTGAGAAGAGAATGTTCTACAACTAGTACCTGATAAGGTGTGTAATGGTGGTTTATGGATTTATTGGGTAACAATTATCGCCATCAAAATGATACTTGCTCAGTATTTCTTTCAATTGGCGACACTCATTACTTCTATGTCCAAGAACACAATGATATGCACAATGTGGAACATTAGCATCTTTAGGATAGATCACCAACCTATTCATAGGTGGTAATAATATGATTCCTTTGTTTAGGAGGATTTGCAATTTCCTTTCACATTCAGGTGGTGGATGAAGAGGAAACTTGAGTTTTTGTAACTTGTAAGGCCTCTTCTGTTTACTAGATTCACACTTTTCTTGAATAGAAGGAGGAGGAGGAGGACCCAAAGTGATCCTATCATCCTTGTCATTTTTATCATGTAAGGGTTGTTCACGTGGAAGGAAGATGTTGAGATCAGGAAGGGAATTAAAGATCACCGTTCCATCATCATGAAGCTTCCAATATTCTAAAGGAGGCTTACTATCATGAGGAGGATCTTGATATCCTTATCTAGTTGCATTTTCATCTTTTGGATTTTTTTCTAAAAGTTGATGAATGTAATGTTCAGTTGTTGTGTCACATCCTTATTTTGTTAAGATGGTAAAACCTTTTCCATAGGTTTCTTCAAGGTTGATTGGGGTACTAGTGACTTCGTTATCATAGTATGGTTGAGGGGTTGCTTGTGTAGAAGAACTAGGTCCACCTGATGGAGGGAACTTAGGTCCTTCATTTATTTCAAGATATAAGTAACCAAACATAGTAGGAGGTGAGACTATAGGAAGGTCTTGTTGTTTCATGGATGGGTAACATGATACATTGGCTTCAAGGTTGTCAAGGCATTCATTTAGGAACTTATTCATTCTCTCATCATCTTCTCGAATGTTGTCAACATCACGAGGAGGACATTCATGAGGAGTTGAAGGAGCATGAGGAAGCTCAAGGTCATTAGGATCAATTCCAAAGGCACAGTGTGACATGTCCACTAAAGATTTTAATGACATCCAAAACTTATTGAAACAGAAATCCATGATGTAAATGTATGAAAGAAAACCAAATGTAATAAAACAACAAGTATGGAAACTATGACAAAAATGCAATAGCAGAAAACATAAATGCAAAAAATGTGCAAAAAATGACATAAATTATAGTACAAAAAGTACAGAAGGACTAAGTCGCCCAGTGTGGTGAATTAGTCCCAACGAGGATTTTTTTGTGATTTTTTAGAAATTTTAAATGTAATTTCATGTTTTTCAGATATATAGATGTAGCTACAGTGTGAAAATGCAAATTTTTGTTGTTTTTCAATGAAATATGATACAAAAATTCAAGCTATATGAGCTTTTCACTAATTAAATTTTTAAACCCTAGGATGCAAATAAAGCAATGCAACACTTAATACAATGTTGATGCAAGTTAAACCTAGGATGCAAGTGCACTTCAAATTAGAAGCAAAAATGTTCAAACGTTAGGTTCACCAAAATGTGGACATCAATTTTGGTATCCAAGGGTTCTCTAACTCTTCTAGGGTTTTTCACCTAAAAGGAGAGAAATGCACCCAAAATGAAAAATGACTACACTCAAAATCAATGCAAGGATGGATGCAATATGCCTAAATATGATGTCTAAATGCAATAAAATGAAAAGGAAAGGTGATTATTAATACTAAACCTAAGAAATACAAAGTGCTTGAAAATATAGTGATGTATGCAAAAACACCCAAGAATGCAAGTAAACAATGATTTAATTAAACAAGATTGGAGAGGTGCACCTAGAATATGAATTCTAATGTAGAGAGGCTCTAGAATCATGTAGAGTTGACTATAAAAGCTAACTGGGACACTTACTCCAAGCTGAGTGACTTAGTCCAGTTTTGGGGAAAATCT
>VDFB02168118.1:13624801-13726761 GCA_007258455.2 Sequoia sempervirens
GGATGGGGAATGTTGTATAAAAAAAATAGATAGATTCCTATATTCTCTAAAAAATGGTTGGAGGATAATGAAACCTTAGATGTAGAGATTATTCCTTTTGTTGGTTCAGACCACTTCCCCATAAGGCTCATAATTTAAGAAGAATTGAAAATCCAAAAATCCTACTTTAAGATGGAGAAGATGTTGTTTCTTAGGGAGATTTTGTGGATACAATAGGCCAATGGTGGAAAATGCCCCAAAATTTGAAGGTACTAAAAGATTGAATTTTATGAGAAAGCTAAAATACATTAAGGTTAAACTTCAAAAATGGAGCAAGAATGTCTTCAAAAACATCTTTCGGGAAAAAGAAAGACTGGAAGAAGAAATAACAATATTAAATAATAAGGTGATTAAAGATGACATGTATCAAGAAGACTATGCTAAAGAGAAATCATTAAGGGTAGAATATGAAGAAATTTTAGCAAGGGAAGAGGTCTACTAGAGGACTAAGTCAAGGGAGGTATGGTTAACAAAAGGGAATGCAAACACAAAAAATTTCCATAATACTACAAAAAGTCAAGAAAGCACCAAAAAAATACCATGTATCTCTTCCATAGAAGGTGTGGAAACATAGGATCTAGAATAAATTAGAGAAGAAGCTATTAGGTTCTTCAAACAACTATTAGCACTAGAGGGTGATATGGACTCACTCAATGATAACAAAATTAAGGATAATAATTCCAAAATTAATCTCCACTGAGGACAATAAAATGCTAACAACTCCATTTAGCAAAGATGAAATAAAGGAGGTAGCTTTTCAGCTTTATCCAGATAAAGTGCCAGGACTAGATGGTTTCCCAACTCTCTTTTACCAAAAGTGTTGGCACTTCATTGAATAAGAGGTCTGGGGTGTTGTAGAAGACTTTAGAAAACACAAAAAATCATGAAAGATTTAAATAATACCATGGTAGAGTTTATTCTTAAAAAGGAAGATAGTACCAATCTCAGAAAGTACTGGGCTATCTCAATCTGCAATACCTTATACAAGATTCTATCTAAGGCCCTAAAAAATAGGGCCAAAAAAGTGTTGGACAAGATTATTTCCCCAAATCAAAGTGGTTTTACACTAGGACGAGACATTGTGGACAACATCATTCTAGCTAATGAGGTTGTTCATACCATAAATAAAGAGAGAATTCCAAGCATGATGATAAAATTGGACATCAAGAAAGCTTATGATAAGGTTATATGGAGATTTTTTGTGAGAATAATGGAAAAAAAGGATTTGGAAGGGAGTGGTTACAAATGATATTCCAATGTATATCATCTACAAGATACTCAATGCTCATTAATAATTCTCCATGTAGATTCTTGCAAAGTTTAGATAATGGACTAAGACATGGAGATCCCATCTCACCCTTCCTATTTGTTATAATGGTCGAAGCCTTGAGTAGGCATATTGCTTCCTTGCAACATCAAGAATTATGGAAAGGTCTACAAATAGTACAAGGAGTTGAGGATATCACCCATAAACAATTTGCAAACAATACCTTATTACATGGAGAATCCTATATTGGAGAGGCGAAGAAGATAAAAGAATTCCTAAACAAGTACATTAATATTTCAGGACAACAGATAAATATGGAAAAATCCAAATTATACTTCTTTTACACAAAGAACATTATAGAAGAGAATAGTCATAATTCTAGGGTATATAATAGATGAGATACCATGCAAATACCTAGGGGTTCCATTATTCAAAGGAATGATTAGATCAGCCTTATGGGAGAAAAAAATAGATAAATTCAATAAAAAATCAATGAGTTGGAGGGATAAATGGATAACCCTAGCAGGAAGGATCACAACGATCAAGACAATATTATAAAAAATACTCACCTACTCAATGTCTTGTATGCAGACAACTTCTAAAGTAGCAACCTAAATAGAAAGTATACTTAAAAAATTCATGTGGGAGGGGTCTAATGAACAACACAAAACCCCTTTGATTCACAAGGATAAAGTATGCAAACACTAGGAAGAAGGAGGCACATGGATGAGGAATCTTAAACTTGTGAATGCGGCCCTAGGGGACAAACTAATGTGCAAAATTTATCAAAATCCCAATCTATTGTTGTGTGTCATAGAAAAAAGTACCCTTTGCTTGACATGGGAATAATTCATGATAAATTGGACTAGTGTTGTTATGTGTCCAATTTATCATGAATTATTCCCATGTATCAAAATCCCAATCTAGAAGGTTTTTAACTTAAACTTAATGTTAAGCTAGTGTTGTTATGTGACCCACACATTCACATTGGTTCTTGTGCCTTCCTAGGCTAAATGGACCTCATTTTAGTGTTGTAAAGTGTATTTAATCACACTTTACATTGAATTTTGTGTCCCAATCCCTAATTAACCTTTACATAATCACTAATAGGCCCCTATTAATCTATATTGTTCATCCTGAGGATTAAATTGATCAAATACCTGACAAGATTGCATTTTAGACCTTATTTTTTTTTATCTCTTAGCATTTGAGCTGTCAAATTGGCCCCTTAGGACCCATTCACCATGCATGGAGAATTAGTCCCATCCAGGTGGGAACCATTCACCATGTGTGGTGGTGAATCAGTCCCATCCCGGTGGGACCCATTCACCATGTGTGGCGAATGAGTCCCATTTGACACAATTTTGACCCTTGAGAGAGAAAAAAGTGAAATTTGAGTTTAATATTGCTTCATGTCAGCCTGTGATGAGGTTTTAATGAGAAAATAAGGTGAATTGACTATAAATATAGATATTTTAACTTGTTTTCACATCCACTAACTTAATTCACATATTCATCCAGCAATCTTTCATCTCAAGTCAAGCAACTTAGGGTTTTATCATTGCAAGACATTAAGAAAGCTCTTAAAGGAATTCAAGGGTTGAATCTTCCTCCATTACTATAGAAATAAAAGATCAAAAATCATGGCAAGGTAATGAACTCCAATATTACATGTTTCATTCTATTCTTTCTTCATTTTGGTTTAATTACCTAAAAGGGGTTTGACCACGACAAATGCCCATGCCTACCATTCAACATTTCTTCTTATCTTCTTGTGCATATGCAAATTTAGGACTCTTGAAAGCTTGGAGATCATTGAAGATCAAGTTTCAAGGTTTCTAAAGTATTCTCTTCATTCATCAAGTCAAAGTATCAAGAAAAATACATTTTTAGATCCTTAAATTAGAGTT
The DNA here is from genome assembly GCA_007258455.2 of Sequoia sempervirens. Lineage (NCBI taxonomy): Eukaryota > Viridiplantae > Streptophyta > Pinopsida > Cupressales > Cupressaceae > Sequoia > Sequoia sempervirens. The sequence continues at coordinate 13,628,018 of VDFB02168118.1, forward strand.
TCGGAAGTGGACACCTGTAGGAAGTCAAAGAGCACATTAGAAGCTTCAGAATCCAACTTTGAAAATATAGAAATTAAAAAGTGGACTCATTATCCATGGGTGGTGAATGAGTTCCATTTCCAATTCACTTTTGTGTTTTCTGCATTTTCTAACACCCTTTTGACAAAAATAGGTTTCAACTCAGTTTACCAGAACTAGGACTAATTCGCCCAGAATGGCGAATGAGTCCCTCCAGGCCTAAAAAAAACATCAAAAACATTTCAAATGTAATTTCTAGTCTTCATCAAGGTTCCAAGTGCACGCTTTAAGTTTCATTCATTTATGTTTAGCTTTGCAATTGTTTCTAGTTCATTGTTGCATTACACAATGTGTTTTCAAACATCACTTGTTTCTTAGATTTGGCATTCATATTTGATCAATTTCATAGCTTACTTGCACTTAAATCATTTCATTTAGTCTTAATAACATCATACATTGCATACCTTAAATGATCCCTATAGCATTTTTGGTTTAAACTCTCTCCCTTTAGGTGAAAAACCCTAGAAGAGCTAGAGAAGTGCATGGTGCCAAAAATCTACGGTTCAACCTGAAAGAGTGCTAACAATAGAAAAGACTTGTAATGGTTCTCATATATGGAACTTTATTCAAGATACAAGGCATGCTATTGTGGACACTGATTTTGGTATCCAAGAGTTCTCTACCTCTTATAGGTTTTTTCACCTAAAAGGAGAGAAATGGACCCAAAATACATAATGTCTACACTCAAAATCAATGCAAGCATGGATGAAATATGCCTAAATATGATGTATAAATGCAATAAACTAAAAAATAAAGGTGATTATTAATGTTAAACCTAAGAAATGCAAAGTGTTTGAAAACACAGTGATGTATGCAAAAACACCTAAGAATGCAAGTAAATAATGAAAAAATTAAACAAGACTTGAGAGGTGCACTTGGAATATGAATTTTGATGTAGAGAGGATTTGGAATCCTTGAGTTGATTGGAAAAGCTGACTAGGACACTTATTCCAAGTTGGGCGACTTAGTCCAGTTTCAGGGAAAATCTACCAGAACAGGAATATGCCAAATGGGTACTCAGAAATGTAAAAATCACTTTTTATGCTTGGAAGTGAGACTAATTCACCACACATGGTGACTTAGTCAACTTGGTAATCTCATAAAATTTGGGGCAAGAATCTGTAGCTTTCGGTTTGCACTACCTTTCCTGATAGGTTTCTGGTCCAAATTGTGCAAAAAATGGTGGAAAGAGGTCTCCAAGCTCCAATCAAGGCTTTGTTGACTTTCTTGACTTTGATGGATTGATGACCACTTTTTCACACCAAAATCTTTGACAATTTGTAGACAAGACCTACAAACACACATGCAAAGAGGGGGAAAAGAGTTAAGGGTTAGAGAATAGGGATTTGCCTTGGTCAAACCCTAATTTGGTCATGAAACCCTAGATAATGAAATGAAATAGAGATAGAATGATGAATAAAAAACATGCAGCTTCATCAACTCACCAAATCCTTGATGTAGAAATATGAAGATATGCAATGAAGTTCTCCAATGGATGACTTGATGATGCTTAGAGTGCTTATAGTATACATGAATTGTGAATAGTGAATGGGGATGAAAATGAGAGAAAACTACCTTTGTTATGCTTGATTTAATGACTACAAAAATAACACATCGCGGGCTGACCTCCAGGGGTAAAGAGGAATAAAATCTTGCGGAAAATTAAAATTGACACGTTTTGTGTCAAGTGGAATAGAATCAACCAGGGTGGGCCCGGATTACACCAGGAGTGACTCTTTGGGTGTCTGGGTTGGAAGTGTATTTGATGTTGTTGGTTAGGGTATTCACAAAAGATGCAGAAGTAGGGGTTGGAAGGGGCGTTATTGGGTCATTTAGTATGAAGGGTCAGTTTGGTGGTGGCAGGTCTGAAGAAGTGTAAGGATTTGTTACAAATCTTTACAACACTATAGAAATAAGACTTGGTAAATAATAAAAGATTATTTAAAAGTAGAATCATAATAGAAAAGATTAACAAAAGTGTTTAAGTGGAGTTTACAACACTTCACAACACCTTTTAAAGACATCTAAATTCTTAATGATTCTCGGGGGTCCCAAGACCTAATACCTTGAATGTGTTGACCACATTGCAACGTAAATCTAGGAAAATCAATCCAAAGTCCATAAGAAAGACTCAAGTGAGTGTAAAAATGTCCAACTATACATTTTTTGGTGACACATTAAGCCACCACTTTAGTGAGAGGATGTACTTGCTTCAAACTCACAGTAAAATATCCCAACATGCACATTAGGAGGGATCCAACTTCACTGATGCTTAGTGATATGAGATAACAACAATCAATAGGGATGATCAAGCCACTAGGATCAAGATCCCATGGAAAACCAAACACAAGCACAAATGAACACACAAGAGAATGATGAAAAAGAATGAAAGAGAGAGAAGGAGAAAGGAAAGAAAATTGGATCAAGCTTCGACCATTTGTCCATCCTATTATGGATTATATCTAGGTTGTTTGTCTAAGAAAAAAAAAATGCATACTCACTTTGGGGCAACAGAACTCATGGCTGTCTGTTGGGTGAGAAGGCCCAAAAGGGTGAGAAGCATACACTCATGGATAGTATGCACTCACACACACAAAAGTGGCTATGGGTAAAATTCATGCCTCAGAATGGGCTTCCCGCTCAACCATACCAAATTTATACCTCCTGATAAATTTAATAAGGCACCACAAAGGAAGATGTCTTTTCTTGCTTCATGAGACAAGCAGAGCCTCGTATGTTTAGAACTTATGAACAAATGCGATGTCACTACATGCATGCAAGGTGTGTTATGCAAGGTGGCCATATAACAAATGCAAAATGCAACATGCAAAAGATGTTGAAAGGAGTCTTGCTTAGTTAATGTAAGGTCTATAACTTAGGGAACATTGTGTCTAATGTCTCGAAGAGAGGACCAATCAAAGAATACAAAATTTAAAACTTAGGGGATGCAGTGTGTCACATCAGGCCACTAAGAGGAATGTAATATGCTAAGATAGATCATGCTCATGAAGGACACTACACCCAATGTCATCCACAAAGCGACAAACACATCATATGAAGTAACAAGGTTGCACTAAGAACCAAGAAAAAGAAAAAAATGCAAAATGAATAATTCCAATGTATGTCCCCACTTTAAAGGAATTGCTACACACCATAATGTGAACAATTACATTAAAGTAGCAGATGAAAAATGTAAAAAGAAAGAAGAAATGAGAGCCAACTTGGAAAGAATCTATGCCAAGTCATACGTTTTTGAGGAAGGCTATGTCATGTGAAGAAAAGGAAAAGAAAAAGGAAGGAGTTTCCCCCAAAATGGAAATACCAAACACATAAGGGATCTATGGATTTAGGGTTAGTATGTTCTTTGCTGCAATGTTTTTGTAAAGGGCTCAAAACTATCATCATTCTCGAAATACATAGAAATAGAAGAATGACACAAAGAGAGAAAAAAAATCTAAATAATTATTTTAGGTCTTATGGAAGAACCTTGTAGTATATATTGGCCTTTCATCATCTGAAGAGGAAAATGAAAGAAATAAAGTAAAAAAAATGAAAAAATAAATATTTAAAATATAGAAAAGGAACATGATCTCAATACCATCATCAAACAAGGTCAATCTCAGAAAAGAGACAGTGGGATCTCAATGCCACATCATCCACAAAGACAAAAGGAAAAAGGGTCCTTTGGATCAACAAAGAACCGCTCAGTCTCAAAACTTTATGTCTCAAGGAAAAAAGAGCATCAAAAAACTCATAATAATTCTGACATAGAAGAATGAATTTAAATAGAGGAATATCTAAGAGAACATCAGAACATCATGGGACATGGTATGCGTGAGTGAGATGGGAGAGATGCAGGACTGGTAAAGTGCTGGGTCGAGTGCGTCCGGCGGGGTCATCCAGCCTCTGATCTCAGTTGTGGGTTGGAGGGTGGATGGCGGCTGGGACGGTAACCAAATGCATTACTGGACAAACTAATGAATTCTTACACTATAAGTTACAAGAATAGGAATAGAACCAAGATAGGTGATGGGAAAGGTCATGCAATAGTGAGAATGGAATATTCTACAACTATTGCATGATGAGGTGTGGGAAAGGTGGTTTATGGATTTAGTGGATAGCAATTATCACCATCAAAATGATACTTGCTCAGTATTTCTTTCAATTAGTGACACTCATCACTTCTATGTCCAAGAATGTGATGATATGCACAATGTGGAATATTAGCATCTTTAGGATATATCACCAACCTATTCATAGGTTGTATGTATAAATTCCTTTGTTGGGAGGTTGCAATTTCCTTTCACATTAGTGGTGAATGAAGAGGAAACTTGAGTTTTTGTAACTTGTAAGGCCTCTTCGGTTTACTAGATTCATGCTTTTCTTGAATAGAAGGAGGAGGAGGAGGACCCAAAGTGATCCTATCATCCTTGTCATTTTTATCATGTAAGGGTTGTTCACGTGGAAGGAAGACGTTGAGATCAGGAAGGGAATTAAATATCACCATTCCATCATCATGAAGCTTCCAATATTCTAAAGGGAGGCTTATATCGCTGAGGAGGATCTTGTATCTATATGGCGGTTGCATTTTTCATCTTGCGGATTTTCTAAAAGTTGATATAGAATGTCATATTCAGGTTATTTATTATCACATCCTTATTTTATTAAGATAGTAAAACATTTTCCATGATTTCTGAGGTTGATTAGGGTACTAGTAGCTCCCGTTATCATAGTATAGTTTGAGGGTTGCCTTAGAAGAACTGGAGTCCACTGATGGGAGGGAACTTGGAGTCCTTCCTGTTTATTCAGGTATAAGTAATAAACTGTGGGAGGTGAAGGACTATAGGAAGGTCATTGCTGTGGATGGGTAACTTTTAATTACATTGCTTCAAGGTTGTAAAGACATTCATTTAGGAACATTTTATTTCTCTCATCATCTTCTGAGATGTTGTAAACATCCGCAGGAGGGACATTCTCATGAGGAGTTGGGAAAGAGACATGAGAAACTCAAAGGTCATTAGGATTAGTTCCTAAAGACACGGTCTTGGCATCCACTAAAGATTTAATGACATCCCAAAACTTATTAAGAGCAAAATCCATGATGTAAATGTATGAGAAAGCCAATCTTAATAAAACAACAAATTAAAACTACTTGACAAATGCAATAGCGAGAAAACAAAGAAGTAAAAATGTACAAAAAAAATAGCATAGAATTATAGGCCTACAAAATGTCCGGAAGGTACATCACCCGATGTGTATTTGAATTAGTCCCAGTGAGGATTTTTTGTGATTTTTCAAAAAAATTCAATGTAATTTGATGTTTTTCAAATACACAGATGTAGCTACAGTGTGAAAATGAAAAATTTTGGTGTTTTTCAATGAAATATGATACAAGAATGCAAGCTATATGAGCTTTTCACTAATTCAATTTTTAAACCTTAGGATGCAAATAAAAAAATGCAACACTTAATACAATGTTGATGCAAGTTAAACCTAGAATGCAAGTGCACTTGAAATTAGAAGAAAAAAAACGTTAGGTTCACCAAAATGTGGACATCGATTTTGGTATCCAAGGGTTCTCTAACTCTTCTAGGGTTTTTCACCTAAAAGGAGAGAAATGCACCCAAAATGAAAAATGACTACACTCAAAATCAATGCAAGGATGGATGCAATATGCCTAAATATGATGTCTAAATGCAATAAAATGAAAAGGAAAGGTGATTATTAATACTAAACCTAAGAAATACAAAGTGCTTGAAAATATAGTGATGTATGCAAAAACACCCAAGAATGTAAGTAAACAATTATTTAATTAAACAAGATTGGAGAGGTGCACCTAGAATATGAAGTCTAATGTAGAGACGCTCTAGAATCATGTAGAGTTGACTATAAAAGCTAACTAGGACACTTACTCCAAGCTGAGTGACTTAGTCCAGTTTCGGGGAAAATCTGCTAGAATAGGAATCTGCCAAATGGTACTCAAAAATGTAAAAATCACTCTTCAGGCCTGGAAGTGGGACTAATTTTCCATAGATAGCGACTTAGTCCACCTGGGAGTTTCAAAAAATTTTGGGCAGGAATCTGTAGCTTTCGGTCTACACTTCCTTTCATGATAGGTGTCTAGTCCATATTCTACAGAAAACGGGCCGAAAGAGGTTTCCAAGCTCCAATTAGGGATTTGTTGACTTTGATGAGTTTCATGGCCATTTTTTAACACCAAAATATTTGACAAATCTACATACAAGACCTACAAACACACATGCAAAGATGGGAAAAAGGGTTAAGGGTTAGAGAATAGTGGTTTACCTTGGTAAAACCCTGATTTGGTAATCAAACCCTAAATAATTAAATGAAATAATGATAGAATGATTAATAAACAACATGAAATGTCATAAACTCACCAAATCCTTGACATAGAAATTTGAAGATATGCAATGAAGTGCTCCAATGGATGACTTGATGATGCTTAGAGTGCTTAGAATGCTTGAGAATTGCCTGAATAGTTAATTAGGTGAATGGGGGTAAAATGAGAGGAAAAACCCTTTATTTATATTTGATTTTCTAATATTTCTTGAAAATAACACATCACAGGCCGACCTCAAGGGTAAGAGAATAAAATCCTACCGAGAATTAAAATTATTTTTTTTTTGTGCCCGGCTAAGTTGCCCAGGTGGTGACTTGGTCCCACCAAGGAAATTTTACTGGGTGTCTAGGATTGAAGTGTATTTAATGTTGTTTAATGGGAATATTCTCAAAAATACACTTAAGTAAGGCTAGCAAGTACATTAAGGGGTCATTTAAACATAAGAAAGGGTCAATTTAGTGATGCCAAGTCTAGAAAAGCATGATATTTTGTTACAACACTTTGAAATAAGACTTGGTAAGTAATAAAAAGGGATTATTTAAGTGAATTATAATGAAAGGGTCCTAGAAAAGTGTGAAACTGTGTTACAACACTTTAGAACAATTTTACAAGAAATCCTAGAATTCTTAATGACTCTCAAGGGTCCAAAACCTCATCTGAATGTGTTGACCACATTACAACATTAAATCTAGGGAAAATCAAGCCAAAGTCCATAAGAAAGACTCAAATGAGTGTAAAATTGTCCAACTATACATTTTTTGGCGACACGGTTATTATTGATCATATCACATGGAAAATCAATAATGGAAATAGGGAATACTTTTGGAGAGATTCCTGTGGGGGGAACATATGCCCTTAGCGAAATATCAGGAGTTGGCCCCATACATTCCCACTATTAGTGGTGGAAAGGGTAAAGAGGTTCAAAACTATATTAGGAAGAATGAAAAGGGAAATGTCACATGGTTAATCCCAGAAGAAATGAATAACAATTAAGAGGCTAAAAGGAAAATGATAGAAGTAAAGATAGAAAGGAAAATCACCCTAAACAATGCACCAGACAAGATTGTATGGTGTGGTGCCAAATTAGGCAGCTATTCAAACAACCTTGGATACCTAATATAAACCAAACAAGGTAATAATGGATGGCCCAAAAATCTATATTGGGGTAAAGGGGTGCCCCCCAAAGTAGGAGATTTTACATGGATAGCTTTACATGGAAGAATCCTAATAGGGGATAGAAGGCCCAAGCAAGTGCGTTATGTGCCAAAAAAATGAAGAAAATGTGGATCACTTACTTTCAAATTCTCCCTATGCTAAAAATTGCTAGAACTAGTTACAAGAAAAATTGGAACAGAAGGCTCCCAAAACTAGTCGATTGTGGGAGTTCATAATTAGTTGGTCTGTGTTAAAAAAGGAAGACTATTGGGGTCAAATTTGGTCATCAACTCCCTCATTTCTGTTATGGAACCTATGGAAAGGAAGGAATAGAAGGATTTTTCAAGATACGAAGAAAAAGTATGAAGAATTAATAGAAATAATAGAAAATAATTTTACAGAATGGATGAATGCTCATATAAAAAATCAAAGGAAACCTATATTCACCAACTAGGATGACAATATGATGAAAAATGGAAAGCTTTGAAAATTCCTTCTAGCTCCCTTTTTGCCCAAGGATCCAAAGCTAAAAGGGAAAATGCTAAATGGTACCACCCCCAAAAGGAAGGCTAAAACTAAATATAGATGGTGCATCTCGGGAAAACCTGAGATTAGTTGGTGCTAGTTGCATAATTTAGGGTGAGGATGGAACTGTAATAAGAGAAAAATCAATCAAATTTTCACCCTCAACAAACAATGCAACAAAAAATGAAGGAATATTGCAAGGACTGACCCTATGTAAGGAAAGGGGATTGAATTTTACTGAAGTAGAATGTGATTCAATAGCCTATGTGAGCACCATAACAAAAGACTAAATAGATGTCTGGGAATTAGAGCCAAACATTAACAAAATTAAAGAACTCATGGAAGATATTTAGGTCCACTCAATCAGGCATATTTATAGGGAAGCAAACAAGGAAGCAAATAATTTAGCAAACCATAGAATTGATCAAATAGAGGAATGTGTGGAGGACTCCATAGTGGGAACATGGCAATGCCTAGAAACAATAATTGCATAAAAAATAGTCAAAGGAGATGGAATTCAAAGCCATTCCAGAGAAGCAAAGGTTGGTAAGAATTCAAAAAAAATGGTAAAATGCTCAAGTCCAAGGTTCCTATGCTAATGAAAGGTACGCCATTCTGAACCAATGTTTTCAATCAACTCATTAAGTGTTAGATTTCTTCAAATAAGGTACACTAGCATGACTCTTGTAATCTCACTAAAATAAGTACCTACATAAGGATATTAATTAGAAAATTCCTCAAAATGTACCTTGTAATTAAAAAAGAAGCCTTGTCCCCAAACATTCAACATTCTACACTTGGTTATTGGAAGAAGCACAAATAATAAGTGTGCAACATCAATACAATCAAATTCCACATTCACCAAAGCAAGCTAGGAAATTAAAAGGATGAAAACCATATAACAATTTGAACCTAAAACATTCAAATTTGGAAATCTATCTTAATCTCCTTTTAAAAAAGCCATGGACAGAACTCACTTTCAAATTAGTCATTTAATACTATTCAATAATGTAAATTCCTTTAAATTTGCTCGAGTTGTGAACTTAATAGATTATGTCAATGGGAAATTTCAAAAATTTCATCATTATATAACACAATCAAAGAATTTGAAGTAATTTAAGCCCCCAAAACATTCTAATTCTTCATCTACCAGAGCAAACCAGGGACAAACATAAATGGTAGAATATTAGAGGCCTTATAACAAGTAGAATCCGAATCATATCATCTACCAAATTTAATTTGAATAAAATAATCCATAATAAAGTAGCTTCAAGATTAAAAGGATGTCTAGACATCCATAATAGCTTTACTTCCCGAACTCTGAACTATCCCATCTCCTGCATACTATTGCATCTTAATGTCCTATTTGCGACTAGTATAGACGACTGCAACAAAAAATTTCCATGCTTTAAACCACTCAGAATCCTTCCCAACTTATTCTCGCAGAACAAAAGAACATTAGAGCCTGTGTAGGATTCATAATAAAGGAGATGGAATCACATTGAAACTTTAGCAGAATAATCGCTACCCGGTAAATTCTTAAGCGAAAATCAAAAGAAGGGGCTTAAAACACAGATAAAAATACTTGTGGCAGAATAAATACATCATTTCCCAAACCCTAAGAAAGGGAAGCATGGGTTACCCTATTTTCACAGAAAGACCAAATAAATAGTGAGAGCCGATATACATTTGAACTGTCCAAAATCTAGTATAGGATACTCTGAAAATAACTGATAATATCTTTCCAGATTATCATTGGAATAAACAACGAGACAACCAAATTGAAGTCTAAGTCATAATGGAACCTTTTAATTTTGTCTATTCTTCCTATTGAAAGATGTACTCTTCAAAAATAATGCTTGAAACGAAGCCAGGAAAGCTCAAAAATCCCAATCTATCATAGAGATAAAGTCAATGTAGCAATGAAATGGCTAAATTTGAAGAGGAACCATCTATGATAAACCAACAAAGGGAAAGGCATACTGGTCCTTATTATGTATTAATAGTTTGAACCTGAAGGAAGCCATGTAATCTTATACCTATAGGGGCTCTAAGCTCTCGGGCCTATATCTATTTTCTTATCACAATATTACTTCATATTGACATGTTAAGCAACTAAACAAGAACAAAATGGGTCGGGCTCATAAGCCATGTAAATCTTAAAAGCTTTAAATTGTTAACTTGAAACTTGCATTACCATGAAAATTGTACTCAAAGAACAACACAAAACTGACAACATTTGTTAACTTGGAAGCATCTATTAGTCATGGCTCCATCATACGCAACATTTTATTAAGAAGAGTACCAATAAAATATCCCTTAACAAAAGTTCTTAGAATTAAACCCATGAAACAAAATATCAAAGATAACATCTGTCATTCACGAGAATGGTACCATTGCAAAATTAGTAAAGGAAAATGCAACAAGATATGAAATTTAACTCACACACTCAATAAAATACTGATAATTCGTAATGCTATATAATAAAACAAGATTCTGGAAATAGATAACAAGTGTTTGACTGTCAACCCAAGTTTGAAGAGGAAACGGCTGAAATCATAGTTATCATTCGAATTTGAAACTCTAAGATTCTTTAACGTAAAGATAACCCTAACCTTTAGAACACAAAATAGGGTTCTTAATACTGACACATTTTGATAGGTACACCCATGTAGCCCAACATAACAAAACTGTGAAAACATTAATACTTCTATATACTATTGACAAAATTGGGGTTGTAACCCATAAATGCTAATAATCATAAGCTGTGAACTGAGCAATCCATTTAGAATCCCTCACCGGAACAAGCAGATACATCTTTTTGAGGGAGTCAAATGCGGTCTTTGCGTGGAAACGGTGCATCCAGTAACCTGGCTCGTAAATATCTGGTATAAAAGGAAGCTGTTGGACGGCGAGAAGCAGCAAATCACAGGGCCAAGGAATCCCCTCTCCTAACCGTGCAACAACTAGCACCACGTCCAAATCCTAAACGAAAGCGGGCTTAAAGACATGGGAGAACTACGAAATCATCTTTTTAGTGACATGTAAATCAAGCAAAGATGCCACAAATCGAAAGGTTATATCTGAATTTACCCTGTACCTCTCGCCAACAGTTACAAACTTTCGACCCAATATCATCTTAATAGCTTTCATGGTCAAAGGATCTGGTGTCTGTAATATCCCCTTAAGCCACCAATCAGAGACCACGCCATAAAATGTTAACTGAGCTTTGGAGCAGGAGAGGAACACTAGGGTATCCGTCCTTACCTTCGCAACGAACTCTGGCATCATTAGCAATGCCATAAAACGACGACATAAAATTATATATCCCATCTCGCACAAGAAGCTACCAGTCGAAGGCACGGCAACCAAAGCGCCTTGTAGCACACGTGCCTTGGGCTGATTTAACCCAAACACTACTATTTCATCATAAGGGAGCGAGGCATAAACATTTTGAGGAAATGCTCAAGGTCGAATGATTGCAAAACAAGGCTTATTCTTTTAACCATAGTTATACTTTTGCCCTCAACTCTGTCAAGGAAATGAAGTAGGGTTGGAGCATATCACGCAATAATTCATCCAAGTATGATTTTGACCCTAGGTTATTTCATTTGCCAAAGTTGGAGGAGATATTACATTGAAAGGTACGGTAACATTAAATGATTATCAGGTGGGGTGATTAGGCAAACCACGACATGAGAATTTTTACACAATCAAATTTCCAGACACATGACAAATTGTAATATGCATAGAAACCAAAACTATGCATGGGATCTAGTACCCCCATTCAATTGGTAGAGCTTACCTAATACCCCAAAAAAAATAAAAAAAAATTAAAAAAAAAAAAACATTCAACAAACTATTATTTAAACAAAGAATAAACATTCATAATTTAGTTTTAACACCGAAACATTAGTCAAATAGTGCAACCACTTTAACATGTAGTAACTTTCGAGCGGCCTATGGAAGGGACATAGTTCCGTGAGGTTTGAGCTGGCCTTGGTGTTCGGATTTTCTTGGTACACCAGCCCCTTTTATAAAGATTTCTTAGAAAGCCACAACAGATGTAGCCGACCAATTTTATATTGACTGGCCGACAATTGTGATTGATAGTACCGATACTTCGTTTCATTAAAAATTTAACCATCGTGCCAGGCATAGAGGCTTTGCCAGTCAGCTCCATGCATGAACAGACTGTCAGCACAGGTGTATCTGAAATGCGTCGTCTACTCCACGGGCGGTCATGCCTTCTGCTTTCATCACACATTGGAGAAGATGTATTGACGAAGAAGCTAAAACAGCGAAAGGCATACAACCCCTTACGTATAAAAGAAGACTTTCCTCTTGAGACTGCTCACAACAGTCTCCTCTCGCGCTAAATTCAGTAACCTCCAGCCACCATGGAGTTTTACATGAAGATCTGCATTTCTCTGATTTTGTTATTTCTCCCTACGTCACTGTGTAAGCTTTCACAATTAGGAGAGAGTTTCCCCATGCAAACAAGCAGCACGTTGACACAGCGTGCCGACTGTTTACGTTGGGCGAGTTTATTATGCCAAGCTGCATGTTAATGATTAAAACGTCCCTCATTTGTTTGTTATTTCGATTTTTTCTTCAACCCTTTGAGAATTTGTTATGCTTATTATTTCTTCTAAACGATTCTATGCAGGTGGTAACGCTAAACTATTAAGGGAATATATAGGCGCCGAAGGCCTCAATGTCAAATTCTCAGATGTGCCGATCAATCAGAATATTGAGTTCCATTTTATTCTGGCATTTTCCATCGATTACACGAGCTCTGGTCGCTCTCCGTCTCCAACAAACGGCAAATTCAACGTCTTGTGGGACAAGGAAAATCTGAGCCCTGCGGATGTGCTGGAAATTAAGTCGAAGCATAAGAATGTCAAGTTTGTAGTGAGCTTAGGCGGTGACGTGGTAGGAGATGACACCCCTGTACAGTTCAAGCCATCCTCTGTGTCTTCATGGATTACCAATGCTGTGTCTTCTCTCTCTCAGATAATTACAGAATATCATCTCGATGGCATCGACATCGACTACGAGCATTTCGATTATTCCGATCCCAAAACATTTGCTCAGTGTTTTGGGGGGTTAATCGTACAGCTGAAGCAGAAAAAGCTCATCTCCATCGCGTCCATTGCTCCGTTTGAAGACGAGGGCCCAGTGCAGTCTCATTATCAGGCACTGTGGAGGAAATATGGTCGCTTCATAGACTACGTAAACTTCCAGTTCTATGCCTACGATGGGAGTACCACTGTAAAGCAATTTCTCAACTACTTCGACATCCAAGCCTCTAATTACAAGGGAGGGAAACTATTGAGCAGCTTCAGTACAGATGGTTCTTCAGATGGCCTGAAACCAGAGAAGGGGTTCTTTGAGGCGTGCGGAGAGTTGAAGAAACGAGGAAAACTTGAGGGCATTTTCATTTGGTCTGCGGATGACTCCAAAAAGTATGGCTTCAAATACGAAATTGAAGCTCAAGCACTCTTGGCCACCGACTGATGATAACTGAAGAATGAAAACAAAAAATATCAACGCTTACATGAAAAAAATTGACAAAATATGCAAAATTATTTTATTGATAAAATGAATAAGTTGGTTTTGAACCTATCAATAATAAAAAAATATTCTTTTCAAAATAATGTAATTTTATAAACTTTATAAATTATAAACTTTATAAATTATTTTTAGTGAATATGATTGGCTAAAATTTTTTGTGTTATGAATACATTTTTAAGAAAAATGAAGATGAACTATTATTTTGTTTTTTTTATTAGGAATGAATTTTACCTTTCTTTCATGTGTATTCTCTTAGGTAAATTATATGTATTATAAATATAAGGTGTTATAATTTATCCAACATTAATAAATGCTTGTAACGACCATTTTGTTCCACTACACTAGAATAATGGATGCATTCTAAATGATTATTATGTAATTTTTGTATCAAGATGTTATATTTACAAAATATATGTCAATTGTATTTAATATGTAGCATTAATTTCCTCCCATTAAACTATAATATAGTTAAGCAATATCTTAAATAAAGGAATTAGTTATTATAAGTGTTGTATTATCTATTACTTTATTTACTATAAATAAGTAATGTCTATAATAATTGATTTATTAATTTAATTTAATCAAACTTGATGTCTAAAATTAATAATTTTTATATTTAAATATTTTTTTAACAAATATTCGTAATTAAATATTTAATAATATATTTATATAATATTATTTTATAAATTTACAATTTGCAATTATAAAATTAATAAATATTCACTCTCTAAAATAGATTAAGTTTGTAGGTTTTATTGATCTCAAACTTTTACCAACCTACCTAATTGTTATGCCATGTCAAATGTCTATCAACTAAATGGCACATTCTTTACTTGCCTCAGAACAAATACTTTATTACAATAACGTGAATACTTTTATTATAATACTACGAAGGCAAGTACTTGCCACTACATGACACTTATGTATCTTAAAATGATTATTTTCATATGAATCTTATGCTTCTAATATATATATATCAAAAAAAAAATTGAGGATTAAAGAAGAATAGTGGAAAATTAAATGAATGGTTCACTCAAGGTATCTCTCGATGTATTTTATAGGCAATATTCTAAAAATATACATGCTAGTACTAGTTGTAAGCGCAAAAATATAAATATTGGTTAATTTTTAATTTATATAGTTATATATTATTATAAAAGTGTTAACACATTTTTATTTTAAAATAATTAATTGTTATATTAAATGATATTAAATAATATATATTTATTTAATATTATAATATAAGAAAGTTGATGTTATTTTATATATCTATATATATATATATATACCTTATAATATATTAAATAGATTTCAAATTTTTAACATTTATAATAATCAATTATGAAATTAAATCAAAATAGTATAGTTCAAGCCATCATCTGTGTCTTCATGGATTGCCAATGTTGTGTCTTCTCTCTCTCAGATAATTACATAATATCATCTTGATGGGATCAACATCGACTATGAGCATTTTGATTATTCTGATCCTAAGACATTTGCGTAGTGTGTTGGGGGGTTCATCATACAACTGAAGCAAGAAAAGATCACCTCCATCACATCCATTGCTTCGTTTGAAGATAAGGGCCTAGTGCAGTCTCATTATTTGGTACTATGGAGGAAATATGGTCACTTTATAGACTATGTAAACTTCAAGTTCTATTCCTATGATGGGAGTACTACAGTAAAAAAATTTCTCAACTACGTCAATATCAAAACCTCTAATTACAAGGGAGGGAAATTATTGAGCAACTTTAGTACAGATGGTCCTCTAGATGGCCTGAAACTAGCGAAGGGATTCTTGGAGGTGTGTGCAGAGTTGAAGAACAGAGTGAAGCTTGAGTGCATTTTCATTTGGTCTACTGATGACTCTAAAAAGTATGACTTCGAAAACAAAGTTGAAGCTCAAGCAGTCCTTACCACTAACTGATAAATGAAGAAAGTGAAATGATGGAAAATGGATTGATTTATGGTTTAGGACATAAAAAAAAATACTTCAAAACCATTCCTTTGAAGGAAAACCCTAGAGATCTCAATCTAAAGTATGCAAAGGAGAAATAGATCTTTCAATAGGGATATCATAGGATCTGATTATAAACTAATGAGGGATTCACCACCAAGCTAGGGCTTGGAAAGATTAATGAAATGTAAATAAAAATGCTTAAACCTAATAGGATGCAAGACTTCACTAAATGACCTAAAAATGTAGGTATAATAGATCAAAAAGCTAAGAAATGAAAGTGATTCACCTGGAAACCTTTAGAGGCTTGGAATGAGCTCTGAAAAACTAAAATTATAGAATTGGGGCACACTGGGACTCATATGATAGTCTGGGTGTAGTAATCCTAGACTAGGGTTTCTAGTTTGGAGCAAGTTTCTGATAGTGTAGATTCAGGATCTGCAAAAATCTAAAAATATGGTTGTAGTGGGACTCATATGCCACTTCTAGCATATCAATCCCATTCAGTTTTTTGAGAATTCAAAGTTCAAAACTATTCTACAATCTGTGCATTTCCCTTCCAAATTGATTTTTGGATATGAACCTATGAAAAGACCTACAAAATAGAATATAGACTTGATTTGCTTATGTGGGGTTTTCCTCGATCAAACCCATAGTTTGTTTGGTTATTAAATATTAATAGAAACAATGGATCATGAATGCAAATAGGAATGTAAACTCTTACCTTAAGTGTGTCTAAGATTAGGAAATCTGAAAAGCAATGCAACCCTATTCTAATGTGCAAGAATAAGATGCATGAAATGAAACATGAAGATGGATGACCCACTTTGAGACATCTATAATCACTCAAATGAGCCCTAATAATGCATATAACTTTCTTAGACTAAAAATAGAGTGATAATGGAGGATGGAGTCACTTAAGAAACAAGTCATTAGGCTTGGCTTGATGGCTAGCTACATCTCCCCAACCTAGAAACCATCTTGATTCACTATAGGAAAAAATAATAAACCCTTCACAATGCTAGATCTTGAATGAAAGTGAGCTTGAAGACATTCAAAAGCACTTTAATTATTCTCCAATACTTCAACTCTACTTGCTCTTAAAATTTGAATGCTCTTCTGAAAGAATGTTTGAAGACTTTTGAATGCTTGGATATTGAAATTTCTCTTCTAAATGCTTTCTTAGATGAAAAATGTCTTTAGAAGCTTCTTTATATAGGCATTACACCTAATTTATTGTTATTTAGATGTCAAAATTTGACATCAACCAAAAAGTTGACTTAAAATGTTGAATTTCAAACTCAAACCCTAAAAAAGCCCGAAATGGGACTTGATGGAAATTAATTCTCATGTCCCATATTAAACCCTCGTTTCATTTACGAGGGTTTTAGAATTTATTTTCTTAAAACACTTTAATGTTCTATCTTGTTGTTGACTCCCTATTGCTCACTGTCGGTCACTGTTTAAAACTTTTGCATCTACTTTTATTACCTAGCAACTAGTTCCCTTATCATAGGTCCAAAAAACTTTGCTATAATGATTTTGTGGTTCTTAAGTCTTTTTCTATTGATTATATCATCCTAGGAAGTCCCCTCTATTAAAACAAATTGTGAGCACATGCCTAAAGGTTTTCACTTAAGATCAATCGGTTGTATGTCTTTATCACTCATCGCTGATCACTTTTGAAATGTATGCCTCAAATTTGAAGTGAGTGATGAGGTGATATCTCTTTGATATCACTCATCACAAATTTCTCCTTGAAATTTTGATTGAAAATAGCGATGAGTGAGGTTTATGTTGATGTGTTTTTTATGCATTTCTCAACACATGTAATGTGTAGATGTACTACCTATCTTCAAAGATAATCTTCCACAATCAGATTGTAGAACACTATCCCAAGGTCTCTAATGTCAGGTCTTGACAGTGCTTGAAATATCTCAGTTGTTTGATGTGATTTGCTGGAATCACAAGGTGGTCTTACAGATGAGTTACAAAGTATGGGATGTTGGGTTTGTAAATGCAGTTTCAAAGTGCTAAAAGTGAATGAATAGTGGTTGTCCACTCAAAAAAATAAGCTAAAACTTATCAAATTCATCTGATTTAGCTCCATGGTGATGCTTTGGGTCCTACTCTAACTAAGGATTAAAAGAAATAGCAAAAAGAGAAGGGTTACAAAAACTATTCTAATCCTAAGCTGAGAATGAACAGTAACAATGGTAGTTGCTAAAGTAGACAGACTTCCTAAACTGAGTTTTGCTTGACCAAGAGAAACCTACAGCTACACAAAACCAGTGCAATCTTCTAAGGAATGTATATTTTCACATCACATACACACATCAAATACATGCAATCGAACTAAGTTGCAGCAATAAAGAAAAGAGGCTCTGACTAGCTTTGCAAAGTGATTCATCATCAATGAACCACAAAAAGTATGAGCTAGAAGTTCATCAAATACTATAACAACACCATCATGACAGCCATTCAAGAAAAACTAATACTAAAACTAATATGGAAGTAGAACCATGCATGCAAGATGAGCAAAATCAAAGAGAAAATCCATAAAATCATGCAATGTTCTCTTCTATTGCTGCAAAATAATTTTTACAACAACTGTCCAACCCTTACAAATGAGGGGCAAGCCCCTATTTATAGTTTTTCAAAGCCCAAATGAATGGCTAAGATTGAATTACATCGAATGGCCCATATTCAATTACATTAGGGTTTCACATACCCCACAATATTTAGCAATTTAAAAAACATCTTTGTCCTTTCCCTGTTTTGTCATATAGTGTCTAGGTGTTGTAGCAGTTTCGTCATTTAGTTGATTGCCCTTTTACTATAGCTAAAACTGTCTAAAATATGCCTTCTTACTTGATGTGTTTGCAGTGTTATTCCTTGGATCAAACAAGCCCGTCGATGATTGGCATCAATTGATTGGTTGCCCTTGATTTAGGCAGACAGTTCATCATTGTCTTGTGAAAAGTAGAAAAACTCCTTCATGCCTTCTTCAAGACCACTCCCTTGCATTTTTGTCATTGACTTCCTTGGCATAGGCCTTCTTCTAACGAAAACCC
Source organism: Sequoia sempervirens (assembly GCA_007258455.2). Taxonomy (NCBI): domain Eukaryota; kingdom Viridiplantae; phylum Streptophyta; class Pinopsida; order Cupressales; family Cupressaceae; genus Sequoia; species Sequoia sempervirens. The sequence goes on from VDFB02168118.1 coordinate 13,646,748, forward strand.
TGTTGGTGGATGCTAGCGGGAGAGACGAACATGAAATGAATGGTGACAGGAGTATGTGCATTCCTTGTTCAGCTTTCTCGATGGGTCTCCTAATGAACCTAGAGTAGGCTCCTTGAATGCCGCATACATGAAGTGTTGTAAGTGCTTTCATACACAAATCAAGGAAAACATTAGTCAAACCTTGCAAAATCCTTGTTAGATCCATCCATGCATCATACAAAAATCATAATATTCATATTTGGGGGCTCATTTGGATCGAAAACATCAATGCAGGCGCAAGGGGCCGGGCAACGAACAAGGGACAACAAAGCAGAAGGGAAGTTCCTAGACCTCACAAAACATAGCATAACTAAGATTTTTCAATTATAGCACATGGAAAAAGGGGAAGGAAGAGTACCTAGAAAACTTAAAATTGGACCCATTTTACAAAAATTGGAAGCCAAAACGACCACGGAGAGACGCAGTCCTCGAAATGGCCATAGAGGGGCCGGGCTCCAGAGGCCAGGTCGACGGGGGTTGATGGATGTTCAAAATGGCCACAGAGAGGAAGAGTCCCAGAAACGGCCACAGAGGGGCCGGGCTCCGGAGGCCGGAAGGGAGGTGGCCGTCGGATGTTCCAAAACAACAAAAGGGAGACGAAGCTCCTAAACCACCGAAACTTAACCAAACTTTGATGAAACCTTGGTAGTTCATTTAAGCACATCAAACACATCCCAGATCCAAAAAAGGGTGACCCCAAAGTCAAAAATGTGGAAACGAAAGTGATGGGGGTCCACGGATGTTTCCAAACGGCCAAGGAGGAAGGGAATTCTGGAGGGAAAGTTCTGAAGCCATCGAAACTTAACAGAACATTGAAAAAACCTTGGCAGTTCATATACACACTTCAAACACATCGCAAATAAAAAAAAAGTTGCTCCCAAAGTAAAAATTATGGAACTAGAGTGACAAGGGTCCATAGATGTTTCCAAACAGCCAAGGAGGAATGGAATTCCGGAGGGAAAGTTCTGAAACCATCGAAACTTAATGGAACATTGGTGAAACCTCAACATTTCATTTACGCATTTCAAACACATCCCAAATCCAAAAAAGGTTGCTCCCAAAGTCAAAAATGTGGAAACAGGAGCGACAGGGGTCTCCGGATGTTTCCAAATAGCCATGGAGGAAGGGAATTCCGGAGGGAAAGTTCCGAAACCATCAAGACTTAATGGAACATTGAAAAAACCTTGGTAGTTCATTTACAAACTTCAAACACATCCCATATCCAAAAAAGGTTGCTCCCAAAGTCAAAATTGTGGAAACGGGAGCTACAGGGGTCCACGGATGTTTTCATAGAGCCAAGGAAGAAGGGAATTCTGGAGGGAAAGTTTCAAAACCATCAAAACTTAACAGAACATTGAAAAAACCTTGGAACTTCATTTACGCACTTCTAACACATCCCAGATCTAAAAAAGGTTGCTCCCAAAGTCAAAAATGTGGAAACGAGAGCGAGGGGGGTCCACGGATGTTTCCAAACAGCCAAGGAGGAAGGGAATTCTGAAGGAAAAGTTTCAAAATCATCGAAACTTAACGGAATGTTGATGAAACTTTGACAGTTCATTTATGCACTTCAAACACATCCAAGAGCCAAAAAAAGTTGGCCTCAAAGTCAAAATTGTGGAAACGGGAGCGACAGGGGTCCATGGATGTTTCCAAAACAGCAAGAACAAGACAAAAGGCAGAAAAGGGGATGGTGGACCTCATTTCTCCATAGATTTGAATACCCCAAGTAGGTGAATTTGGGTAGGGGATTTGATAGTTTGAAGGCACATGACAAATTTGGGCTTGGAAAATGGGGCACGTAAAATAAGATAGGAGCCAAGTAGCCTATCAAGAACAAAAAAAAAAGGGGGTCCCTGCTTATGGTGGGGTGTGTGTGCAAAACATGCACAAAAAATGGCGACTCACTGGGGAAATGCTCCAGAGCATTTTGATGACAAATTGGAATCACGAACCCAGAATCTCTAGTTCTGACCTTCACACTAGGGAAAACAAACCAAACGCCCAACCAAAGGATCAAAACCATTAGCCAACCCAACCTTCAGTATGCTGAAAATCCAAGTGTGTGCAATTGCATTAATTCTCATCCTTCATTTGCTACAGGAACCCAAGCTCTGTCAAGTTAAGCTATGCAATTTATTCTAACTCCAAAAGCATCCAGGATATTGCCTCGCTGCCAGTCAGGCGTCCATAGCCCTGACAAGGTTGTCATTGTGATTCTCCCGAACATTGCTCTACTGCCAGCCAGACATCCATAGCGCCGGTAGAGTTGCTTAGATACCCCTGAAAAGTTAAATTTTCTCGTTCTTTCAATTTTCAATGTTTTCTTTCTTTCTTTCTTTTCTCTTTTCAGCTCTTTTATTTCAACCCGCAAGCATTGAAGCTCACACTAAGGGCTGAGAATCACAGTGGCACTGGAGGAGAATTTTGGATTTTTCACTTAACTAGACTTCACAAAAGGCCATATAGTGACCATTGAATTATTAATATGTGTAAGAGCTGTAAGATTTCAGAATACATTAGAATTGGACTAAACCAACAATTTATCCATTTTGAATCAAATACCCAGATCGCTTGACACTAATAGAAGACCTTCACCATCCACTCTAGAGACTTGATTAGATTTTGACAAAGAAATACGTAAAACAACCCCAGGCAATAAGTATGGTTGTTGTGCACACAGATGTGCCCAGCTAAAATCAGAGGGACCCCGAGCAAAGCAACAACAAAGCAAAAGAAAACAAAAAGCAAACGAAGCAAGCAACCTACACAAACCAACTAACCTAAGGAAAGCAGGAAATCAGAGTATTTACAAGAAACCTATATTACTCAAAACAGGCTATGTACAAAGATATTTACAATGAACTATGTTCAGGTAGGGCAAGCTGACATTAACGTTCTTTGGATTTTGCAATGTATACACAAGCAAATAGGAAATCGTTATCATTCTTAACCATGCAAATTTATCTTTATATTCAGAAAAAGGAAGTTCAACATTGCAACACTCAAGTTCAATCATGTCATCATGAAAAATCAGCAATTGAGGAGGCTCGTTGAACCCATGATTAATCCATAAACATGTTTATTTTCCCTCATTCCCATAATCAAAATAATAAGTGCAGCTATGAAAAATGATAGGGGCAAGGAAGGATAAAACTTGGATGTCATCACATGGATGTGGCAGTGCTGGACAATTGAGAGCAAGCACAACATCGTTGATCGTTGCATTAGTAGCCTCGAGCGGGCATGGTGGAGGATGCAACACTTCAAACATTAAGCTTGCATAAGGCTGGGAGGACGAGGCAACAAACATCTCTTCCAGTCTACCAATGGGACCTATAGCCCAAGTTGGCAGTTCTTCAAAAAGAAATACCCCTCCATATTGATCATCTACAAACTTGGGATCCACTTGGTTACTATCCCCCAGGGGTAGCATGTTGTCTCATCTCCTTCTCTAAGGGCTGTCCTTATTTATGTGGTGTTCAACATCGTGGGAAAATTACATGCATGAATCTGTCCTCTTGTAGTCATTTGAATATGAAGGAGGATCAACAACGATCATCGCAGAAGGAGCTCCTCTCCCAATTTGGAAACTCTAGTGCATCACTGTTCAATGGCTTAAGGAGTATGTATTCATCACTACCATTTTCTAGGATGTTCTCTTCCTCAACATGAGCATACCTCCATAGTGTAGCTCCCAATGGAAAGAAGTCATCAATTGATGGCACCTCATCAAGGGGACCAAAGTCTATTGCACAATTTCCCTCCAAGGGCTCAGCATAAAGCCTATCATTCATGGTGTGAAAATTCTCTTCTAGAGGAGGAACTTCTTGATGACTAGTGGACAACATTCCCACTTGATCTACTTCATCACTCAGAAGTTAGAAACTGTATTTTTTTCCTTCTTCTATTGCTGCCCCAATATCCTCTTGAGGCCTACCTTCAGCTGAGCCATCACTTGATTCAGGCTCTTTGTCTTCTACCTTGATCTGGGAAGCAAGTAGAGGTCAGGCGCTTGCCTACTCCACTTGTTCTCTAACTTGTTTGATGGCTTCTTGGCACAGTTCACATGTGAACTCTGAGTGATGAATCATGAAGTCTACACCAATTTGGCAATAGTAGAACCTCCAAATCGACTTGGTATTTTAGCTCTGACCAATCCTTTGCTAATCTAGAGACTAGTTGGTCATATCTCTCCATGATTAGGTCCTCATCATCACTTGGGAGAGAAGTTGGATGGCGAATAGTTGTGGTGAGTGGTTGTTCCCACTCCTCCAAACTTTCATTTTCAGATTCTCGATCGATGTCATTTATGAAGGAGAGGTCTTCCGACCTGATTTTGCTTATGCTTTGACCATCTCCTTCTACTACCCCAAGGCTTTCAGCCTCCTCTTCTCCTTGATTTTCAGCATCTGTGTTGGCTGTCCTAGCATATGCTACTACAAATTCTGTTAATTCATCTTCAATTGTCGTTTGTTCCTCTTCTTGAGTGGAGGACTACTCTATGGAGAGAAAGTCTACTAAACTAGTTACAATCAGATTTTCATCAATGCACTTTGTTGTCCCAAGACTTTCAGCTCCTCCCCCTTGGTTTTCATTTTCTATGTCTACTGTCCCAACACCAACTTCTGTCCAACTAGTTGGTTTATCTTCAAGGTGATGTCCTACAAATATTGACAGCTCTTCTGCCTCATTGGATAACTTCTCATTATTGAGAGTTGGCTGCTCCAACTTGTCCAAACAACCCTTGGCTTGAGCGATGATGTTGTTAGATGATGGACACATAAATTCTGAATGTGGTGCATTGTGAAATCTACACCAACTTTCCATTAGTACTTCCTCTAATCTTGGTCCATCCTTGCTACTCAAATGTTCTTGGATCAGCTCCTTGAATGCCTTGGCTGCCATGCTTGTCAATTCTTCCTCCGGGTTTGCAAGGGCTAAAGGCAGATATATTTCCCAGAAGGGGATTTCTCCTTGCAAGACCTTTTCAATTATGTTCAAAAAAGTCAGACACCCCAACTCATTGTGCCTGCAAGTGCAATGGACCCGACATCTATCCACCAATACAAACTGCTGCAATGGCTTCTTCAGTCTCTTATTCAAATTTGCATGCAGTTGAGTGATGTCAATTTGTGCATTCTGCTCCATTTTGACTTAGCTTATATCAATTGTTACTCCAAGATACAAGTTGATTGATGCTTGATTAAATGATGCAAAGTGCTAAAATGCTAATTGAATGCTTAGTGAATGAAACTATTGCTTGAATGAATTAGGAGATGTAAAATGAGGAGAAAAACACTTATTTATACACAATTGTGCCTTAGTAACTTGATGATACCTCATCATAGGCCAACATAAGGTGATTTTGAATAAAAACTTGAATGAAAATTTGAAACATTTTGAATTTTGAGCCAAGAGGGACTCATTCACCACCCATGGAAAATGGATCCGACCTTGGAATTGAAAGTTGGTGTCTAAAATTATCTTTTATTTAATGTTGTTTATCAGGCTTACATTCAAAATAATGCTTAATTAATCTTTATGAGTGCATAAAGGGGTCAAATAAAGAATAAGAAAGGTGTAAATAGTGAAATTAAGCCTAGAAAAGAGTGAAATCTTGTTACAAGAATTTACAAAACTTCAAAATAGGACTTGATAAGTGATGAAAAGGTGATTTTTAGGTGAATTGTAAAAATTATTTACAACACTACACAACACCTTCATAAGATGCCATAATTTGAATTTTAAAGACCTAATGTGAATTTTTAAGCCACATTACAACATTAAATCAAAGCAAAATGGACTAGGCATCATGAAGAAAGACCTAAAAGACCATGAAAATGTCAAAGGGCCATTTTTTTATGACACACAAGGGAATAAAATTGTAAATGATCATGAAAAATCACATTTTTTCTTCTCCTAGCGTATCTCCTAGTTGTGAAGATGATACTTTGATGTTAGAAGATCCAATCGATGAAAGTCATGGGAATCTTGAATTCCTCTATTCTCCTAGAGAAAAGATTCTTGAACAAGATAACAACATCATTGATGAACAAGACAATTCAACCATTGATAACCCCCTTACGTGCAATGAATTAATCTTAGAAGAACTAATCCTTGAATTTCAAGAACATTTGGTTTGTAGTTCTCCTACTATGGAAGATATAACGATGGAAGAAAATGAGAACATTAACAATAGTAATTCCTTAGATGAAGATGATGAAGTAACATTAGACTCCTGTTCACTAGGATATCATGAAAACACTTGGGATAAGTCTTTTGAGGTTATGCACATTAGATACCCCTTGGAGTACTCTCTCGAGCCTAAACTTATCATTTATCCATCCTCTCAAAAAACACAAGTTCAAAACAATCATTTCCTTATCCTCGAACCACCTAAGAATAATGTTTCATAGAAATTGAGTTATAATACCAATTATAATACATACAACACTAGGAACAATCCACAAACTAGAAAAATAGTCTCAAGATCCCTCCCATTGCCTAATCCTATCTTACCAGGTCCCACTTGTTTTCCTTCACAATGTGGAAAGGAGTACAATCTTATTGAACAACTTAAAAAAACTCCAACAAAGATATCCCTTTAGGAATTGATTCAAAATTCACCTAACTATCACACTACGCTTCAAAGTGCCCTGCAACAAGTTCTCATCTCTTCTAATGTGCAACTAAATGACATAGTAGCCATGATTCAAGGACTAAATGCTGACATTGTTTTCCACCATAGTGAGATCCCTCCTTTGAGGTGCAAAAATAATATGATTCTTTCATGATCATAGATAAATATAATAGCACAGGGATAAAGTGAACCCTTATTGATAATGGCTCCACCCTTAATGTGTGTAGTATAAACCTTTTAGATAAGCTTGGTGTCAATAAATAAAAAATTCAGCCTGCCTCTTTCTCTATTACTGGATTTGATAACATGGGAAATGACCACATGGGATCATCAAATTACCTATTAAAGTTGACAAAGTTACATTACAAACCCCGATCCATGTTATGCCTGATAATCTTTCATACAATATCCTTTTAGGTAGACCATGGATTCATAAGATACATGCAATGTACTTAACTCTTCATCATGTAATTAACTATTTCTATAACAACAAAGTGTACAAAATCAAAGTTGATCCTGAAGCAAATAGTTCTTTTAACATTGAGATAAATATTTAAAATCATTTAAAATAATTGACAACAACTACATATGTGGAATCTATACAAGAAGAAAAAATAGAAAGATGCCATAAACCCTTCAATGTGATATCGCAAGATGATTTGGGATCATTTAGCTTTGAACCAACATTCATGGGATAATACAAGACTATAAACAAAAAATTAGATAAGGGAAAACAAAAAGTGGTAATGTCAACACAAAATTTAGAAGACCCTTTGAAAGTATCTACCTCAACCACTCTAGAACAAAAGACAACTAATTACACAACAAACTTTGATGAGATAGAATATCAACAACCACCAAATTGAAAATAAATGAAAAAAATTTATGGAAAAGGTTATGAAATGATGAAATAGCTTGGATATAGTGGAAAATGATGTGGTGATAGAGAACAACTTATATGTGTCCCTATAAAGCCTCAAACACAAGAAAATACTACTGTGGATCCCAAATCTGCAAACTTGCATGAATCAAAGCAAACAAATTACATAGTTAGCCTAAAAATGAAAGATCGGAATAAGAATCCCCCATAAAATCAATTTACATTGTTAGAGAACAAATAAAAAGATAAAATACTTTAGAAAATACAACCAAAAATAACTACTCCTTATTCTTAAACGAAGCAAACACTTGATCTTATGGGGGGATTGGTGTTATTTTGATGTGGAAGATAGCCCTTTCCCAACCTCTTTAGATAAGCTAATGATAATGATGGAGAAGATCATTTCTCAAATGAAGAGAGCGACCTTGCATGATCTTGGAGATGAAATGCTAAGATTGTGGAGTGATGGTGGGCAAAATTAGTTCTCCTGAAGAGAGTGAATTTACATGAGTGATTGTGGAGGATTTGTTAAAGAATGATGCCTCTATTTAAAGATTTTAAAATGCTAAGACTACCAAACATGGAGGATGTGGGACTAAATATTGGACCAATGAGATGACGAAACTTGTCATCATGTGAGTGGTTGATGCATGTGAAAGATTTTGGAAATGCCCAAGAGGGGAAAATTCAAATTCAAATTTGAGAGTAAATGTTGAGTGGGGGACATGCAAGAGTTTATTAATTGCTTTGTTGGATGTACATGCCCACTTGGTTTTGAATTCAAACTTGAATGAATATTCCTCATGGATGCCATGTTGAGTGAAAATGCTGATTTAAATAAATCAATAATTTGATTTATTTGTTCAAGTGGGATAATCTAGAGAATGCAAGTGGTTAGGATTAGTATTTGATCATTGTTAGGTTAGCTTAATGATGATTAAGTGAGTTTGAATTTCATGACTTAAATATTTGATTTATTTAAATTAGAAAAGGATGAAATATGGATTTGGATATTTAATTAAATAAAGTTTTTTGGTTTATTTAATTAAAGGGATGATGTTTGATTTAAAAGGTTGATGATAATGTTTATTTAATTTTGAATGAATGACCTTAGGAGATGGAAATTAATGAGATTACCTGATAAATGAATGAAGGTGAACTTGATTAATTGATGAATGGACCTAATGTGGAGCCTTGATGAATGAACCTGATTGAATGCATAATGTTAATTTTGCATGTCTACATTTTTCCCCTCTTTGAAGCAATGTACTTGTTGCGTTGGTTCAAAGAATAATCTTACCGCGATCAAAATTTAAAAATTTCCTAATTTTTTCAGATGCCCCAACGGAAAGAAGTACACTGGTACATTGCCCCCTTGAGAGTTTGAGCGAAAAGATTCAATTTGAGGGTTGATCTCACAATAAAGAAGTTCAAAATGGATGGTTATGGATGATGATGCAAATGAGATGATTTTAAGATGCTTAGAATAACAAATCTAAATTATTTTAAACAACTTAAATGAAAATATGATGTAATGATGGATGAGATGGATGATCTGATATGCTACGATTATGTAATGGATGATTTATGAGATGTTTAGACTAACAAGTCTATATTATGATGATGATATGCTGTGATTATGCAAATGTATGATTTATACAGATGCTTATACTAATAGATCTATATTATGAAGATGAACATGGATGTTAGATGATATGCAGGATGTTTTTGGTTTGTCGATGTAGGATGGATGCATGATGGATGCATTGGTGATTATGATGTTAGTGCAGAAATAAGATGATGACAAGAGGATCCCACAAGTCCATGATCTAACGATACTTTATTAGAGATGATGATGATGATAGATGATGATGGATGGATGATTTTCTTATCAAGGATTGGGATTTTAAAAGAGCTACTTACCTTATGTTTGATTACACATGTAGATACGATGCATCAAGTTATAAAGAACCAGGATGGCATTGTACCTAATGCGATGGGCTTTGACTCGACAAAAAAATAGGAGTATTCTTGTTCACACTTGACATACAGAAACCTTGCTACTGCATACCTAACAAAGCAAGTATTCACCAAGTAATTTTACAAGAACGTCCAACAAGCATAGCAAACAAAAGATAATGATTGTTGCCCCATTCCTATCTCTCTAAATCCTTCATTCGGATATCATCGAGAGGTCCTTGGAATGAGCGCAATAAGATAAATCAAATGAAAAGATCAAGTACACAAACAAGCCAATTTTCTTGATATCTCCAGCCAAAGAGATGTGTTTTGATAGGATAAGATCCAAAGTGATATTGAAAATGATGCCCATTGTCAGAACGATATATCCTAGGACATGCATTGTATAGGATGATGATGGTTTGATAATTTGATTGACAAGATGCTGATATAAAGTTGATTGACATGTTTGTGACTAATAAAGAGTTTTATTTTGTTTTAAAGATTTGTTGTTTGCTTTTGATTTTATGATTGAAGCTTGCTTTTGCTGATTGTTGTGATTGTTTATGTTTGTTTTTCCCAAAGGATGAAGGTGACAATCAATTTATTATGGATGATTGATTATTGTAGGTGAAAGTGAGATGAGACGGATGGATTTTTTCAAATATTTGGATGTTTTTGATGTTTTGAAATGTTTTGAGGCTATTTTTGGTATTTTTTTGGGTTTTGTGATGTTTTGATTTTTGAATTTTGTGATGTTTTTGGATTTTTTGTTTTTTGAATGTTTTTGAATTTTGATGTTTTCTGACTGTTTTTGGATTTTGATGTTTTTTGAATGTTTTTAGATTTGATGTCTCGGGGGCTGATCTAAGATGAGCCTTGCCTACGTTTAAGCTCAAAGACGACGTAGTTCAAATTTCCAATGTTTTTGATGTCTTTCTGATTTTTGAGTGTTTTTTAATGTTTTTGGATTTTTTGATGTTTTGATGTTTTTATATTTTCTGATTTTTTATGTTTTTGGATTTTTGGATTTTTTTGTGTTTGATGTTTTTGGATTTTTTGATGTTTTGGATGTTTTTGGATTGTTTACATGATTTTCACGATTTGGATTTGGATATGAATGATGATATCAGTTCTCTGTTTGGGATTTTTTTGAAGACCAAGCTAAGGTTAATTAATCGAATCAATGGATTGATGATGATGATAATATTGTTGAGGATACACAACAATGCAAGGATAGGATTGATGATGATGGATGATGATAACACTATTGAGGATGCACAACAATGCAAGGATTTGATTGATTAGGATTGATGACGATTGATGATGATAACATTATTAAGGATGCACAACAATGCAAGGATTTGATTGATTAGGATTGATGACGATTGAGGATGATAACATTGTTGAGGATGTACAACAATGCAAGGGTAGTGTTAAGAAACACAATGATTGGGAATGATTTTTTTTTTATTGGATTTGATCAATCATGATTGATGAAGCTTGATTTTGGAACAAAACATGTTTTGGATGATTTGATGTGACATTGGAGGATGCGTTAGATGCGACTAATATTGATTGTTTGGATCGATGTTCAATTGAAGATAACACTTGATGAGGAACATCTTCTTGTCAAAATATGCCATGGGCTAGTGATTTAGATTTTTCCTCACAAATGGTTTGACCAATTTGATTTCAAGTTTGTCAATATTCGGATCACCATATAAGTTGGAGGATATAGATCAAGGTTTATTTCCGAAGCAAGATGTACATATCTTCCCCCGATGTCTAGCAATGTATGGAGTGCGATGGGTGGATGCTCGGATAGGTGTATGGATGGATGGATAAGCATGAAAAGGATGCCAAGGATTATCTTGTGATAAGATAAGGTGTTTTTGGATAAATAATGCTTCATTGGATAATGCTTCATGGCTCAGATAATGTTGGATAGGATAGGATCAATGAAAATGACCCATGTCAAGATGTTTACCATAAGCAAGTGTAAAGTATGCCCCAAATTTTCATCAAGATCAAGATAACTTAGATGATGGACGCAAATGGATGAAAATGGATTGGATAATGGTTCATTGATGAATGGATTGCTTGATTTATTATGGATGGGATGAGATGCTTTCAACTAAACTGGCGTACATAGATGCTCGATTCTAACTAAACTGGCGTACATAGATGCTCGATTCTACACATGATGCCTGTTTTCTAGGTTTTCATCATGGTCTTTCCCAAAGTGCCACACATGAGGTTTTCACTAGAGGAAATTTTTTTCTTTACTGTTTTCAATCCTTTTTCTATTTTTTTTGGATTTTCATATTTTTTGATTTTATTTAAAATTTTTCTAAAAAAAATTAAGCTCATGCTGAATCACAAGGTGTTGCTGATGTAGATGTTTCTATCATAATGTGTCATCCATATCCTACTTGAAGAAGTTTCTTTGCTAAGATACGTGCACTTGAATACAATTTTTGGGATTCTTGATCTACTTCATTGATACTAGGGTTAACTCTATCTTTGTGTGCACATCATGATAGAGTGCCTTCAAATCCTTATGATGAAGGGTTGTTGCCAATACACGGTTGATGTGAGAATTGGATATCATGCATGAAGGCATGGATGGAGTGTGTTTAGGGATAAAAGATGGATCAATTGATAGTTTGGAACCTTTAACTCTCCAAACTTGGAAAGATGAGCAATGATGGATGGATATGAAAGTGTGCATGAAATTAGGGCCAACTGCTTGATACACTTTGTACATCGCTTGAAAATATATTTTTTCCTTTGTGGACATCCTTGATGGATACTTTTCCCTTTTTTATTTTTCCCCATAGTTTCTTTGACTGATGGAGTTTGATAGGGATAATCTTTCCTTGTATTCTTTGGTATCCATGTGTATTTGATTTGTCCGATAAGCTTCTTAGCTTCTTTTGCTTTGATAATGTCCTTTGTGCTTTGATTCAAAATTTTCCTTCGAAGTTGGTCCCAATTCATGGATGGGGTGATGGGTGGATGAAGATTCATGACATGGCTAGTTGTAGTATTGACATCAGTTTCATATAAGGATTCTTTGTGCTTCCTATGTTAACATTTTCTTGAGACGAAGTTTCCCCCAGTATTGTGGAAGTAGTACCTTCATGCTTTGATTCTACCTATTCTAAGAGCTCTTGTTTAAGATGAATTCTCTAACAAATGACCACTATAGATGACATTGTTTCAATTTTCCGCTCTGCTAACTTTGGATTATACTGTTCTGTCTAACTTATTTCCTTGAGTGTATAATGCTGGATATCTTCATACATGATGTCCTCAGCCTGGATTTGGGATGTATTTGATCCTGATGATGACAACTCAATAACCTTCTCTTTTTGTGTAATAATGTCAGGAGTAAAAGAATCATGATATGAATGAAGATCATCCACATTTCCATCCAAAGAAAGCATCTCATGGGTAGATGGAGGAGTAAGTGTTACATGGATATGATCATCTTGCATATATAAGAGAGTGTCCATTAGATTATTGTAGTATGTTGAAGATACAAATTCTTGATTTTGAATAATTTCAATGTTGCTTTTGACATGCTTTGGATCAAGTTCCTAACATGGGCCAATTTCAAAGGATGGATTACTTATAAAGGGTTCTTGGATGTTTTCATTAGACATGGTAAGTTGTTCAATATCCTCAAGTGTTGAGTTTAGGGTTAATTCAATATCTATAACCATGAGGCCAAAAGGGGTCAACATGTCTTGGAAGGGACCATTGCTAGACCTTAGTGAAAGATGTTCATCATGCTTTGGAATGGATTCTTGAGATATGTCCTCTAACTCATAGGGCAATGTAGAGACATTTTCAACATGATCATTGGTTGATGCATCGTGCATTATGTTGATAGGATCAAATAATCATAACACTCCTTGAAATAGATCACTAAAAAGTGGTTCTTGATGTATGGTGATATGATCATTAGATGGGGTGGAAATATCTTCAAGGTGCTCATCAATGGAGAGATCTTGATCATTGTTTTCAACAATTATGATGGAGGGATTTCGAATGTCTTCAACCATAGGGTCAAACAATGTTGACATTTCTTGGATTGGATCATTGTTGTTTGGTGGATTTAGATCATGATTGAAAAGTGACTCATGGCATATGTTGACTTGATCATTGGATGAAGTAGACATAGTTTTAGGGTGCTCAATGATGGATTGATCTTGATCCTTGTTCTCAATAGTTGTCATTTTTTGTGTTTGTGCTTGTGTTTGTTGGGTAGCTTGAGAGGCTTGTTGCACTTTTTGAGATTTTCTTGCTTGTTGCATGGCTAGATATTGTTGGATGGCCTTTTGGTAGGCTTGGTGAGCTTTTAGTGCAATGTCATATTGTCTTGCTAAGTTTTGTTTTGGTGGTAGTGGTGGAGGATTCAGAATTGTGTTGGATGTAGTGATGAGTTGTTGAGATATGCTTGGAGCAATCATGGTAGTGAGGGGCTGAGATATGATGGGTGTGATAGGGGTGGATAGAGTGATCAAGGTGATAGGAATGGTCACAATGACCAAGGTGATAGGTCCTTGGGAGACCATGTTTTGATTTGTCAGGATTGATGTTGTCATTTGATTAGATACCATTTATTGGTGCAATGTCAATGGTATATTCAAAGGTTTTGATGTGATGGCTTGATTGGTGTTAGGTGGATTGATTTGGATGGAGTGATTGGTGCTAGGTAAAGAGGGAATCCCTAAAAAAAGGAATGATATAGGTAATGGTGGTGGATATTTCCCTTGGCGTAATGACTCAACTATTTTTGTAATTGTAGAAATTTGACCTAGCTAAATTTGTTCTTGATTTTGATCTTGAATCCCTTGATATAGTTGATTTGGCTTGTGTTTAAGTAGATTTGGAGTGTGTACTTGATTTTGGACAATGTTTCAATTTGGGATGACACTCATATTTGGCATGATAGGTTGAAATTGACCATTGTTCATGTTTGGAATATTCATATGATTTAAAAATGTATCCATCCCAAAGTTTTCTGGATTCATGTTTCGAAAACTTGTAATTGTTACATTCTCCTTTTGCACGTAGGGATTTGGTGGGATGACGTTGTTCGTTTGAAGGCTCATGCATTGATTGTTCGTTTGGAAAACTTGTAGGTTTGAATTTAGATCTACCATTGGGAAATGTGTTCCAATATTTGATTTGGGCATACTCACACTTGTTGTGCCATTGACATTTGTAGAAGGTAATGATCCCATGTATTCATTGTACAAGTGTGAGTTTTGATAATCAATTGGCATTGTAAGGCTTTGAAAGTTCAATTGTTTTGGATTACTCATGATGTATGGATCAACTTTGTATTCCACGTTCTCCTTGTGTTTTGACCTTGTTGTAAAAGTGACCTCTAGGGTTCTTAGGACCAATGATGAGATGAAGGATGAAAGAGGTGAATGATATGAGTGATGAACATTTAGGAACTTTGGATCAATGCTAGACTTAGGGTTTGATTTTGATTGTTTGAATTGGATAATGAACTTGTAAACCCTAAGATGTTGGATGTGATCTTAGGATGTACTTGTTCAAAGGATTTCTAATTCAATTAAATGTATGAGAAAGGATGCACTCCCATACACCTAACTAAACAAGGTTTTTTTTCTTTTGATGACTTACCCAAGTCTGGAATGATGTTTCCAAAGATCTAAACTTGTTTGGTGGGATTGATTTTGATAACTATTTGAGATGGATGAAGTGTTTGATTTGATCCTAACTGAACCTAGGAAGGACTTGTTTACTAGGCCAAGATAGTGAAGAACATGCTTTTCTCTAAGAGTAATTCAAAATCAAAGGACCAATGTTTGCATGAAAACCATATGACCAAAAGATGCCAAGCACATGTGTGGGGTCCAATTGATTCAATATTTTCTTAATGGATTCTTTTTAACACAAACACACTCTTGATTAGGTTTTCAACTGAATGTCCAATGTCCTAATTCCCTTTCATCCCACAAAGTGCATTATGTAGAAATCAAGGAAATCAAGGCAAAGGCTGCCTAAAGTTGACTTTAGTAGAAGCAAATTGAGATGAAATCCAAATTTTTAGATGCCTCTAAGGACGTGAATCCCAAGGGAAAGCAATAACATGTGAATTTGATCAAGGATATTTGCCTCTCCTAAAGGGTTTGCAAGTTTGATGATTCGTTGAATGTTGGTTTTCCCATGTTTTTGATTAAAGCACTGTGTTTTAAAACTGACTCACAAGCAATATAACATCCTAGCTCAATTGGTACATTTTTCTTAGTGGGCTTGCCTCATGCCCTTTGTAGAAGAGATGATTTTACATGCAACCAAGGAAAAATATAAAGGTATGTTAAGAATGAAGTCTTAACCTCTATATTTTAACCAAGATCAGACATGGCAAGTAACTTCTTGGAATCCACGTTCCAATGCACCACTTCGATAAACTCATTGGATGGACTAGATGGCTACTACAAACAAGGTTCTTAATGACACAACATCAGGGACATGGCACCTTGTGAGCATCCAACAAGCCACTAAAGGCTTTAATCAATCCTACTAGGGGCTCTTATATGTTTTATGGTAGTACCCTATTCTGAAAGACACTGTACTCTAAGGCCTAGATACCATGAGGACTTGACAGTTTAGTTTTATCCATTTATATACCAGCCCGAATGAAAAACCAATTGGAGTCACCTTCAAGTTCTCCTTTCGGATGTGTCTCTTAGGCAAGTTCCTCTAAAGGTGAACAATAGTGAGCAAGCACATCCGTAGTTTGATTGACCTTCATTTAGAAACAAAGGGAGAATAGACGCAATATACCTAACTCACACTCGCAAAGTGTTTGTTCAATTTTAATCCCAAATTGAAGATGTGGAGGAAATATTTTATGCAACTTAATGTCACCAAAAAGACTTTTGATTCTCAAGATCACCGCAAGGTGTGAGACAAGTGCATACATCTTTTTAAGAGAAATTACTTTGCAAAAAAGATTACAAAAACATGAAAGCACTCATTCATTTTAAGCCTCAAAGCAATGATGAATTTGTTTTAGAGCACCAAAAGACAAGTGATAGACATTTTGTTCAATTTAGTATTTTGTGATCCTAATGTTCGTTTTATCCCCTTTGTAATGATAATGGGAGTATTCTTTTTAGAATAAAAAAGGATTTGAGTTGATCTAAAGCAAAAAACTAAAGCATAAAATGGAATCATTTTAAAGCATTTATAAATACTTTGTGAATTTCAATTTTGATGCTTAGTTCTCTTTAACTCCAAGATTTTTTCACTAAATATTTCTCTCAATGATTCAATGTCGTGAGTTCCTCATGCAGCCGAAATTACTTCTCCTTCCTATAAGATTTAAAAAGATGATAATGTGAGATCAAGTTACCCAATCCATTTTTTAAGCATTAACTTAAATGATTTCAAATGATGAAGCATTAGTAAGGACCTAGATTCCAAAGATTTCAAAGCAAGTTTTAACCATAAACAAATGGTTTGTGAAAAAATATCAAAAATTCTCTTGCCATTAATTTAACAATCTAAGATTTGTGTCTTTCAATAATGATCACTCATCAATATAAAACCAATACAACAACAACAACTTGTTAGAATATTGAAACTCTAAATTTTCACTAGTTTTTCACTTCTACCATTTGGCAAGCAGCTGTTGAGAGAAGTATTACTGCATTCAAAGTTGACATTTGTTGAAATCTAATATATAATGGG
This sequence comes from Sequoia sempervirens, assembly GCA_007258455.2. Lineage (NCBI taxonomy): Eukaryota > Viridiplantae > Streptophyta > Pinopsida > Cupressales > Cupressaceae > Sequoia > Sequoia sempervirens. The sequence goes on from VDFB02168118.1 coordinate 13,664,012, forward strand.
TCAAGTCAATGCATTTAAAATTTCAAGGTTTAAGTCAATAGATATAAGTGTAACTTGAAAGTTTATTTGAACGCATTGAAATTTGATACCATTTGAAGTTTAATGAAATGCCTTATGATAAGACAGTCATCTACATAAAATTTTTAATGATGCACTCTAAAAAGATAAAAAAAATGCAAACATTAACATGAAATTAGTACAAACAATGACGTGTTAGAAGATGCAAACTCTGAATGTTCATCGACTTTTCACTTCTCCAATCTAGTGAGTAGCTACCTCTCATGAATGCCCATAGTCTATTTGAAATCTCCCCCTTCCAACGTAAGTGGGGATTCTATCGAGGTTGGGTTGGATTTATGCCTACCAATCATGTGGCTTGAAAGTTTCTAAAGCCTATCAATAATTCATCTTTGCTGTAGGTAGGAGGGATGATAGGTGTCTGCTTGGTTGTGAGCGTAAGTCCCAACTTGGTGTTTGCAGTGCATGCATCTGTCACATCTCAACACAACAATGAAGAAGATTTCACATGAACCATCTTAATTATGGAGGTACAAAAGCCTTTCTTGGGTGCCGCTGCCATCTCATCATGTTCTATTCATTCCCACTAGTGAGTCTTCAAAGTCGTATCTGCATATCAAAACAAAACCAAAAAATTCCACAGCCATTTAATGAATAAGTCACCAGATATTTAATGAAGAATAGTGACCACTCCAATGCAATGACAATCTAATGCAGTGACCATTTTCCTCTTTTGCAGATTATAGATTGGGATAATTCAAAGAACAATTTAAGATTTTATGTCTGTCATTGTATGCCAATTTGTGGGGGTATAAGGTCCTTCTAGCGCCATTTTGGTAGGTACAAAATTCATATCACATGGATAAGAAAAGGTACCATGCATCAGCTTCCTACTTTTGAAAATAATAAATAAAAACCAGACCCAATCTGCACAGTTCAGCTAATTCATAATTAAGCACAAGATGATACTCAATATGGGATAGTGAGGAATACGTATAGAAATGATAGCGATCATAAGTATGTTTGACATGGAAATTTAATGCAGTGGGTGATTTAATACTGTAAAATGATAAAAAACAATAGGTGGATCTTACCACTTCCCGCACTTATAGCAATCAAAACATCATTGTCTACCATCAAATCAAATATCTTTATCGAATAGAGGAAAAAAAATCTCAATAAATATTACAACATATTATCCAAGCCAAAGACCATATGATGCTAATGAGTGGACATCAACATTCATTTTTTTCATATTCATCTACTATTGAAAAATAATAAAATGCGGCAGCCTCATGTAGCATAGATTGCTAGATGAAATCCATTTCTAACAAAGTTTGATAATTTTGCAATAAAACACTGGTTGGTTGTCTTAAAAAATCAATACATGTAACATGGCATACTAGAGTCTTGGGCGGATGAAATGACCCGAAGAATCAAGTTCACAAATTCAAACTTGGGATTGGAAAACAGGTCAAAAAATTAATGAGACTTGTAAATTATGGTAGAGGAATTTGTTCCACATTTTCCCATCAATGGTGGCTTTGGGCCCAAGAGAGATGGGAGGAGTAACATCAATGTAAGGAGAAGGAATGACTTCAATTAGGCTAGAAGGCGGATGATCTCTAGAATAAGAAGAGCTCAACATGAAGAGAGTATTAAGAAAATAGTATATGTCTTAGACATTGATTAGCTGGTAACTGATCCATCTTAATAAATTTATACCAATACCTAGGATTATATACTCATACACATGCCTTGCCATATAACAGTGATTGAAAGAATGACAAAAAGGTTATCTTTTTCAGATTTCTATATTAACACAGTGTCATAGTCCAACAAGGATCAAAAAATCACTTAGTTAGCATACTTCCACAAACAATGAATAAATCAAAAAAATTCATATGAGAAATGACGTCCAAGATCAATGTTTAATAAGTAAAGTTCAAAAAATAAGTAAAAGACAGCCACAATGTCAAATAGAATATTAATATCAAACATATATGTATGAAATCAATCCATAAAAGTAGGCCAAACCAAAAAAGAATACACGTATCCGCCCTCCTTCTAGCGCCAAAATGTGGATCCCAAATCTGCAAACTTGCACGAATCAAAGCAAACAAATTACATCATTAGCCTAAAAATGCAAGATCGGAATAAGAATCCCCCATAAAATTGATTTGAATTGATAGAGAACAAAGAAAAAGATAAAATACTTGAGCAAATACAACCAAAAATAACTACTCCTTATTCTTAAATGAAGCTTGAACACTTGATCTTATGGGGGGATTGGTGCCATTTTGATATGGAAAATATCCCTTTCCCAAACCCTTTAGATAAGCTAATGATAATGATGGACAAGATCATTTCTCAAATGAAGAGAGTGATGTTGCATGATCATGGAGATGAAATGCTAAGATTGTGGAGTGATAGTGGGAAAAATTAGTTCTCCTAAAGAGAGCGACTTTACATGAGTGATTGTGGAGGATTTGTTAAAGAATGATGCATCTATTTAAATATTTTCAAATGCTAAGAGTTCCAAACATGGAGGATGTGGGACTAAATATTGGACCAATGAGATGAGGACACTTGTCATCATGTGAGTGGTTGATGCATGTGCAAGATTTGGGAAATGTGCCCAAGAGGGGGAAATTTCAAATTCAAATTTGAGAGTAAATGCTGAGTGGGGGACATGTAAGAGTTTATTAATTGCTTTGTTGGATGTACATGCCCACTTGGTTTTGAATTCAAACTTGATGGAATATTCCTCATGGATGCCATGTTGAGTGAAAATGCTGATTTAAATAAATCAATACTTTTATTTATTTGTTCAAGTGGGATAATCTAGAGAATGCAAGTGGTTAGGATTAGTATTTGATCATTGTTAGGTTAGCTTAATGATGATTAGGTGAGTTTGAATTTCGTGACTTAAATATTTGATTTATTTAAATCAGAAAAGGATGAAATATGGATTTGGAGATTTAATTAAATAAAGTTTTTTGGTTTATTTAATTAAAGGGATGATGTTTGATTTAAAAGGTTGATGATAATGTTTATTTTATTTTGAATGAATTACCTTAGGAGATGGAAATTAGCGAGATTACTTGATAAATGAATGAAGGTGAACTTGATTAATTGATGAATGGACCTAATGTGGAACCTTGATGAATGAACCTGATTGAATGCATAATGTTAATTTTACATGTCTACAACTACTAGTCTTGGTCATTGTCCTTTGATAGAAATAAACAAGCCTTCACTTAACATCAACACTCTTACAAAAGATTCCTCTAAGACAACTTTAACAATAGTGCATCATGAATTGATAGACACTAGTGATATTGATTGTTATCATTTGAACAAAACAAAGAAGTCCTTGCTTAACACTAATGTCATAAAAAAAAACACTATTGATTTGAATTTGATAGATTTTACATCTTCCTTTAAAGAAGAGAACAAAATATCACAATATAAAGAGTCTTGTGTAAGAATTACATCTTGTACTAAGCAAGAGATCCTTGTCACAAAATAAAGAACCATTTTCTACTTTTAATCAAGAGAGTATCTTGGTGATACTCCTCCAAGATCGTTTGATCTCTCTTCCTCCAAGAAAAACAAATAAATTTTACTACAAACGTGCATTCTATGCATATCATAGAGTTCATGGTCATTCTACTAATGAATGTAAGACTTTAAGAGATAAAATTCAACATCTTAAGGAGTGTGGTGCTCTTCCTTATGAGGGAGTACCCAATTCCTCTAATTGATACTAATTTTCAGCCTAGCATGTTTCTCATCAATCATTTCGGCTCATCCTTGTCCTGCATTAAGTGGGGGCAAGGGGTTAGGTAGCCTTTCTCTCATATGTCACTTTTTATTGTCTCTCTTGGATAGTTGATCACCTTTCATGTACATATAAGAGCAAGCTTGGGATGTGGACGACATGCCTTAAGCGTATGTGCAGGATCATGATGGGCCAAAAAGTGGCAATATTATGGGTATGTGGCTGATGACTTTTTTTTTACCCAAAATTGATAAAATGAAAAGGGTTTTTAAAGGAGATTCTTAGCTTTCCACCAATATAAATTAGATTTACTTTGAATTTAATAAGTAATTATTATTCACTTTCTATTCAAATTATGAATAAAGTTCTGATTGATAGATTGACTGAAAAACATCTAGAGCTTTCAAACAGTATCACCTTTTTTGAATCCAAAACATGTGTCACATTCTATGCTTCGCATACTATAAGATTAAAAAAATAAGAATTTAATTTCATGAATTTTTGACCAAGTTAAGGTGGTCAGACATACAATTTTTTATATTTTTTAAAAGTTGTAATAAAAAATTCATAATTAATTATGTACTAAGAAAAAAATTACAAAAAAATATGCATCACATTGGGACATGAGTCCTCTACTTATATCTAAAATATTATAAAAAAAATATTATCATTTATTGTGGTTAGGGTGGTCAGACAAACACCTACTTCTTATTTTTTCCTTGAAATTTAAGTACTACTACATTGAAATTTCAAATTTTCACCAAATAGATTTTTTTTTAAACAAACCTAGTAGTTTAGAAACTACATTCAATTTGCTATCAGTTATTGTTGATTTTTTGAAATAACCCTTATTCAAAATTTTACGTCAAGTTGCCTAACTCTGATTTTTCTAATTTTTTTGCCACTTAAGGGCCTATTTTTTCCATGATGATCCTGCACATACCATTAAGTTAGATCGTATGTGATGGAGTTATACATCCTAGGCCCCTTCCCTTCTCATGACATAGCTTATCGAAAACATATGGGCATAGGGACTTTTGACTAACCTCTCATGTCTTCTACTTTAAAGTTGTTGCTCACAACAATGGTGTTAGCAACTGCATTAAAGTAGGGGCATATATCGTCACTCATGTTTCATTGTATGATTTTCTTTCTTCTTGTGATGCATCCTTTTCTTAGAAGTGTCATTGTGTTTGATTTCCTCTGAGAGCATGATACAACTTCAATGTTTCCTCTCTTGGGGACATTAAGCACAATGTTCCCTAAGATGAGACCTTGTATGAACTAAGAAGAATCCCTTCAAACATCCCTCTTTCTTACTGATTTCATTTTCTCTTTGTACCTTATTAAATTCATGGAGGTATGGCTTTGATATGGTCCCTTGGGGCTCACCTAGTGAACAACTAGCTTCACTAGCCCTTGTGAGAGTTCATTATCTTTTTTTCCTTATCATAGTCATGGGGGTATGAATTTGATATGGACCTCTTGGGGCTCACCTAGTGGACAAAGAGATTCACTGTCCCTTGTGAGCATGCATTTTATTTTCATAGTGGATAGTGCATTACACTTGTAAACCTCTCTTGGAAAAATAGCCTAGACCCGTTCGTAGCACATTGGATGGCCAGTCGAAGCTTGATCCATTGCATTTTTCTCTTTCTTTTTCCTTTTTCCTTTTTTCTGTCTTTGATGGTGTATGTTTGTGATCTTGTTATGGCTTCATATATCATCTACAAGCATGTTCATTTGTGCTTATGTTGGTCTATCATAAGTTATTGATCTTATTGGCTTGACCATCCCTCTTGTTTATTATTCTCCTATCTTAATAGCATTTTTACATTGGAACTCCTATTGATTGTGTGGTTGGCTACTTTAGTGTGAGTTTGAAGCAAGTTCAACCTCTCACTAAAGTGGAGGCTAAAGGTAGTGTAGGAAAATGCATACCCTTGCATTTTCATAGTTTTTTGGGCTCGCCTTGCTTTATTTATCATTATTTATGTATTAATTGGTCCTATTTTGCATCTACAAGCCTAATGAATTATATATTTTTAAGGCTAATACTGAAAAAATCAAAGGGGAAATGATAATTTAATGATTTTGGCTGTGTCTCTTATTTTTGGGATGCCACTTAGTGAATCTTTGTCCCCCAAAGGTCTTGGGACCCTAATTTCAATTGTTCCTTAAATAGGCCCCTTTTTGGAGTATGTGCCCCGAGTTTCATGCCTCGGGACTAAGATGTCACGAAGGGAATCTTAGTCCCCTTTAAGGTATTTTTGAGATTTAATTTCAACTCTTGGTAGGATTTAGCCTCTTTAATTAATTAATTCATATGACATCTTGTTGTGGTATAATTTTGGGATATTAAGCACGGATAAGTATAAATACAAGGTTCATTCATTCATTTCTCATCCAAGTCTTTTGTGAGAGAATTCTTAAAAGAAAATTGATTTCATAAGAGCATTCAAGAGTAGTTCTTTAAGCATTTGGAGTGATAATCAAGATACAAGCATCATATCAAAGAGATTCTTGCATCATGTGTGTTTTTGTGCTAACATTTGTGATGTAGGGTTTTCATTCAAGAAAGAAATTCAAGTCCATATCTATCAAACATTTCTTTGATTCAAGATCTCTATGATCCAAGATATCCATTTCACACAAGTTTGTAGACTTTTCAACAAGGGTTTGGTGAGTTGCAACATAGTGTTTTGTTCATTCATCATTTCCCTCCATTTCATTCTATTTCAAAGTTTAATTACCAACAAGGGATTTGACTAAGGTGAACCCCCATTTACTAAATATCAACAAGTTTTTCCCCTCTTGTGTGCTTGTGATTGTAGATTTAGGTTGCAAACTTGAATATCATTTGAAGTGCAAATTTGCATTAAAAAAATTCCATCTTCATGGAAACTCACCTACAGGCCAAATCCATAAGTTTTGAAACCTAAGATCAGAGAAGAAGGAAGTGTAGACATTAAGCCTTAGGATCACATTCAAAGACTCTAGAAATTTATATCAGGACTAAGATGGTAGTAAGGTTGTCTTAGTCCTCCCAAAGGTTATAGATCGGGTTCCAACATCTAAAGATTATACATCTGCCCCAAAAAACAACAATGGGACTAGTAAGATATTAAGGGCATCTTAGTCCTCCATAACACATTTTGATAACTTATTTGCATTTCTAGAATCCTTGTCACATTTTCTGACTTCCCAAGTACATACATCATAACTTACTGTTGCATATTTCATCATTTTCATCCATCATTTAGCTTGCATTATTAGTTTTTGTGAGTTGAATGCTTACTTCTATTTTCTAAGCATTTTCTTGGTGGTGAACCCCTAAAATCTTAAAGAACACCCTCCTAGGTCTTCCTTGTTGAGAATTGACTCACCTTGTGAGGCTAATAGTCAATCCAATTAGGGTTCCTAAGACATAATTGAATGATGAAAGGAGAATAGTGGGCTTCCCCCATCACATTTTTCTTCACTTCACCCTAATCTAACCATAATTGAAACATAAGCCAAATTAAATCCAAATTGACTTCTATCCATAACATTAATATTAATTTTAATTACACTTTAACCTTAACCTTAAATTGAAACTTTTATATGTGAGATAATTATAATTTATCATAACCCTGAACCTAATTGAACCCTAAGCCTAATTGGACTCTACTCATAACATTGATTTAACCATAACCCTAAGCCTAGTTGAATCCTAATACCAACTATAATTGAACCCTAACCCTAACCCTAATTTTACCATAACCATATCCATAGTAGTAATCATAATAAAACCCTAATTTAATTTTAGCCATAATTCAACTATAACCTTAACAATAATTGAACCCTAACCCTTACTATAGGATTTATCAAACTGTAGTACTAAATCTAATTGAACTCTAACCCCAACCCTAACTTTAGTAGTATTCATAATCAAACCTTGATTTAATTGTAGCCATAATTAAATTGTGACCTTAGCTGTAATTGAACCCTAGCCTAACCCTAACCTTATCCCTAATCAAGAGGTTTCTATCAACTCTATTTGAAACCTAACCATTAATGTACCATAAGGGTAACCTTAGTTAAACCCTAATCCTAAAAAATTTCCCAACCCTAAACCTAACCATAATTATAAGCCCAAGATTTATTATAAAACAATATCCTTAATCATAATTGTAATTGAACCCTAACACTATCTATAACCCTAACTAAATACTAACCCTAACCCTAATTGACTACTAATCCTAACAAAAACCCTAATCTTAACCCTAATTGAACATTATTTATAATTGAATTGCAACCATAATCATAAGCCTAATTTAACCACAACCCTATTTAAATATTAATTGAATTGTAACCAGAAGCTTTATCCTAGAATCATAACCCTAACCCTAACCCTAATCTTAAGCCTAATCATAATGCTAATTTAACCTAAAGCCTAACCCTAATCGCAAGATTTATCTAAGAACCCTAAGTGTAAGCGTAAGGTCCCAATTTGAACCCTAACACTTAATGAATGTAAACCCTAATGTAATTAGGCCCTAATTACAAACCTAGGTAGATCGTAAACCTAATTTAAGAGTAATAGTGACCCTAAGCCTAATAATAATTAAAACCTAACCATAATTTAATTTAAAATTAATAGTAACCCTAAGCCTAATACTAATACTAGTAACCATAGGGTTAATTGAATAATAACCCTAATTTTAACCATAGTTGAACCCTAATTGAACCCTAACCATAACAATAGCCTTGACTTTAATTGAATTTTAACCCTAATTGAATAGTAACACCAACCCTAACACTAATTGAACTAAAACTATAATTTTAACTAACCTGATACTAGAACAATAAACCTAGCAACAACCCTAACCATAGCCCTAACTCCAATATTTAATCATAATTGACCCCTAATTGATCCTTAACCTAAATGAACCTTCACCCTTACTCTAAATAAGCCCTAATAGTAACCTAAACCAAATTAAGACTAATTTAATCTCAACCTTAAACTTAACTGAATTGAAACCTAACCCTTATTGAACCCTACCCCTAGTGTCATAACCCTAACCCTAATTGAACATAACCCTAATTGAAAATAATAATTGAACCTAATTCTCAATATAATCTTAATTCAATAATAAATTTAATTAGACCATAGCCCTTAATAAAATAATTCCAACTATGTAACCCTATAGCTAATGCTATTATATTTTCAACTAGGGTTAATATAGGGATTAATTAAGTTCTAAGATAAACTTGGGGTTATTATAGTTAGAGTTGTTAATGTCTATACTTTTAATGTCTAGATTTATTTCTATCTATTTATTAATGTCAATTAGAGTCTAATCTTAGAGTTATGATAAAGCTATGAGTTATCTCAATATATTATTTTTAGCCATAATGATTTTAAACTTCATATTAGTGAAAAGTATTTTTAGGGTTAGAATTATTAATGTCATACATAAATATTTTAAATATAATCAAGATTTGAATATTAGTTTAAAATTCAGTGTTAATGATAAATATTAAATATTTAATCAGAATTCTATTTCTAAAATAAGTATTATTAGAGATAAAATCTAATCGTATTTTATAGGCTAAAAATTCTAAAATTAAAGTAGATTCAATTTCCTTCACTAATTCTACAATTCTGTGCTAGCTCGGGGTGTCATAGGAAATAGGTACAAGGTTGTACTAGAGGGTGTGTCATGCCAGCGTTAGTAGAAGAAATTACTAAGTGCACTGCATAAGGGGTTAAATTAATCTATATATATATATATGTAAAAAATAAATTAATTATTCATTTTAATCAATCTATTAAATTTTATAAAATAAGAACTTATACCTTTCTATTTAAATCTAATATTTTCTAAAATTATTAATTTTAACTTCAAAATTTCTAAGAAATAATTTAAATTTATATATTTCTAAGAGGTTTATAAAACATTTATTATCTAGTTGTTAAGAGCATTCTTCTATTGAAATTGGGAAATCTTATCCAAAGACTAAATAACTTGTAAACTAAGAAAGTAGTGTATAAGACCAAGATGTGTCATCTTAAATTGCTCAATAAAAGCACACTAAACACTTTGTATCATGGAGGATGAACTACCTATGAGGATCAACTCATCAACATATAACAAAAGGATCAAAATATCACCTTCATGTCACTAAATGTACACTATAGGATTGGAATCGGATCATGTGAAGCCAATTGAAAGAAAAAGGGTGTCCATCTTCTCATACCAAGCTCAAGGATCATATTTGAAACCATATAATGAATGATGAAGCTTGAAAAATAGTGAATATTCCTAAACAAAAATATGTGGATACTCCATATAAATCTTGCCATGAAGATCAATATATAAGAAAGCACTCTTCACATCCATTTGGTGTAATGCCCCGCCACGCAACCCTAGGGGAAGTTGCATACTACAACCAATTTCACTACAATTTTTTTTTTTTTTAAAATAACAATTGCATGCATAATAACAACACAACACCAACAATCCCCTAAGGTTGCGAGACAAGATTTAATAATTCATAATTTAAAACAACATACATGAAATGAAATATAACACATTCACTTAATCTAATGTAAGCACATACATTCCATACATGAGATTTCCATTTAGGCCATGAGATCCACCACGGTTCCAAGACAAAAGTGATATGATTACATTTACATCTCTCATTCCCAGAATGAGGTAAATCAATGACATAATTGTTTATTACAACTTCCACCTCGATAAAATGAGGGGTAATTAAAATAAAAAAGCACTAGCATAAATGAAACCAAGGTAGCAACTAGAATCCCACGAGCTCTCCAACATGAAAGTCTCGTCCACAAAAGAAATGCCAACACAACGGAGTATGGTGCACATTCCACCCAACCATGTGATACCCGAAGGCTCACCCCCCGTGCTAGGAGATAGTAACAAGGGTTTCAGATCAAGACCAACAACCTATAAACATGGGCAACATGACTCAACTAGAAAATGAAAGGAACATGAGAGCACATGACATAATGGTAACCATGCTTCCAGATTCTAAATACATGAACACACCACGATTACAAACATAATGCTGTCTTAAGAGAAGTGTCATCACAATGTCGCATGGGATATCCTGGCAAGTCTTCCTAGGTCCCGGCCCCCATCTCGGGATGTCCTGGTAACCTCTAACGACTCCCGGCCCCACATGCAAACCAATGTGAAATCAGTTATCTTTCGAAGGGACAAGATAACGATCTTGCCATTCCAGGCCTTCTCGTCCCATCCCAAGCCTATGCTAGCACTTGGGTCCATGAGCGAGGCAAAATTAATCTTTTTAAATGTTGGTACCTCCTATGCTAATTAATTGGTTTAAGTTATCACTGAATTAACCAACTTACATTGAGATCTCCTGGCACCACTTTGTGTGCCGGCCCTCAATGCAAGCCACTTCTCTAAGACAACACATGGAACTATGCCACTACAAAAGGGTACTCAAGTGCAACCTAGGGATAATGAATCCCTAAACACGACCTAAAGTCAACCTATCCCGCCCAAGGTAATCAGATAACACGCTGAATTCAAGTACGTATTACCCACAGCAAACGGGGTTGATTGACATACTACTGACCTCAAGACACATAAAGGATGATTCAATCTAGAAGACTTACGAGGCTTGACCCAAAATCCAACAAGAATAAGCACCCCACAATGAAAGAAGCATGCAAACAATATAAGGTAACCTACCTTTGGATTTCGTAAATCCAATCATTCATTACATTAGTGTATTTAAACAACTTAAAACAACTATGTTCTTACATATCACGTAAAGGTTTGAAAATTCATATGATTCTTGTTGACACAATACATATGATAAATTAAATCAATCATTCTACGTTAGGCCACCATTTTCTATATCTAGTTTTCATCTGACCCTTTTTACGAATATCTCCTATCAAATTAAATTACTTTTCCACTTTAAGGAAATAAATCATCTTTCAAAAAAAATACACACTTATCAATTATATATATATATCCTTTAAAATATATCTATAATTAAAAATTAATTTCAACAAAAAAAGATTACCTCACCCTTTAAAAAAAAATACTAAACATATATATATCTAAAAATTATATCCCAAATTCATAAAAACAAAACATTTAAACTATTATGAAGATATTATAGTATATATATACAATAACATATATTATAATATATATATAATATAATGTATATATATTATAATATATATTATAAAATATATATAAATACATTATAATATACAAAATACTAATTAAAAAATAAAAATAAAACATAAAATAAAGAAATTTTAATCACACATAAACAAACCCAAAAAGGGTTTTAACCCCGAGCTCCCCACGCCACCCGGGGAAGCCGCGGCAGGGGAGACCTGTGTCTCCCCTGCAGCCGCAGCCTCCCTGCACAGGGGGGCGACGCTGTCAGGGAAGGGGGCGACGCTGCCAGGGAATGCAGCGGTGCTGCCTTCACTGGCGGCACCTCCCTCCTAGGGGCGGCGGTCGGGCTGCCGCGTGGGGTTTCATACCCACACAAAAAAAAAACGCCGCCCTTAACAAAACGCGAACGCAGGGTATTTATTTTTAAAACACAGAAAAAAAACATTTTTTACCAGAAAACATTTTTACCAGAAAACTTTGGTAAAAATAAATTTAAAACAAATTTATAGCATTTGAATGCTATATATGCACATATATATATATATATATATTATCAGGTGTTGTGTTGTTATTATGCATGCAATTGTTATTTTTTTAAAAAAAAAATTGTAGTGAAATTGGTTGTAGTATGCAACTTCCCCTAGGGTTGCATGGCGGGGCATTACACTTGGTATATTTTTTATTTGTTTGAAGTTGAAAGTGAAAGGAAAAGGTGAATAGATTTTTTCTTGGAAACATGGGTAAAGGTCTCAAAATATTCAATGGCTTCAACCTAAGAGAACCCATTTAAAACAAGATGAACATTAAACATATCAATGGAATGCATTAGATTCGGCATGGTACACTAACTTGCACTAAAAAAAAATTATTCACTTAGGATGTGATGAAAAAGGTTCCAAATATTATTCTTCATCAATGAGTAACACTCATATACCATAGTACTATCCCACTTGGGTATGCGTAGGATCATCATGGAAAAAATAGGCCTTTAAGTGGCAAAAAATTCAGAAAAATTAGAGTTAGAAAACCTCACATAAAAATTTGAATAATTTATCTATATTATTTCAAAAATATGTAACAATAGAATATACAAAAAAATGAATGTAGTTTCTAAACTACTAGTTTTAATTAGAAAAAAAATGTATTCGGTGAAAATTTGAAATTTCAATGCAGTAGTACTTAAATTTCAGGGAAAAAATAAGTAGGTGTTTGTCTGACCACCCTAACCACAATAAAATGATAATATTTTTTTATGAAATTTTATATATAAGTAGAGGACTCGTGTCCCAATGTGATGCATATTTTTTTGTAATTTTTTAAAGTAAATAATTAATTATGAATTTTATTACAAAATTTAAAAAATATAAAAACTCATATGTCTGGCCACCTTAACTTGGTCAAAACTTCATGAAATTCAATTTTTTTCAATCCTATAGTATGAAAAACATAGAATGTGACACATGTTTTAGATTCAAAAACTATGATACCATTTGGAAGTTATAGATGTTTTTCAATCAACCTATCAATCTAGACTTTAGTCATAATTCAAATAGAAAATGAATAATAATTATTTATTAAATTCAAAGTAAAGAACAATTTATATTGGTGGAAAGTTGAGAATCTCTTTTAAAAACCCTTTTTGTTTAATCAATTTTTGGGTAAAAAATAAGTCGTCAACCACATACCCTACACATATCCATCATATTGCCACTTTTTGGCCCATCATGATCCTGCACATAGACACTTAGGAATATTGGATACCTTTAAAAAATTCTAAGGATCATCTAAAATGGCACGACACAAAAACTAAAACTTGATGTATGTGTAAGAGTATTGAAGTAGTTTCAATGATCACCTAAGAATGATTGAGTTGCACAATTAGTATTAAGGGTTACTTTGGTAAGGTTTAAATATATAGAGGTGGATGAATAGCTTGAGTATCATTATCATCCTCAAGAGTATAAGAGAATGTAATGGATAGTGAGAGACAACAAGTTGATGAAGAATATATTTGAGGAAAGCAACCATCAAATTGGACATGTTACCTAAACAAGACATCTCTATAATTAGGATCAAATAATGTGTATATTTTAACATCCTCATAGTAGCTAATAAATATTACTAGTTTGATTTTCCTCACCATGGATTTTCACTAAGATTTAGGAATGAATTCCCAAGCCTCACTACTAAATATTTTGAATAAAGATACATTGGGCTCGACATGGGATGAAGCCACCTCAAGATTCATATATCTTAATGCCTTATGAGACATATGATTCTAAATATAATTGGAAAAATTACCCACTTTAGCATATAAAGAAGAATTCATATCTTGTTGTTGAATCATACAATTGGTCATATCCCATAAAGTTTTATTCCTTCACTCAACAACACCATTCTACTAATGAGTGTATGGAAATGTAAGTTGATATTGTAGACCATGCTTGATAAAAAATTCATTAAAATCTTGATTGACATACTCTCTACATTGTGTATGTGTATTCTCCAAATAGAAAGACCAAATTTCTTCTCTATGAATGTCTTAAAGATCTTGAAATAATATTAGAAATCACTCTTGTACTTAAGAAATTACGTGGCACCCATGTACATTTAGAGAACTCATCAATGAATGTGAGAACATATTTAACCCCTAAAAAATGAAGTCAAATATGAGATGAAGTCACTATGTACCAACTCTAAGGGTTTCTTAGCATGTGTGGATTCGATCATATGAAAAGAATCTTAGTGATGTTTACCAAGGGAACAACCTTGAAAAACACCATCAATACAAGAAATATTAGGGAGACCTAGCAACATGTTTGTGTTCTCATCTACTAGAGACATTTGTAATTGACAAGACCAAAAATATCATGCCAAAGCTTATGAACAATGTCTACATGTGCTATGAAAGATGGAGCTGAACTAGTTGAACTCTAGAAAAGATCAAATTAGTATAAATGAGAAGAAGACTAACTGCTCCCAAAAGCAATAATAATATCATAATCATGAAGGTCAAAAATAAATATATCTTGTGATGTAAAATTGATTTTCCTATCAATGCAAGTTAGAAAATATAATAAAATTAAAGAAGGTTTGTGGATATATCAAGAACAACAAGAACATCTTTAAGAAAATAAACCTTAGGTGGAATAGTGTGTGAGCGGAAAATTGAAAGTTGTGTAGAATCTCATAGTCCAATATAAGTAGTGATGTAATATAAAAGGGATGAGATTAAATACTCAAAATAAATCATGTGGTAAGTCATAACAAAATAAAGTATCTATGGAGTTGTAAAAGGAAAGGAACATGCAAAAAAGCATAAGGGTATGTGAAGGATCGTCATGGAAAAAATAGGCCCTTAAGTGGTGAAAAATTCAAAAAAATCAGAGTTTGGCAACTTGACGTAAAAATTTGAATAAGTTATCTATATGATTTCAAAAATATGTAAGAATAGAATTTGTAGAAAATTGAATGTAGTTTCTAAACTACTAAGTTTATTTTCAAAAAAAATCTATTTGGTGAAAAATTGAAATTTCAATGCAGTAGTACTTAAATTAAGTAGGTGTTTGTCTGACCATCCTAACCATAATTTTTTTATAAGATTTTAGATACAAGTAGAGGACTCATGTTTTGATGTGATGCATAATTTTTTGTAATTTTTTTCCAAGAAATAATTAATTATGAAATTTTTATTACAACTTTTAAAAAATATAAAAAATCGTATGTCTGACCACCTTAACTTGGTCAAAAATTCATGAAATTCAATTTTTTTTAATCCTATAGAATGAAAAGAATATAATGTGACACATGTTTCATATACAAAAAATGTGATCCCATTTGAAAGCTATAGATTTTTTTCAATCAGCCTATCAGTTAGGACTTTAGTCATAATTCAAATATAAAATGAACAATAATTATTTATTAAATTCAAAGTAAAGCATAATTTATATTGGTGGAAAGATTAGAATCTCCTTTAAAACCCCTTTTCATTTCATCAATTTTGGGTAAAAAAAATTCATCAACCACATACCCTACACATACCCATCATATTGCCACTTTTTGGCCCATCATGATCCTACACATACCCATAAATTTACCTATATATGAGGGTGAAGTCTTAGGGTTTTAGATGTTATGCTACTACATGGATTCCTCTAAATCCTCTAAGATCTTTCAATATTTTGTAACTAGATGGCCCTAATTTTCATAATAACTATAAGGTTCACCTAATCTATTATTAGAATTGGAGGAAGACTTACCAAAATTACAAAATTTATCATTATAAGGAGTGGTTTGTGCTAAAGATCCGAGATACTGAGAGGGGGGCTGAATTAGTATCTTCTTAAATTTTTTGATCAGATACCATCCAACTATTCCAATGCAAACAATAGTAGAAATGAATGAGAGCATTAACAGAACATAAGATCAAAGAACATAAGAACACTAGAATTTTTATGTGGAAAACCCAAAATGGGAAAAATGGCGGTGAGTGCTAGCTCACAATATTATATAACCAGTTATAGAATATTACAAAATGGGTGGTTCACTACTAGAACTCACTATCTAGAAACAAAGGCTCATTGCCTACAAAATTACAATGATTGAATGGATTTCAACCAAATAATGAATTGAAAGAGTATACCTAATAAGTGCAGATTTAGTTCCAATGTAGCTCAATAAACAGACTTAATACATTTCATTATGTTCAAACTTCCTTTCTTCTTTGCACACAATCAAAAACTCCTTCAAAAATTGTCTACTATATATATGCAATCTCCTTCACAAGCATCAATTAGGTTGGCCTAATTAGATGCACTTGATATTTACCAAGAAATATTATCTATCAGCCTCAAGCTTTCAAAAATATAATACATGCTTGAATATGTCGACATAGACCAAAAATAGGTCGCACATACATCCACATAACAAAACTATTTTTCATTTTTGTACAATTCATCAAAGAAGTCGGCTAGGAATAGACTTAAAACTAATAAGAAAAATCATTCTATATGAGCACTGGATACATGAAGTCTCGAGAGTACATGCTCCAAACATTTGTAAACCATTTCCCAAAACCACAAGCAACAATGCTCACTAGAAAACAAATGTGGTCCAAAATACCAAAGGAATTTGAACAACAAAATATTGGTTCAGATACCGGACTAGAATACTAGAGTAACTTAGTCTTGATCTTGTAGTTGTAACTCATATATCATGGTGACATCAATGACAGGGTGATCCCACAATAGTGGTTTACAATTTTTGGCCAAATTGGACACTGAAATATTTTTTCTTAACTAAATCTTCACTTTCGAGCACCTATAGTGGCTAAACCGTGAGGAATTTGAAGATGATGCAAACTAGAGTTTCATCAAATTTTGTTTGTAGATTCTAAAAATATTTTTTTCAAAATTTTTGGAATCAGAATTGCACTTTTTTTCCATCTCCCTCGAAAACTAGTTTTTTTTCTAAGAAAAACATTTTTAAGAAGTGATACACACTGTATAACATTTTTTCCATGAAGGATAAATTCTAATTCTTTCAAATTTAGATTTGTGACTCTAATATGTAGTGCTTCCACTTGGTTAGATGGTCTTTTATTGAATATTTTTTCTTTAATCAAGTTTCAAAGTCAAACCAATTACAATTTATACATAGCGCAACCGTATAAAGAATAATTTTTTTTGTATATATCGAAATTCAATTTTTTTTGTGTTGGATCAAGGACTTCAATATCTAGTGCACTCATATTTTTCAAATTTTTTTTGATAATTTGCTATTTTTCCACATATGTAGAACATAGAACTTCACTTTCGATGAAAAAACCTATGTTTAATAAAACTAAAAAACCAAATACATAATAAAACAAAAACATATTAAAATTATATTCGTTGGATAGCTCATTCTAAGGACTACTTGATTCCAATTGGGTTTGTGAAGTCTACCATTTTCATGTTCAAGCCGAGCTCCGAAGTGAAAAAATTTAGGATTTTTTTGTGTTTTAGGGGGAGAATGAGGGATAAGGTGGGTTCGTACAAACCCCTATGGGTTTTCTCAAACCATGGTTCAAGTGAAACACCCTTCATAATGCATTTTTTTTATTTTTTTGGTGGGAAAGATTCAAACAGGTTCACTCGAACTAGTAGGTTTGTACAAACCCCCAAAATCACATTTATTTCCTTATGGTCATCTTTTCTGAGTTTTCCTTCCTCACTAGAATTGTAAACCACTTTTGTGGGTTTACTCGACAAATAAAAAGTAACAAAATGAGATGTTCTTCATTTTTCCAATAGTTTGAGGTTGTTGTTTTTTTTTTTGAGATGGTTTAGAGAAATTTTGCCTACTTGATGAAGTGTCTATCTTGGTCTTTTTTTTCTTCTTGTATTTCCCTTTGTATGTTTGTTCTACCAATGCTTTCTTTATGGAATAGGGAAAAAAAAAAAAACTAATTCAAATTTATCTATTCACAAGTCAAATGATCATAAAAAACCTTGATAAATGGCATGGTAAATGCATTTTCCAACATATCCATGGTAGAGTAGAAAGTAGAAGAGAAAACTTGAAATGACCCTTGAAGCTTTGAAAAGATCATTAAAAACACTCTTTTTAGTTTTGTTATTCCCACAACCCTAAAATAGTGATGTGGGTGATTTAAGCTCATTAATAATCCCTCAATGGAGGGAAAATAATAAAGTACAAGTGAAGTCAATTTTTCCTATATTTTGAAGTTCTCAAAACTCATTAATGGTGCCAAAAGGCCTTTAAACTTCTCCCACATATTCCTAGAAGAGTGTTGGATATTTCTATTTGTAAGAGACTTGAGTTATTGGGATAGATTATTGGTATTGTCATTAGTGTTCTCATTGATTGCAACCCCTTGCTTATAGAGGTTGTTCAAGTTGTTGAAGTATGTTCCACTGTGTTGTGGTTTTGTGTCACATTAATGTTGACCCTAATATAATATTGATTAGAAGGATTTTTGGTTCTATTATCAATGTTGTCATTGATTTCTAGTATGGCTATTGTGAATAAATGTTGTAGTTATAGTAAGCTCACTTGGTTTCTAAGTGCTTTTGAGAAAATTTGAAAAATAGAGTGTACAAGGTAATAGAATTTTTTTGGTATCATTCTCTACATTTCTTCAAAGTTGAAGATATTCTTATGAACCTCAAAAATAAAGATTATAGGTGTTCATAGTTGCTATATCGAGAGTTTTAGATTCTCAATCATGCAATATTAGAAGCTATGTTTGATAGTTTGTTTCCTATGAATAAGGTTGCTTGAGAGAGATGGAATCGCTCCACATTTCTCAGTATTGAATTTTCTTGTATTGACTATTTGGGAAGGGTATGTGCAAGAACATGATGGGCCAAAAAGTGGTGATATGATGGGTATGTGTAAGGTATGTGATTAACAAAAAAAATTTACCCAAAATTGATTGATTCTTATCCTTCCACCAATATAAATTATTCTTTACTTTAAATTTAATAAATAATTATTTATCATTTTCTATTTGAAATACGACTAAAGTCTTGATTGATAGGTTGATTGAAAAACATCTATAGTTTTCAAATGGTATCATTTTTTTGAATCTAAAACATGCATCACATTATATGCTTCACATACTATAGGATTAAAAAAATGAATTTCATGAATTTTTGACCAAGTTAAGGTGGTCAAACATTCAAGTTTTTATATTTTTAAAAAGTTGTAATAAAAATTTCATAATTAATTATTTACTTAGAAAAAAATTAAAAACAAATATGCATCACATTGGGACATGATTAGTCTACTTATATCTAAAATATTATAAAAAAATATTATCATTTTATTTTGGTTAGGGTGGTCAGATAGACACCTACTTCTTATTTTTTTCCTTGAAATTTAAGTACTACTGCATTGAAATTTCATATTTTCACCAAGTAGTTTTTTTTTTTAAATAAACCTAGTAGTTTAGAAACTACATTCAATTTTCTATAGACTCTATTCTTGCAATTTTTTGAAATAATATATATATAACTTATTCAAATTTTTACATCAAGTTTCCTAACTCTATTTTTTTTGAATTTTTTGCCACTTAAGGGTCTATTTTTTTCATGATGATCCTGCACATACTCGAAACATTCTTATATTTTCTATATCTACCATCCCTTGGAGTATTGAGTGTTGTGTTGCTCCACAAGTTTAGTTCTTATGTTGGGGTTTAGTTGTAGTGCATCTTGATGTGTAGGATGAAAGTATTATTTGTTTCAAGTGGTTGTAATAGTGTTTCAATGTAGTATGTTGGTGTTGGAATATTCATGTATGTCATGCGGTGTTGTGTGTTTTGTATGTTGTTTCTGGACTTGGAGAAGCATGCTTGTGGTAGCTTGTAGTGTTAGTTCAAATTCAATTAACCTGGCATGCTAGCACTATTTGTAGAGGTACCTCATGGATTGTCAATTTGTTGAGTAATATGGTGTTGTTGATTTGGGTCCTAGTTAAACCTTGGTGTGGTTCACCTTCACTTCTTTCTAGTGCAGAGGTTTTGGTGTCGACCTATTTGGTTTTTCACATTTGAGGTGCATATATTTCAATGAGGCTAACCTTAAGGATCTATTTGAGGTTGTGGATGGTGTGGACACAAAAATTGTACTCCCTTTGAGATAGTACAATTTGTGGTCTAATTTGGTCCTATTTTAAACATCCTTGCATTTATCACCCTTTAAAACAACATTTAAAGGCCCCTAAGAATCATTATTTTGGACTTTAAGGCCTATTCCACTCACAAATCATACAAATCTCAACAAAAAACATTCAAGTCATTCAAATTTTAAAAAACCCACCTCAAAAACCCCTAGTGGGACTAAATCGTTGAGGGTGGCAACTTAGTCCCTTTTGGGGGATTTTCAATTTTGAGTAGGAAAATCACTGACTTAATTCAAATTTCTAATGGATGTTAGCCTGTGATAACAAAATAATGAATAATTAGGTATTGATTCCTATAAATATATGTTTTTCAGGTCATTTTTCACATCATCTTGTCATTTTAACAAACAAATTTAAGAGTCAAATGTTGAATATCTTCCACAAGAAGATTTATTAGTCTATCTACAATAAATTTGAAGGTTTAGGGCAGCAAGTTAGGGTTTTTGTAGGTTTTCAAGCTCACTTTTTGTTCAAGATATCACATTGCAAAGGGTTGATTATGGATGTTTATGGAGAAATATAGGTTGAGGAGATGCAACTAGCCATCAAATAAAGCTATATGAATTATTTTTAAAGTGATTCCATCTTCCATTTTCTCTCTATTTTCAGCCTAAGGAAGGTGTTTTCGTAGATTTAGATCTAGGTTTCTATCAAAAAATAGAGTGCAAACTAAGGACTTCCGTTTCCACTTTCATATTTTTAGAAAAGCCAAAGTGGACTAAGTCACCAAATTAGTCCCAATACACCTATTTTTAAAAAATTTCTACAGATTTGGATACCCATTTGGTTGAAATAGGCTCCAGAGCAGTTTATCAGATTTGGGACTAAGTCGCCTAGCTTAGTGTAAGTGTCCTAGTTTGCTAGAAATTTTGATTTTCTAGAATTTTAGAGATAATTATAGTCTTCATTATGTCCCTCATTAGTTTCTAGGTACAAAATTCTTGTTTAGTATATTCATCTTGTTCTTTATTACATTTATTCTCTCATTCTACATATCACAATGTGTTTTCAAACAACTTGCATTTCTTAGGTTTTACATTAATAATTCATTTCCTTTATCAGTTTATTGCATTTATACATTACATTTAGGAATATTTAATTCATATTTTCATTATTTTTGAGTTGGTGCATTTCCCATTTTGGTCCATTTCTCCTTTTAGGTGAAAAACCCTAGATGTGCAAGAGAATGTAGGGTGCCAAAATGTTTGTCCACATTTTGGTGAACTTCGCTTTAGAACATTTTACTTCTACTTTCAAGTGCATTTACATCCTAGGAATATCTTGCATCAACATTGCATTAGGTTTTGCATTATTTTACATTATAGGGTTTTCAAATTTGCATAGTGAAAAGCTCTTTTAAGCTTGCATTATTGCATCTTATTACCTTAACCAATTGTGAAATTTTTCATCTATACTTTATATTTGAATTGTACAGTACAAAAAACATCAACATCCATCAAAATTTAGCAAAAATTAAAAAATACACCTACTAGGACTAATTCGCCACCCTAGGTGACTTAGTCCCACTACAGATTTTGCATCAATGTTTTCAACATTCAATTTCTAGTTTCTTAAGTTAAATGTTTTAGTTACTTTTCTGTTTCCATTTAGTTATCTCTTGTTATAATAAAATCATTAACATTAGAATCATTTACTTTTATTGAAATTATGGATAGTAGTAGATTTTTACAATGTTCATTTTTAGCATTAGTTCCTAGTTCATTTAGATCAAATTCATCATAAAATGCAAAAAGAACCCTCAAAACATCAAATGAAACAATTAAAACTATACTTCACTTTCAAAAAATTATATCATCCAAACCTTTTAGTAGTGATTACTTGGATAAGTAAGATGAAGCTCTACAGGGCTTCATTTCTCTCAGTTCATCCACTAAGGTTTGTGATGACAAACCCAAACCAACCAATGATAACTTACCTCTCAAACCTTTTAGTCATGATGACTTTAAAATGTTAGATGAAGCCCTTTAGGACTTCATCTCACAAAATCCATCCACTAAGGTTTGTTGTGAAAAACCTAAAACAAAAGATGTCAATGTATTTCAACCTCAACGTGTCCTTTACCCACCTTAACATAAACCTCACCTTCACCTAAACCTGAGTTTACCCTTTACCCACCTAAGCATGACGTTATTTCTCACACATATTACACTAGAAATAATTTTCAACCACAACAACCAATCCCAACCTCTTTACCTTTTCCCAATTATATATTTCCTAGTACTCTTCGATTAAGGGAGTATGATCTTGTTGAGCAACTTAAGAGCACTCCCACAAAGATATTCCCTTGGGACCTTCTTTAGAATTCATCAAACTATCACACTATGCTCCAAACAACATTGCAAAAAATAGTGGTTCCTCCTAGTACAAATGAAAATGATGTGATAGCTATAATACAAGGAATGAATGTAGTTAATTTAGACATTACCTTCCATCAACATGAGCTCCCTCCACTATAATTAAGGAAGAAAAATGAGGCCTTTATGATAATTTCTCAATTCAATAGAATAGGCATAAAAAGGACCCTTGTTGACAATGGCTCTACCCTTAATGTGTGCAGTGTAAATCTCCCAGATAGATTATGTGTGGACAAATCACAAATAAAACCTGATTCCTTATCTATTAGAGTATTTGACAATATCACAAAGCAAGCGCTCTATGTAATTACTTTACCTATTATAGGAAGAATGACTACTTTACAAACTCCTATTCATGTCATGCCTTATGATCTTTCCTATAATCTTCTTTTGGGAAGACCATGGATTCATGAGACGCATGTGGTTCCTTGCACCCTTCATTAAATAATGAAATATGTCTATAACAACAAAGTTTATCAAGTTTAAATAGACCCTAAACCTAAAAGTTTCTTACAACTTGAAAAAGGAACAAGAAGTCTTCTAAACACATTGATTTCAACATCTCACATAGAACCCCATGAGACTAACAAATAAGAAGAAGAACCTGTGTCAAAATTACTAGGTGATGATTGTGGTACATTAGAATTCACACCTTCATTTATGGGTGAATACATAATCACACAAAAAGAGGATGAAAAACAAGCACAACCCATGATTATGTCCACTAAAAATTTGGAAGATTCTTCCCAAGCATCTACCTCATCTACTTTGGAAGAACATACAATGTACACAACAAATTTTGATGAGATCTATTATCAACATCCACCTAACTTGAAGGAAATGGAAAGACTTTATGGGAAAGTCTATGAGCTTGTAAAACAATTGGGATACAATGGTAAAGGATGTGGAAAGAATGAACAAGGCATTCACGTTCCTATAGAACCTAATATATAAGAGACAAAGAGTGGTTTGGGATATTCTTTTTCTAAGTCAAAAAAAGAAACTCAATCACTATCACTAAATATCAACACCATCACATGTAAACCAAGAGTCAATCTCACACTAAAGCATCCTGAATTCCTTGATATGGATTTACCACCATCATGGGAATACTTTATAATGATGACGCTTTGAAACAAATGTTAAGTGCTTCTGATAAGACATACTCTCCCAAGAGAAATGTTACCTATGCTATGATACTTGTACCAAGAAAAAATTTATTAATACCAAAGACAAAAACACAAGCATGGAACCAAATGATCCCAAATTTCCTAAGTAAAATACACTCCCCTTGGGAGATACAACTGATATACAAATGGGTATAGATGATAAAGAAAAGGTCATTAAGATTGGGAACTGCCTTGATGATGAAGAAAAAGAGGATACTACAACTTCGCTTCATGATTTTCCTAAATTTTTTTCTTGGAAATATTCAAACATGCTAGGAATCGATCCAAAGAAAGTAACACACAAGATTTTCCTTGCTGAAAATGCTAAGCCCATTTGCCAATAGATATGAAAAATGAATGTTAAGATAACCTTTATTATTAAAGTAGAGCTTGAAAAAATCCTTCGTGTAGGTTTCATTTGACCTATTGATTATTATCGCTGGATCTCAAACATTTTCATTGTTGCTCAACCTGGTAATCATATTAGGATGTGTACGAATTTTCATGATTCGAATAAATCCTCCATAAAAGATGATTTTCCCCATCATAATATTGACATGATCATGGATTCAACTATTGGGCATGCTTTTTTGTCATTCATGGATGGATTTTCTTGGTATAATCAAATATTTATTCACCCAAAAGGTCAATATAAGACAACATTTCGTTGGGTTATGATTCCTTTTGGATTAAAGAATGATGACACAACTTATCTATGAGGAATGACATTGATATTTTATGATTGCATACTTAAAATCTTGGAACATTATGTTTATGACATCCTTGCTAAATCCTTATAAAGACAAGACAATGTGAATGTCCTTCAAAAAATTTCAATGGATGTGTAAATAAAACATGTGACTAAATCCAAAAAATTTTGTCTTTGGAGTAGATAGTGGAAATATTTTAGGGTCTATCATATCTCATAGAGGCATTTAGGTTGACACAAAGAAAATTGATGCTATAATAAACATGCCACCTCCTAAAAATATTTCTCAATTACGCATGTTACAAGGAAGAATTCAAGCCATCTGTCATTTTTTCACCTCCTTAGTTGTTCAACCATTACCATTCACACATCTCCTCAAAAAGGATGTGAATTTTTATTAGAATGAGGATTGCAAAATGGCCTTTGAGATTTTGAAGGACTACCTTGCAACTCTTCCCATTTTACAACCCACTATGCCAAACAAACCATTCATCCTTTACATAGTCACCTCCAACCATGCTCTTGTAGCATTGTTGGGTCAACAAGATGACAATAGTAAAGAACATCCTATTTATTGCATTAGTCAAACTTTAATTGATTATGAAACATGATACACACCAATCAAAAAATAATGTTGAGCTCTTGTATTCACTACTAGTAAGTTTTGAAACTATTTAGTAAATGTGAAAATACAAGTCCTAACAAAATTTGATCCTCTCAAACATATTTTTAATAAAATATACTTATTAGGATGTTTAGCTAAATAGGTAATATTGTTTACAAAAGGAAATCAAAGGGCAAGCCTTGATTGACCACTTAGCTAATGCTCCTTCTCCTCTAACACTACCTAGCAATGACTCTTTTCCCAATGATAGTGTGTTGACAATAGACATTCCTACATGGGAATTATATTTTGATGGATCGAAGTGTAGAACAAGCTTTGGTGCTCGGGTTATATTAATTCCACCCATTAGAAATCCTATTCCCTTGTCATATCAATTGAATTTAATGTGTAAAAATAACACAACTTTCATGATGCGCATCAAAGATATTCAAATATTTGGTGACTCAAAATTAGTAATTAAACAAATAAATGGAATAAATCAAGAAAATCATGAAAAATTATCTAAACACAAAGGATCTTATCATGCACTTGTTAGAGAAGTTTTAGACATTTACCATTAATAACATCCCCCAAAAATATAATTGTCTTGCAAATGCAATGGAAAATGCCACCTCTCTTATATCCCCTCAAGATCCTATAAAAAAATTCACATTCACTATTCACCCAATCATGAAACCTTCAATCAATGAAAGAACAGGAGAATTTTTAATGAAAAATGAGGAAAATTTGAGTGAATGGTATGATACAATATTCAACTATTTGAAAAGTGGTACCTTTCTTGAGCGAATAACAAAAAACCTTCATGCTCATTTTATGAAAGATTGTATCTAAATATATAATTCTCATCGATGTGCTCTATCAAAGGTCATTCAATGCTCTCCTACTTAGATGCTTAAGCAAATCTGAGATACCTATGGCACTTCACCAAGCCCATGAAGGTGCTTGTTGTGTATCTTTTGGAGGGAAAACATTAGTTCAAAATATTATCTGTATTAGGTACTATTGGTGGAACATGGAATGTGATTTCTTTGATTATGTTTGAAAATATCATAAATGTGAGGAACATAGCAATTTGAATCATGTTGATGCTAGTGAAATTCAAACTCAAGTTTTGATATGGCCCTTTACATGGTTTAGGGATTAGACATTATAGGAATAATTTCACCTCCTTCTTATGCCATTGATTATTTCACAAAATGGGTAGAGGCCATTCCTCTTCGATCTACAATAGCTGAGTTAGTATATTTCATCCTAGAACACATTATTGCTTGTTTTGGACTCCCTTTCACATTAGACTTTGATAATGGTACATCATTTAAGAATAATGTTGTGAAGAAATTTTTGGAGACCTTTAATATCCAAGATCATTTTTTGACACCTTATTATCCACAATCTAATGGTCAAGCTAAATCAACTAATAAAGTCCTTGAACAAATTTTGAAGAAAACTGTTAATAAACATCATAGGGATTGGCACATAAAATTACACTATGTTCTTTGGGCTTATTGCACAAGTGTTGAATCTTTCACAGGGACAACACCTTATAATCTTGTCTATGGAAGTGAAGCAATAATTCCCTTGGAGTTAGAGATTCCCGCACCAAGAATAGCTCTTCAAGGACCTATTTATGATAGACACTATAAAGAGAAAAGATTACACTAGCTTGAGATGCTCGATAAACAACACATTAATTCTCTTGAACATCTTCAAGCTTATTGTAAAAGGAAACATCAGCATTAAAATCTCACTATTATCCCTCAAACATTCCACAAGGGTGACTTAGTTCTATCTACAAATCAATGCAACATCAATGTCGACCCAAACGAAAGAGGTAAATTTATTTCTTATTAGTTAGGACCATACATCATTGACAAAACTTTTGGGTTTGGCACATACATGTTAATAGAAATAGGTGGCACATCCCTTAAGGAACCTAGTAATGTTGTCTATCTATGTTGGTATTATGGCTAATGATCCCTTTGAATAGTATGAATGATAAAGTTGTGTTGTTAGAGCTATTGGGTCACATCCTATATGCTTTCACATTGCTTCATTCTTGAAAAACACTTACACTTATGTCTTGATGACTAAAGTGATTATTTAATTTATTTTTATAATTACTTTAGGCTTCATACTATTCAAATCCATCTTGTGTGTTATGATAAGTTAGATCATTAATACATTTAATTTACTATACCATACTTAATCATCATGTCATATCTAAAAAAACTGTAATAAGTTTTAATTAGATCACATAAAAAATTTAAAATCATGGAGATATTAATTAAATAATCTCACAAAGGTTATTTAATTAGTCACATTTCTATTTAACATTCAAACACATTAAGAAAAATAATAAAACATCAAATTCTCTCTCTCTCTCTCTCACACACACACACACACAGATATATATATATATATATATATATATATATATATATATATATATATATATATATATATATATATATATATATATATATAAATATATCCAACAGTTTTCTATACATGTCATCAAAATATTCAATATCACTGAGGTTTGTAGGTACCCAACCTCTTGGGATCTGGTACTCATGATCTAGTAGCAAGATGTTTGGAGATGGTCATATGTGATTGTGACTATGATCCACTGAATCTGAGTGAAAACTCTAAGACTTGTATCCATCCAAGGGCCACCTATTGCTCCCTTGGTATCTGATCCCTCTCTACATGTAGTTGTGCTACCTCTGCCTCTAGTCTCTCAACCTCTACCAGAGTTTAGGATGGCTATGTTTTAGTCTTAGCTCAGCAGAGTTGTATCCTCAAACTCTCATATGTTACTCGTAATCTTGCGAATGGCTTGAGTAACTCTAGATCTCGCTCCACAATAGGTGGGCGCACATAATCTAATTCCATCTCATCCTCATTGGTGGATATTGGAACTATCCCTATAGCTTCTTGATGGTAGAGATATCGCCAATCTCTCATAGCTCTTGCAAGGTAGAAACAATACACAATCAATACACATCCTGATATATATATATATATATAAAGAGAATAAACACTAAATTACATGCATAAAATCAAATATGATCACCTATATCTCTAGTAGGCTAAGAATTATCAACCTCATCCAGTACAGGGGGAATGGAAAATATGCTAGCCTCTCCACAACTATGAATACTGATGCTTGTTGCAAGCACTACTCATGATCTAGTCATACAAATGGGAGAGGGATATCCCCACTTGTGTCAATCCTCAGTTTTTGCCTCATCACTCTTACTCAAGGGTGGCTCGACCTCTCCTTCCTAGCCATCATAGTCAGGATTTTCATCCTCATTGTACTCATCATCAATAGCATTAGTAAATATATTTGCAACTCTATATCATGTCTCCTCGGCCCTATCCTCTCTATCATCTCCCTCATATGGTAATGGTCCTACACCTCTAATAGGCTCATCAATTGTATATACAAGATTTGGTCATGATAATATCCACCACTCCTAATAATCCCATGTGGCACTAATGTTGTCTGCATTGAAGATTGAAAGAAGATCATGATATGAGAAATTGGAGTTGCTCTTAACAAAATGGTCTAGAGTAAGCCACACTGTATGACTTGGTCTCTAGGAACTCCGCACTGACCTCTTGAAAATAGATCATTCCTTGGGTGGTCTCTAAATCTTTCCAAATTGTCACATGACTCGATCATAGTAGAAGGGACATACTACGTGATCATGTTGGACAACCAAAAATCTATCTGATTATAGCCTCCTCGACTATCTTGTGTGATTTGGCCATTGTAGTGTCAGCTGATAAGGCCTCCACAAGATCTGATCCTCCTCCAATCGGTCAAATCTCACTCTCCAAAAATGTAAATCCTGGTACTACCATAACTACCATAGAGGATAGCCAAAGGCCTAAGGATACCCCATTGTTGTAGCACATGGGAAGCTGATAGGTTTAGTACATGTGATATGCTCCATATACCATACTTGTAGAAGTGTGCAATGCACCATGTTATCTACCTCCCAGAAAAAAATTGACCATGATCAGAATATAAATCCACTAGGTTACAATGCCCCTAGGTTTATACTATCCTATGCTCTACCATCCCATGAATCAGATGAACTAGTCCTTTCTCAAGGTTCACTGCCCACCTATCTAGGATGAGTACTAGTGAAACTTTATGAATTATGATCCATCTCACAACTGGGGCTTAGGAATACAACAAGATCACCAAGTCAATCTTCCCTCTCACTCAATCATCGTGCACTAGACCATCTAGACAATATTGCATATTGACCTTCTGCTCATAGGTGTGATCTGTCTAGATGCATAGACACTCTCCTCAAATAGGAACTCAAAGAATGTGATGTATGTCCTCTAGGGTTATCATCATATCACTTGTTGAAAGGTGGAATGTGCACATGTTTGGATCCTAGTGCTTGCATAGCACCATCAACATAGCATCATGGTACGTCATGGGGGTGTGAGTCATGCCTAGTATATACCCACATCCTAAAAGTGTTATGTGTCCTCTGCTATAAGTGCAGGGGCTAAATCTCTTAGAAAACTCAGCTGCCTACCCCTAGACATTGCCACAAATGGGTGGGTAACTATAAAAAAACACAAAAATATGCTCTATAAACCATCTAATGTCTTTAAATTTTACTTTATTCATCAAGAAAGTGTACCAAATTTCATCTAGTGTGCTTTCCTAAAGGCCCTAAACACTTTAGAACCCTTTTGGGACACTTTGCGAAGAAACATGACACTTTGCGAACAAATGTGACACTTCATGAAAAAAGGAAACACTTTGCAAAAATAACTTCCAAGATCCTAGACTACCCTAGAAATGCATAAAAATCATTAAAAAACTACATTTAATCACAAAGCACATGTAGCAGAATCAACTAACCTTGTGATGTCTCTCACCATGTGTAACCCAGTCCCATAACACATCCAATTTCGCAAGTGTGTAGCCCCATTTTCTTAACATATTTCACTCTTCTCTTATCACTCTCATGCTACAAGAAGGTAAAATGAAAAATTAAGTGAAAAAATACTTCACTTTTTTTTTTCACTCTTATGTATGAAATTAGGGTTTTTACTATTTTAAGAGTTACAAAAGTACTTTTTATTCAAAACAACATAACATGTGCTAGTGAACTCCATTTTCAATGTCGTTTGATGCATTGGAATTGTGATTCTACACCCAACATCATAAATTTTCTATTGATATGTGTCATAGTACTTGGATATGTTCTACAATATGATGTTCCTTATTTGATGTGGCTAGTTTGCTAACTTGATTCCAACTCCATAAATCAAGAAAAATCAAGGAGGCCCATACATATATCCTTGAATTTGATTTCTAGAAGTTAGATAAAAAAGGTTTTATGGACAACTAATGAATTTATGTAGTAGGATGTGGTTCCTATTGTTGTGGTTTTGCAAATAACTACACTAGGGGCTTCATTCTTCTATCTTTTGGATGAGTATCCTTTTATGAAGTAAAATTGACTATTTAGAGTCCTTTAGCCTACATATGCATTTAGAGTCATATGGTCACTAAAGTGGGGGCTAATTGTGTACATGAAAATTGTACTCTGTTGGAGATAGTACAATCTATGGTATAATTTTTTCCTATTTTAGACACCCTTGGATTAATAACCCTTTAAAATAGCATTTATAGGCCCCTAAGAATCATTATTTTGGACTTTAAGGCCTATTCCACTCAAATCATACAAATACTAACAAACAACACTCAAATAATTGAAATTCTAGAAAACCCACCGCAAAAACCCCTAGTGGGACTAAGTCACCCAGGGTGGCAACCTACTCCCTTTTGGGGGATTTCTCAATTTTGAGTGGGAAAATCATCAACTTAATTCAAATTTCTAAAGGATGTTAGCCTGTGATGACAAAATAATGAATAATTAGGTATTGATGCCTATAAATATATGTTTTTAGGTCATTTTTCACATCATCTAGTCATTTTAACAAACAAATTTAAGAGTCAAGTGTTGAATATCTTCCAAAAGAATATTTATTAGTCTATCTACAACAAATTTGAAGCTTTAGGGTAGCAAGTTAGGGTTTTTGCAGGTTTTCAAGCTCACTTTTTTTTCAAGATCTCACATTGCAAAGGGTTGATTATGGATGCCTATGGAGAATCATGGAGAAATATAGGTTGAGGAGATGCAACTAGCCATCAAATCAATCCTAAGGACTTCTTTTCAAAGTGATTCCATCTTCCATTTTCTCTCTATTTTCAGCCTAAGGAAGGTGTTTTTGTAGATTTGGATCTGGGTTTCCATAAAAAAATAGAGTGTGGACTGAGGACTTTCATTTCCACTTTTAGATTTTTCAGAAAATCCAAAGTGGACTAAGTCACCAACAGTGGTGACTTACTCCCAATGTACCTGTTTTCAATATTTTTTGCAGATCTAGATACCCATTTGGTTAAAATAGGGTCTAGAGTAGTTTATCAGATTTGGGACTAAGTCACCCAGCTTGGCATAAGTGTCCCAGTTGCCCCAAAAAATTGATTTTCTAGAATTTTAGAGATATTTATAGTCTTCATTCTTTCTTTCATCAATTTCTATGTACAAAATTCATTTTTAGCATCGTTATCTTGTTCTTTATTGCATTTAATCTATCATTCTACATATCACAATGTGTTTTTGAACAACTTGCATTTCTTAGGTTTTACATTATTCATTTCCTTTATTAGTTTATTGCATTTAGGCATATTTAATTGATATTTTCATTATTTTTTAGTGGGAAAATTTCCCATTTTGGCCCATCTCTCTCCTTTTAGGTGAAAACCCCTAGAAGTACAAGAGAATGTAGGGTCCCAAAATCTTTTTCCACAAACGGTATAATTGCAAAGTGAATTTTTAGACATGTAGAGTGTAGTGTGTTGTACAAGTTTTATGATATGAGAATGTGATCAAGTGTGGTGATCTAATTTTGAGATTGAATTCCTAAGGCTACCAAATGTAGTGAGAATAAGGTGTCTACATTTCATAGTGCTTTAAGTTGCTAGAGGTAGTGATCCAAAGGTTGCAAATGGCATATAGTTGTGATGGATCTTCTTGTTGCTCTAAGATAGTGATTCTATCTGTAATAGTTTCTTCTATTCTTCTTTCATTTGGATAGTGACTCCTTTGGTTTTTGATCCCTTGGCATTGATCCTAATTGAATTTGGAATTTGTATTCATATATATGTGAGCTAACCCTCATCATGGTTTTTCCCTGATCAAGTTTTTCCATGTAAATCATGTGTTATATAGTGTTTGTTTATATTTTTATTGTTGCTTCATATGTTTACATTATGCTAATGCTTAATGATGGTTTAAATGTTGATAAGGGTTTGAAATTTAATGAGGGATTTAAGGTTTTAACATACAATTGATTCACCCCCTCTGAATTTTTTGATGCATCTAAGAAATAGGTGTAGGAATTAATACGAAACAAGAGATTATCTGAAACCTGTAGTGAAATCAGTCACATAGCCTCATCCATCTTATGAATATTATAAATTATGTCAAATATATGAATCAACATTGGTTGTACTTAATACAAAGTGGGTCATAAACCCTTAGACATGGGCAATCTAGTCATATGATCTTTCTAGATACAATAGTTTTGTGGCTTAAGGTACTCAACTTGTTCCAAGAGTTTTGGACTTTGTGTTCTTGTGTTGTGTAGTGTGGTGCTTGGTTTTGTGACATGGCTTAACCACCTCCTACATATGTTGGATCTTGTATAAGTTAGGAGGTTGTACTAAGCATTGATAGGTCAATCTTTTTGTGCAAAATAGTTGCTTGTGCAACAATTAGTATTAGAGCTAGGGTCACAAGTTTGAAAGAGGTGTCATTATTTAATGTATATAGACACTAAAAGTGAAAAATATACACCCCATAACAAGAAAAACTAAACCCTAATGCAACTTTGTGAGAAAAATAACATTAGAAAAATATCAATGTACCTAGTGAATTATCTAGAAAAAATCTAAATATATGTGTAAAGCACTAAAAAACTTTTCTAATTCATATTCATTTGTGAAAAATAAAGTTTGTATGCCCAAGTTATGACCCTAAAAATGCAAACAAGAATATCTAACTTCAATAGCCTATAGATATTTTTGTAGAAAACAATATAAATTATTCTAGTACAATTGGAACAAGCTCGATGCTAGATTTTTGACAATTTTATTTTTTCAAAAAAGAGACAAGTTAGGAAAAATTTATCCCAAATTTTGTGTAAGTTTCCCATTTTATCTAAAAAGAAAATTGTGGGCTAATAATTAGCCCCTAGTCACATGGGTGACAATATGCTAGTACAAGGAATTAGTGTGGTAGAGATATGTTTATTTGGCTGACCTAGGTTGGTGTGAAAATATTTGTGGGGGTTGAGGGTAGTGTTGTTGTTCAAAATTGTGAGCATATTGTTGGTAGAGAGCTCGCAAGAGCTTAATCCATGGTGATGGGTGTTGTTGCATGACCCAAATGGGCCCCACTCTAGGTGGATTTATATTTCATAAATTATGTTCCTTAAAATAGTGTTGAGTTTTATTAACAAAGATCTAGGTGTTTATATTTTTTCTTGTTTTTTGAAAACAATTGTGTGGTAAAACTCTTAAAGGGGGTGTATGATCTCCCAATAAAAATAATTACCTCAAAAGATCTTGTCACTAAATATGAGAGAAATAATTGTTAAAATTTATCAATTTGGCCTCTTAAACATAATTTTGAGGTTCAGTTTCCTCCAATATGGACCAAAAACGTCAAAGACCAAAACCTAGAAAAAATCTATGAAGATTTTAGATTTCTCTTTTGTAATTATAGAGTAGGAAAAGTTATCCTAGATCAAATTAGATTAACAAGTATTATCTCCTTTTCACTTTGACACCACATTCAAACATAAAACAACTAGGGTTTTATGATTAGCTTTCTAACATAATAGACATTAGATCCCCTAGGGTTTCTAGTGTCTTTAGTTGTTAGGATGATAAATTTTATGTTTGTTTTAACTAACCTATTTGAAATATAACCCTAGATCTAAACCTATAATTTTTCACTTATATAAAAACAAAATTACCAAAAAAAGATTCAAATGTGAGACTGATATATAAACAAAAACTTGTGGCATAAATTTGGAGTTGATTTTGAAGGATATAGGCATGGGGTTCCCTAGACCGATTTCCTCCTTTCTAGATTTATAAAGTCAAAGATGCAACTTATAGTCTTCTTTATGTTTTCTAGAATTGTCTTCTTGTGAAATAATAAAATCTACCTTGCACACATGAAAGGAGGGGGAAAGGTTGTTTTGTATAGGGTTTTCCTAATTCAAACCCCATTTCAGTATTTATACCTAGACATGTACAACAAATGATGATGATCAAGAAGGAATACCCTAGGTCAGGTAGAGGTCAAAACAATTATAATTGACTAAAATGAAAAAATGATAAATGATAATGGTAACTTGATGTGAAATCCTTGATGAAGTAATTTCACACCACAAGTTGTCACAAATGTTGAATGATGGATGCCTTGATTTCTTGATAGGAATACAAAAAGGTTAGTTCCTAGAACACAATACCTTGTTGATAAACATATAAAAAGTGGAGTAAAAGGTATTTACAGTCTCCATTTCCCCTAATTTTTAAGAGAATACTTTGAAATAATTTTCAATGGATAATCCTAGGGTTATTGAGGTCACAAGAAGACCCCAAACTAAATTCAAGAAACATCCTAATAAATCCATGGAGCTTGACCCAAAAGGTACATTTTATAGGGTTCCCTATAGTTTCCTACATACAAAGGACATAAGAATCTACATTCATGGAAAATTAGAAGAGTATGATCATTTGTAGCTTGGAAGTGTATGGGAAAAGGAGCTCACTTGTGATGATTTCACACTAAAGCTAGAGTATCATAATTTGGTTGTGAAGAAACTTGAAGTTTGGAAAGGGTTTCCCAACTTTTTTCATGATGTTGTGCAAAAAAATTCCGTTGCACCAAAAGATCAACCTATTAATTCTTGATAAAACCACTAGACTTAATGAATCCATGGGAGGTGGTTAAGCCATGCCATGAGCCTAAGTGTTATTTTTCACAATGTAATGAGACTAAGGGTGCACACCTTCCAACAATCCCCCCAGTGCAAGTGATGGGTTTGACCCTATGACCCAGACTTTGATACTAGTTTTTGCATAGATGATTATTGTTGGACTAAAAAAATCAACCTATTAATACCTGATACAACCACCATATTTGGGTGCTACAAAAATAATGAGTTACACTTTCTTGGACATCCTAATTTTTGTTGAAATCAAATAATTTTAGAAAATATAATTATTTAAGCCTTGAAAGGTTTCATTTAAAGTATTTTAATTGAAGCGGGTTTAATCAAATCCCCTTAGATCAAACCCCCTTGGATCGAACCCTGCTAGTTTCAAACCATATGTATAATGCAGTCTCCTTTATACCTATCAAAATGTTGATAAACTGCCACTTTTGATCTACCCTTTGAGGGATCAAATGAGTTCATGTAAAATTTATGTTTTGTAAGTATGTAGTCCTTATTATAAGCTTCCAAAAAAATATAATTTTAAATATATATAATTTGATTATTATATTTTTTTAATTTCTTGTGAATGTAGGTTTTTCATCAAAAATCAAGCTCTTTGTTCTGCACATATGGAAAAATAGTAGATTACCAAAAAATCTAAAAAATATCTATGCTCTTGGTATTGATGTCCTTGTTCCAACCAAAAAAAAAATATTGAATTTCAATACATACAAAAAAAATTTATGTGCTACACAATAAACCTATTTCTAAACTATAATTGGTTTGACTTCAAAACTTAATTAAGAAAAAAATATTCAATAAAACACTATGAAACTAGATGAAGGAGCTAAGATATCATAGTTAAAAATCTAAATTTAAAAAATTTAGAATTTTATCCTTCATAGTAAAAAAGTTGTGTGCTACACAATAAACATCATTTTTTAAAAATGGTGTTTACTATTAAAAGCTAGTTATCGAAGGAGATTGAAAAATAAATGCAATTTGATTCCAATTTGTTTCAAAATATATATTTTAGAATCTACAAGAAAATTTCACAAATCCCTAGTTTGCATGATCTTCATATTCCTCATGCTCTAGCAACTATAGATGTCCAAAATTGAAGATATAGTTCAAAATGTTCATTTTAATGTCATGTTTGTCCAATAAGTGTAATCCACTATTCTCTTAAAGCTGAGTTAATGAATCCATGAGAGGTGGTTAAGCCATGTCACGAACTCGAGCACTACACTACATAACACAAGGAGATCAATGGTGCACACCTTGTAACAAATTTGTGGGTGAGGATTGCATTGACTTGCATGCATGAAAATTTTATGCATATGGATATTCCTAGGATGATCACTAAGGAAATAATTAGGGAGGTTACATGTTTAGGTCTAATTGGACCTATTTTGGTACTCAAATCAATGAAGAATGAACTTGTCACAATGTTAACTAGTTCCAAATATGACAGGATAGCCTTGACCATCAAGGGCATTAGAAACCCTATGGGGAAGTACGTTGCAATGATGATTGGATACAAAATCTACTTTTTAAATAGAGAAAACTCTTTTTCAACCACTCCCATCAATACTTCCTATGAAATGGTGGAGAAAGGAGCTGACTATGACCTATGTGAAATTTTGAGACAATAGTTGATAGAGAATTTATGTAATACCCCTCATGTTGTTTGGACTTGATACTTTTGTGCTTTTGCTTGATACTTTGAAACTGTGATTGTTATTACTTATTGGTTGGTTCGGTAGATTAGTTAGTTTAGATTGATTGATGATTATGCTATTTCATGTGATGACATTATGATTACATTTGGTTTGGTGATGTTTAATTCGATTTCAGTAATACATTGTGATGCAGTGGTTTAGTAATTAGTTTATGATGTGATCAATTAGTTAGCAATGTTACTTTACATCTATTGTTGTATTTTTTAGTATAGCTTTGGTGAGAGGACAATGTAGCACCACTATGCTGCAATTCCTTCTCACAATGTGACATTTTTGATTTTATATATATATGTGTTACTTGACGATTATTGGTATGTAGGAATTGCAGGAATAAAGTCTTGATTCCACCTATTTCGACAGGACAGAGCAAGCATTAAATTAACCCAATAGGTACAATGTTGAAAAAGGGAGTTGATCAGGAAGTGTCCCTGTCACAAGTCTGTCATCTCGTTGTGAGTTTTGTTGGGTCATGATTTAGGTTTTGTCCTTGTCTTTGTATCGTTTGATTTCTTATTATTTATTTTATTTATGGTTAGTGGTAATTTAATTAATCTTATTTTATAAGATTAATTAATGTTTTTTTGTTGCTTTAATTAATTGTAAGTTATTTAAATGTTGAATTTAAAATATATTGTAAATTTAAATGTTAGTTAATAAATTAAAAGTGTAAGAAATTAATTTAAATTAGAAATGATGATGATAATTATATATTATTTTTTTCCTAATATTAAATTAGAAAAATCTATAGAGAATATCTTGAGAAAATAATTAATTTTTAATTAAAATTGTGAGATAAGGGTGTGCTTTTAAAAAGTAGGAAAAGAACCAATGATTGAAGAGGATTTTTGAGGAAAAAGATGATGAGCTTTATTGATTATTATTTATTTTTATTATGAGATTTTTTTATACACAGAAGGGTTTTTTCTAGTTTTTGGGTTTGTAAAAGAAAAAAAAGATAGGTTTTTGGTTTTGGTGCTTCTTGGGGAAAGTTGTTCTGTAAAAAAAGATATAAAAAAACACTGATTCATAGGGGAGATGAAGGAAGAAAATTGAGAAGAAACTCCAATAGGGAATCTACTTGTAAGAAGGAAGAAGGCTACTAAGGTTGGATTCTACATCGAATGAAGGACTCCAGGTTCTTTCAAATTATTACTTCTTTAAATTTAAAATTTTGTGAATAAAATCTTGTTTACTGTGTTTTGAAAATAAACTTCTCTACTTTTGAAAGAGGATATGTGATTAAAAAGTTGTTTGTATTAAACCCTTGAATCTTCAGTGGGAAGCTATAGTAAAATCTTCTGAAGTTTCTTCAATATAATTTAGTTGTGAAATTTATTGTTTTGAAATAAAAAATCATTTTGATTGTGGGTTGAATTTATATGCCAGATCTATATTGGGTTTATTGAAAATCTATTAGTTATATTATTGTTTTGAATCTTTATATATATATATATATTAAAACAAAAGTGAATATACATATATATGTTATAACTCTGTTGTGTTATTTTAAATGTATATTTATAAATATTATGTACCTATGTGATTTTTAGTTTATGTGAAAAGAATGAAAATTATATTTTGTATTTGAGGGTATTGAATTTTATATAAAAAAAAAGATATATTGCATAAACATTTATGGGTTTCTGTGTTTTGTATGTGAAAATATATTAAGATATTATAAAATAAAATTTGTATAAATTTATGCCTAAGTCTGGCGTTGTTTTCAAAAAATAATATTTATAAAATTTATGCTTTCATTCTTTGTTTTTCATGGAAAATTTTTAAACAAATGAAATTATAAATATATATAAAGAAAAAACGTTTGAAAACGAAATTGTTTAAAAAAATAAATAAATAAATAAAATAAAATTTATGGGGGTTGGGGGTCGACTGAGGCCATACCCCCACAACCCCTGTGGACAGTTGTACGTAGTGGCTATAGCCTAGGTTGTTGGTCACATCCTATGGAGGTTGCGGCTTGCCCTCTTATGGTACGCAATACCACAGGCGACTGTGGTACTGTGTACCACAGGCTGGGTGGGTAGAGTGGATTTTTAATTAAAAAAAAAATTAAAAGAATTCGTATCATTTTAAAGTTTATAAATTTTATTAAATTTAATTTAAATTTAATTTAATGATTAATTTGTAAATATATATAATAAAATATATATGTATGTGTATATATATATGTATATATGTATATACACGTAAAAAGTGTATATATGTGTATATATATAAAGATATATATTTGTATATATAGTTGTATGGTGATAATTTTATGTGTTGAGGACATGGATAAAGTATATAATTTCATAGGTTGTAATGTTGGAAAAATTGTATAAATTTGTATTATTATAGTGTAATTGTGAAAATTAGAGATAAACTATGTGTTAATTAATTGAATATTCTCAAGTAATTGATTTGTTTAATTGGAAAAATTTATTGTGTATTGAAATGAGTTGTATAGCATCGTGTTATGTAAATTGCTTAATCTTGAGACTATTCATTGAGTCTACTATGGTTTTCTTTGTTCGGGTTTCTATCTTGCGAAAAAACCCTAAAGTTAGCTTATCCTGTTATAGGAACCTAAGTTGTTTAGAACTTCTAGAGGTGGGGATATTGATGTCATTATTGATTTTACAATTTGATACTTGGCCTTTTCTTTGGTTCTGGTTGTGATTTTAGTTTGCACAGGAACTGTACCATTTTGTGGATGTGTTTCATATATTTTGGCAAGATGGTTATGCCTCACAAAGGATCCATTTGATTGGTTCAATACTTCTTGTGATACAATCATTTTGTGTTGGATATTTTTGTTTGAGTGTTTAGAGAGAGTGGCTCTAAGTGGGGGCCAATGCACAAAGGGGTTGTTAGGGTAACCCACATAGAGTTAGAGTAATAAGTGGTAACCGAAGTAATTAACTATGGGTGGGTGATTAAACATTAATAAGATAATTGTGATTCCTCGTCTACATGTTAGTGCTATCACAGACTAAAGGGGACTGAGAAGGCCATGGTTGGCAAGATCGTTGCCTTGTCTTCACAAGAGGTTAATGATTCCCCATGAGTAACCCTATGGAGCGCCACCCTAATATAGGCTATCAGGAGAACCATAGATGGAGGAAACACCTTGAACTAGGTTTTCTAAATAATCCATGTATAGATGGAGGCGACACCTTGTGGTAGGTTGTCTAGATAATCCATGTGAAGCCATGCGATGACACTCTCCTCTAACATTCCATTTGTGTTGTTTTATTGAAGTCCTCTAGAAGTAGTCTTTGATATTATGGCTTGAGAATTATTGATGATGTGTTTCATGACTTATTGTTGTAATATTTGGAAAGTGGTTTATTTTTATGTTTGCAAAAGTGGTTTATCATTATGACCTTTGGTGATTTATCATTGTTTAGTTTCTATGTGGTCTTGTGATATTATGTTATCTTGTCTAGAGTTAGTAGTGTGTTACTATTAGATGTGCTTGGTCAGGGATCTTCCTTGTTTACTCCCAGCATGGGGCTATTTGGGTGGAATGTGTTATGCACCCCGTTGGGTTCCCTTTGATTGTAGTTGTATCTTTTATTGCACAGTTTTGGTAGATGTTGTTGATCCAGTGTTCTTATTTACTAGATGTATGTTTATACTTTAGATGTAATTTATTTATTGATGTATCGACCCCCACGTGTGTTGGGAATATCTTGATGTAATTTATTTATATGTTCATTATGTTATACTATCAGATTGATGTAATGTCTATTCATACCTTGTAA
This sequence comes from Sequoia sempervirens, assembly GCA_007258455.2. Taxonomy (NCBI): domain Eukaryota; kingdom Viridiplantae; phylum Streptophyta; class Pinopsida; order Cupressales; family Cupressaceae; genus Sequoia; species Sequoia sempervirens. The sequence goes on from VDFB02168118.1 coordinate 13,705,137, forward strand.
TCATTTGTGAACTATCATTTGTAATTATTGATTATGTTATGTTGTATCTATAGAAATATATATACTTTATACCTTTATGATTCATTTATTGTCATATGTATGTATGGTTTTATTTGGTATATTCACATTTCTCTTGATATCGTGAATGAACATTTTTATTGATGGCATGTTGATTGGATTTATGCTATTGGTTATTTAATGTTTAATCTATTATATTTGTTATGGGTTAGTTTAGTAATGTCACCTCGTGTACCCCAAGGGATTTAGTTGTACAACTTAGAACATTGTTATGTTGGAATACTTAAGTACCTTTATTATGTTCTTTTTAAAAAAATAAAAAAAATTGCATTTTTATTTATTCCTTTGGGGTTTGCACGGCAGGGTATGACAATTTATAAAAGACAAAGGATTCCCAATATGCTTTTAAATTTAAAACTTTAATCATATTTTTATTATTTTATTTCTTGAAAGAACTCCTTGGTACAAAGAGTGTTGTGTGGCTACAAGGAAAACCTATAGCACACTAGATTAGTGAAATTTTAAGAGGACTTGGAAATGCTAAGGCACAAAATGAAATTCCCTTGTGGAATTATTTGTAGTATTTAATCAAAGGATGCAAGTAAGCATGATTATTACCAAAAATATGGTGTAGAAAGACAAGAATTACATTACATTCTTGGTGACAAAATATGAATGCACTATACATTCTATAGAGCCTATAACTATATCGATCTCATAAATGGGATATGAGGTCACTGAGGACTAGATTGTGGGGACTGCAAATTACATGCTGAGAAAACCTAAGGACACCTCTAAAGAGAAGTGAAACAAATAAAAATAGGTTAGGCTTCATAACACATATAGTTTTTATACTAAACTTGGAATTTTTCACCAAAATTACAATAAATAGCAAGGGAAAAATGGGGTGAATGAACCTACCTATTCTTCTATTTCATTCAGGAAATGAGATCCCTTAGATCAAAATCCACTTTCAATGCTTAGGTGAGTGAATTCTTTGAGGAATCTTGCAATTTCCCTTTGTTTGTTTGGATGAGGTAGATATGACTAAGCAACACTTTCGGGAGATGGAAATAAAATACAAAGTCAACTCAAAACTAAAATGCAAGACCAGGTATGAGTAGATTAAACATAGATCTAACATACATAATTTATTTCACGTAAAAAGTGTAGATATGGGAGCAGAGAACTTAGAAATCAATTTTGGAAAGGTGAAAAAAGGCCCATTTTCCTATAGGCAAATGAGCACCAAGATAGCCTCTAAAAACATCATTTTATAATAAGTACACAACATTTTCCTTTTATAAAATCTACATGAAATAAACTATTTCTATTAGTATTATGTTCCATTTGCAAAATACAACTTTTATATGTCATGAATGACTGCATTTGATATTTTTAATCTTTCTCCCAAAACCCTTGTTTAGTCATTTCTGTCAAAAATTGTCTTGAGACACTTTGCAACCAATAGGGACACTCTGTAACTATTTTTGAGATAAGTTTTAAGTGTCCTCCACTCATCTATTTTGTGTGAAATAAATTGAGTCTATTAGCTCTATGTTTAATCTACTCAAACTTGGTCTTACATTTCTGCATTGAGTTGATTTGATATTTTATTTCCATTTCCCAAAAGTGTTGTTTAGTTATATCTACTTTTTCCACACACATAAAGGAAATTTTCAAAATTCCTCAAATAATTCACTTACCTAATATTTGAAAGTGGATTTTTATATGAGGGATCTCATTTCCTAAATAAAATAGAAAAATAGGTAGGTTCATTCACCCCATTTTTCCCTTGGTATTTATAGTATTTTTTGTGAAAAATTCCAAATTTAGTACAAAAATCCTACGTGTTATGAAAATTAACCTATTTTTTATGTGTTTCATTTTGGCAAGTCTAACATAAATCAAACACACAACCTTCTGATCTAAATTCATACATGCTACCATTGCAAAAAAGTATCAAGCATGAAATAAAATAGCACTTTTGGGAGATGCCAAGAAAAATCTCAAGCATGTTAGTCATTCTTCCAATATCTTTCCTAGTTATGAGAGTCTCTTAGTAAAAGATTGAAATTGTTGGCACATTCCTTAATTCCACATACACTAATATCTCTCCTATTTGTAAGCATATTTTAGTGAAAAATGATGTAAGCATAGACAATCATGATAATCATAGTTTCTCTTGTCCCAATACCTTCTAAATTTGAAAATAGGTCAACCAAGGAGAGGAAACATATAGAACTAGAAAGGATAATTTAGCTCGAAGTGGAGAAGAACACCAATGTGAAGGAGAATACACAAAAGGATAGCACTGTTGAAAATGATATGGAAAAAATTAAAGGAACCTTGAAAAAAATTACTGATCAAAACTGTAGAATTGCAAGACATAATTCTATCATCATCAAAGCCATGTCCGAAAGACTAGAAAAAACCCAGAAGAGGGCTCTGATTGTTGACCTTGATCAAGAGAAAGACCAGGATGAGGAATCAGGGATCTCTAAATGCACCAGATCAAGCACGAAAAGAAAGATCTTGACCACCCCAAATATGACTCAGATTCTTATGGAGGGGGTTCAGGAAATGGTGGACCTAGTAGAGGTTGCAGACGAGCTTCTGAAATCCATGAATTAGCTGTGGTTGGGCCCAACCTTGTCTGTTTACTGGTCATTTTCTGGTTTTTTTGTGGCTTTTTGTGGCTGTCTGTTTAAACTAGTTTTATCTTTCTGGAAGCTTTTTTGTTTTTCGGACCTCTATTTTGGTCCTTTCTTGTATTGATACTCTGCGGTTTCGGGTCCCTGTAAAACCCGTTTATCCCCCTTTTATCAAAAACATATAGAACTAGAAACAAAGGAGAAACAATTTAGTCATCATCATAGATTGCTATTATTTTTATATCAATATATTCATGTGTAGTTTCTCCAAATTATGGTTTGCACATGTACGCATATTTCCTATATGATAATAAGAATATTTAATAAATGATTTCTTGTAATAGAATATATGGTGTGCTTGATTGTCTAAAACCCATCTTGTAAGATGAGCTTGGGGTGGAGTGGTAGATAGGCTAAGTAAGGATGCTTACATAGAGAGCCAACAAAGCCCACTTATGACCCTATCCCAATTCCCCAAGATGGCAATTTTCTTCGAGGAGTCAAGGCATTGATGGGGAAAGCAAGTACAAGTCACCAAGGGGGAGGGTTGTGGTAGACACCCTCTTAGGCTTGGTATATGGCTTTGGGTGGACCCATCATGTCCCTTCACCCAACATTTAAATATGTTTCCTTTGTAAATAATCTATAGATGTGATGTAATTTTCTACATCTCATTAGTATATATGTATATATTTGCATGTCTTGTTCATATGGTGCTTGCAAGATTCAAACCCAAGATTGCTTTATTAAAGATATATTTTAGTTGGTAAGCTAAATCCTAACCCTTGTTGCTACAATTTGTGACCATAATAAGTCTTGAACACAAATTACATCAACTAGGGTTAGGATTCATCTTACTAATTAAAATATCTCTTTAATAAAGCAATCTCATGTTTGAATCCTGTAAACACTGGATGAACAATATATGAAAATATATGCATATATACTTATGAGATTCAAAAAATTACATCACATCAATAGATTATCAACAAAGAAAAGATATTAGAATTTTGGGAGAAGGGACAAGATGGGTCTGCTCAAAGTCATATACCTTGAGCCTAAGAGGTATACCACAACCCTCCCCCTTGGTGATGTGTAACTACTTTCCCCATCAATGCCTCAACTCCCTAAAGACACTTCTAATCTTGGTGAATTGGGTGGTGCTCAAAAGAAGGCTTTGTTGACTCACTATGTAAGTGTCCTTACTTAGCCTATCTACCACTTCATTCTAGGCCCATCCTATAATATAGGTTTTATCACATCATATATTCTATCATAAGAAATCATTCATTAAATATTTTTATTATCATTTAGGAAATATGAATACATGTGCAAACCATGATTTGGAGAAAATACAAATGAATATATTGATATTACTAATAATAGAAATCTACAATGATGACTAAAATAATTCTCCTTTGTTTCCGGGTATGTATGTTTCCTCTCCTTAGTCAATTTGTTCTCAACATTCAAAAAATATTTCTTAAAGAGAAACAACAAATTATTTTTAGTTGGATAATGATCAATAAGGGTTAATAATTATCACAAGCAACATTATTACATAATCATACATAACATATATAGATATTATATATATATATATAATTACTTTCAGTTACTATTAATATAATTTATATATTAAACTTACTGAACCCTAGTTATTGAATTATTTGATGCTCAAGAAATATATATTCTAGATTCCTTATATTATCTTTCCATTCCATGATGATTTTCTCTTCTTGTTATATCCCTTGCTTATCATCTATATATATTGAATGCATTTTATTCTTTGATTACATTAACTGTTACTGTTTTTTGACAATAGACTTATTTCTCATTTCTTCATCATAAACTTCCTTATGTCTACATGGATTTTTTTCTCATTCTTTTTTTTGTATTCTAAATCTATAAATTGATAAATGGTTCCTTTCTTTAGTAAAAAATTCAGGCAAATGGAGCCAATTCCATTATGCAAGAATTAATTTTTTTTTTAATTCAAAGTTATCCACTTTGGTAACACTTACCTTATAATAAATAAATAAAAGTAAATATTGATACACAGTTAATCGGATCTATTTGACACATATAAAATATAATGGAATTCCATCTTCAATTTGCTTGTAATTGGAAAGAAATTGAAGCAAGTTGCTCACATTCAAATCAAACTAATTCATATAAACTGCAACTATAATGAAACTGGATTTTGAATGAGATTATAAAAAGGGAAAAATTCCAATTGTAGAGTAGTTAATAGTTGAACATTTTCATAAAAATACTCTTTAATATGTTTGAGAATTAAAATATTTACTAATAATAAAATAAAAATAATTAAATGTAAGAGAATAAGTCAATAGACAATGGAGGATTTAGTAATAAATAAAATTAATTTAAAAAAGGAAAAAAAAATGTAAACAAAATTTAGTAATAATAATTAAAAATTGTAGTTAAATTTAGTTAGTGGGTAATAAAAGTTTCATTATTATCTTTATGAATCATGCAATAGAATGTTTCTAATTTGAAACTAAATATCTAAATGTAAGGTTTTATAATAATTTCATTATTATTAAAGGATATAATGTTAGTGGTTAAAAATAAAAAGAATATCAACTTTAAAACTCCTCAAGTTGATGGAGTTTGAAATTCCATTTTAGGAAACTTAACAATAAATTAAAATGATGAAAATTATTATATATTAGTGTTCATACATTTAAAACTTATGTAAACAAAAATTTAAAGTGATTCTGATAGTCAAGTTAAATTATCATCCTTTTCATTTGAAAGTATATTAGAATTATTTAAATAAAACCATTTGGTGTGTGTCAAAAGAAAAAATAGATCTATTGTTACAAAGAGTTATACATTATGAATTTTAAAATGGATTTCATATGTAGTATAATCTTCATTCAAATACAAAGTTTCAAGAAGTTTCCAATTAGCAAAGTATTTCTTTATAAGATTCTAGAAACCTTTAGAGTTAAACTTGAATATAACGAATCAAGTTTACTTTTTTAACATTTAGACTACAAATTAAGAAAAAAAATTGAAGATGGAAAACTTTAGTTTAATCAAGGAATTAAAAGTTAGTTACATCTAAATCTAGAATCACTGATTAAAAAAGTAAGTAAATGTCAATTATAGATTCAAACTTGAACTTAAGTCAATGTTTTATGTAAGTTTTGATAGCATCAAGATAATTCTTACATTATTGTTGCTAATAGAGAAGTTAGGAAACTATTCTCATTTACTTTTTATTTTGTTTCAAGCATGATTATTTCATGTAAGGTTATTTACTTAAACGTGGTTTTTCTATTTCAAACTCTTAATAGCCAAGTCATTATTATGCAATAATATTTCTCTTTATAGCTATACTAGGGAGACAATGTAGCTAGAGAAGGAGAAATTGGTAATTTTTTGTAGTTCATCAACTCATAAAACATAAAAGGTTAATCAAGTGTTATACTCTAGGATACCTAGGAAAAGTTTAAACATCTCAAATTCGAATACTTAGAGAAAAATGCAAATTAGGATAGTTTAATTGATGTGATGTCATTGATTATTGATTTAGTTGAAATGGTGGAAAATGGGTTAAGATGCTTTTGTATGGTTTTAGGACATAGATCACACCCACTTTCGAATTTCATTAAAGAATAACCCTAGAGATCTCAATGCAAAGGAGAAAGAGATCTTGCAATAAGGTTGTCCTAAGGGTTGATTGTAAACTAATAAGGGGTTCACCACCAAGCTAAGGATTGGACAGAAAAATGAAATACAAAATGTAATATTAAACCCTAATATGATGCAATCCTTCATTAAATAGTTCCTAATAATGCAAATGAAACAAAACAAAAAGTTATAAGATAGAATGTGTGTACCTAGAAATCTGAAGCAAATTTGAATGAGCTCTGAAATACTAAAAAACCTAAATTTTTCAATACCGAGACTCATTCATCAATCTGGGAAAATCAATCCTAGATTAGGGTTTTTGCATAAGAATAGGTTTTGGGAAAAAGCATATTTGAATATCAAAAAATCTTGAAAAACACCTATAGAGGACTCATTCGCCACTTCTGGCTCAGAATCAAATCCCATTTAACTTTTTTGGGAATTTAAAGTTCAGATCTATGCTCCAATCTCTACCCTTCCCTTCTAAACTAATTTCTAGATCCAACCTAAGAAAATAAGTGCAAAACATAATATAGACTTGATTTACTTATGGGAGGATTTCCTCAGTCAAACCCCTAGTTTGGTAATTAAACCTTGATGAAAATAATGAAGCTTGAATGTAAATGAGAACATAAATCCTAGCCTCAAGTGTTTCTAAGACTAGGAAATCTGAAATGCAATATAACCCTATTCTAATGTGCAAGAATGAGATGCACGAATGAAGTATGGAGATGAATGACTCACTTTAAGAGATCTCTAATAACCCAAATGAGCCTCAATAATGCTTTTACCTTCCTTAGGTTTAATGTGGAGTGGTAATGGGGAATGGAATCACTTAAGAAACAAGTCATTAGGCTTGGCTTGATGGCTAGTTGCATCTCCCTAACCTAGAATCCATCATGATTCACCATAGAAAACCATGATCAACGCTTGAAAATGCTACATCTTGAATGAAAGTGAGCTTGAAGACCTGTAAAAAAAACTTTAATGCTGCTCAAAGACTTCATCTTTGCTTTCTTTTGAAACTTGACTACACTTGTGGAAGAATGTTTGAAAATTCTTGAATGATTGTCTCCTGAAAATGCTTGCTTAGATGAGAAAAATGACTTAGAAGCTAGCTTATATAGGCATTAACACCTAATTTACCATTATTTAGATCTCAAAATATGACATCAACCAAAAATTGAATTAAATAGGTGATTTTCCTGCCCAAACTCTAAAAAATTCCCAAGGGGGACTCATTCACCCAAGGTGGTGAATGAGTCCCACCCTGGATTTTTGGGGTGGGTTTTCAGAATTTTTGATGTTTTAGATGATTTTGTTAGGTTTTTAGTTGAAATAAGCCTCGAGATCCAAAATAATGGGTCTTAGGGGCCTATTAATGATGATTTAAAGGGTAGTTAATAGAAGCATACTAAAATAGGTCTAGCTTAAATGTAAAATTTCCCTATCTCCAACAAGGGGGTCAATTTTTGTCATTACATCTAGCCCCCACTTTAGCAATCTAAAGGAATCTGAATAATACACTTTATTTCATAAAAGGATACTCATATAGGTTCATTCCTAACATAGGTGAATTAAGCCCCCATTGTAGCTATCTACAAAACTACAATGTTAAGAACTACATCCTACAACACAAATTTGTTGGTTTTCCAAAAATCCTCTTCTCTAACCTCTTCTAGAAATAAAAATTGAGGGTACATGTATGCCCCCCTTTGATTTCACTTGCTCTATAGAGGTGGAATCAAGGTAGAATTCTAGAAACATCAAATGAATTAAGTCACATCATAGGTTATTTCCAAGTATCGTAGCACATAATGATAGTGTAGTGTCCATGACCTAGCCAATGGCTTAAGGAATAGGGTTAGCCTATTACGAAGAGTCTCATAGGCTAATGGGTTGATTAGGGAATCTTTCTGAGGGGTTATAATACTTGTCCTTGCTACTTACTATTTTTAGTAAGTGACATTTTGGGTCAATGATTACACACTTGCAATTGATCTTGGTCAGGGGACACTCTTGGCGAGTCATTCAAATATTTGGGCTAGGAGCTATGGAATTATTAAGTCATGTCATTTAATAATATTTTATTATTAAGTGATTTTGTGATTTAATGTTATAAAGTGAAAGTGACTTAATTAAAAGAATGTTTTACGTTACTTTATGAAATATTTAACTGAAAAGTCACTTGGGAAAATGCTTTAATATTAAATTATAAAGAGATTTGAAAAGTGGTGTCCTTTCTCCTTAAGGAAGGGTTTGGGCTCTTATTGATATCATTGACAATATTGTATTTTTTGGAGCTATTGCTGCAAGTTTTATTTCATGGCTAACTGAGGATGGATACCGTCTCTTGGAATAGGTTCTACTGGTGTGCAAGATCATCCAAGGTTCCTCCATGTTTGGTCTCATACATGGATCAACAATTAAGCTTAATTTTTGAGATTAGCATTGAAGAATAAATTAGATCATGGATAGTTTGATCTTAGATCTTAATAAGATTATGATGCTCATAAATAAATTGAAGTTTTTTTGGTAATAAACCAACTCATTGGATTGTGATATTGCTTCCTTCCTAACACATGGGGTTATATTTTGAGTTGTACCATTCTATTTGTTTTCCTCAGGTTTGGGGGACCTCTTTGCTAGTAATTTTCAAAATATCAAATCAAAATAGATATCTCCATATTTGGCACATGAGAGCTTGAGGACAAGTCATACTCCTTCTTGAAGGACGTGTTTGGTTGGGAGGCTAAATGACTTGATTCTTGGCCAGATTCTTCATTGTTCTTGGGTGTCCAACATTAACTACATGATTTGCAGTATTTCTGGGTTGAACAGTGATCAAATTGAAGCAAGGAAGCTAAGTTTTGATTCACCAGATTGTTGTTTTCCAAAAAACACAATTCTAACAAAAAAATCTAGAAAATGGGTATGTTGGATTTGTAATTGAAATCAAATAAAGTTTATTGGTTTCCAATAGTTTATGCATATTCCATTATATTTTGCATTTTCCTTTATTGTTCAATTTCTAGTCATATATTACAAAAAAATAGAAAGACAAACTGAACCATAGATTTTTGGGTAGGGCTTATAGGCTACTCTTGTGCTCGTAGGATGTTTCACCTAAAAGGGGAGAGATAAACCCTACTCAATGGAATCTACACTAGGTTCACTCAAATTATGCAATGTATGATGTAATTAAGACTAAATGAGATGATCTATCTTACTAATTATGTATGAAAAAACCTAAGATTATGCAATGTTGGAAAACACAATGTGATATGCAAACATGAACTAAGGATGAAAAAATGAAAAATAGAATAGAAAATGGTTTATTCAGAGTGCACTTGGGTAGAGAATGGAGAATCTATAATCTTCTAAATGCTATATGAGATTACTAAAAACTCACTAGTGGGACCCATTTACCACTAATGGAGAATCAGTCCTACTTCTGATAAAAATTATTGGGAAGAGGTTTCTAAGTGTCGAGATCCAAAATTTGACAAAATCTAGATTTCTAGCCTTAAGGTGGGACTCATTCACCACTAATGGTGAATCATTCCACTCCCAAAATTCTAAGAAATCAAGGACCAATTTTGTAGCACCAGATCTGAGGTTATTTGATTATCAGGTTGTCCAGGTCAAATCTGCAGAAAACATACATAATGTCTTCTCCAAGATTGAAATAGGATGTCGTTGACTTATTTTTCACTTTTCAATGCCTAAATGCTTGTCAAATTTTCATACACAAGTTTGAAAATACACATGCAAGAGGGGAAAAATGGTTAACAATTAGGTTATAGGGATTTTCCTTGGTCAAATCCCACTTTGGTAATCAAACTCTTAATGAAAATATTGAAATGAAAGAGAATGATAAATAAATAACAAGAAAATTCTATCAACTTACCAAACCGTTGTTGAATAAAATCTGAAGATATAATAATGGTTGCTCTTGAATGCTTGATTGATGCTTGATTATAGGATGAAAAGTGCTCAAATTCCTTAATAAATGAAAGGATTGCTTGAATGAGTTAGGACATGTAAAATGAGGAGAAAAACACATATTACACACTTGTGCCTTAGTAACTTGATGATACCTCATCATAGGCCGACATAAGGTGTTTTTAAATAAAAACTAGAAAGAAAATTTAAAATATTTTGAATTTTGTGCCAAGAGGGACTCATTCGCCACCCATGGTGAATGGGTCCCACCTTGGACTTGAAAGTGGGTGTCAGGAATTATCTTGCATTTAATGTTGTTTGTTGGGTTTACATTTGAAAACACACTTAGTTAAGCCTTATGAGTGCATAAATGGGTCAAATAAAGCATAAGAAAGGTGTAAATAGTGAAATTATGCCTAGAAAAGCATGAAATATTGTTACAAGACTTTACAACACTTCAAAATAGGACTTTATAAGTGATGAAAAGGTGATTTTTTAGGTGAATTGCAATGAATAGAGTCTAGAAAACTATATAAATATTTTACAACACTTCACAACACCTTCACAATATGCCATAATTTGAATTTTAAGGACCTAAGATGCATGTTCAAGCCACATTACATCAATAAATTAGAGAAAAATGGACCAATAATGATGGAGAAAGGCCTAAAAGAACATAAAAATGACAAGGGGCCATTTTTCTATGGAACATTTAGCCCCCACTTTAGTGAGAGGATGAACTTGCTTCAAACTCACATTAAAGTAGCAATGAATATCTAGAGGGATCCCAATGCACTTTTGTTAGCAAGATGGAATGAAAAAAATGAAGAGGGGTGATCAAGCCCTAGGATAAAGATCCCATGACAAACTAGAAATAAGAACAAAGGAACACACATGTGAAAGGGAAATTGAATTGAGCTTTGATCATCTTCCTAACTAGTTTTTGATTAGATCTAGGTTGTTTCTCTAAAAAAGAGAATGCATACTCACTCTGGGGCTACAAAAATTATGGTGGTCCACTGGGTGAGAAGACCCAAAACATTGAATTACATACGCTAGTTGGTATGCACTCACAAGCACATAGGTGGCTATGGGGAAAGTCGTGCCGCTAAATGGGCTTCCTGCTCAACCATATTAAAGTTATACCTCTTGATAACTTTAACAAGGATCCACAAGGGAAAATGTCAGTTCATGCTTCATGAGACAATTAAAGAATTGTATGCTTAGAACTCAAGAACAAAAATCAAGGTACCATAGGAAAGCAAGTTGCGTTATGAAAGGTGGAAAAAGTGCAAAGTGTAAAATGTAAAAATGCAAAAATGTAAAAGATGTTCAAAGGAGTCTTCTTAAGTTAATGCAAGATCTGTCACTTAGGGAACATTGTGTCTAATGTCTCCAAGAGAGGACCAATCAAAGAATATAATATTCAAAACTTAGCGGATGCAATGCATCGCATCATGCCACTAAGAGGAATGCAATATGCTAAGATAGATCACACTCATGATGGACATCACACGCAATGTCATCTCCAAAGTGGTGAACACATCGTATGAATTTAAAAGGCTACACTAAGAACCAAAAATGAAAAATGAAATGATTTCAATATATGCCCCTCACTTTAAAGGAATTTATACACATTGTTTTGTGAGAAATTACTTTAAACTAGCAAAGGAAAGATGCAAAAAGAAAAAAATACATGGGAGCCAACTTGGAAAGCCCTATGCCAAGTCATGTGTTTCTGAGTAAGGATGCTTTATGTAAATGAAAAAAAAGAAAGGGGAGTTTCCCCCCAAAAAGGAACACACCAAACACATAAGGGATCTATGTATTTTGGGTTAGTATGTTTGTTGTTGCAGTGTTTTTATGAAAGATCTCAGAACTGTCATCATTCCCCAAAGCACAAAGAATTGGAAGAATGACACAAAGAGAGAGAAAACAAAAGGAAAAACAAATTCCATTTTGGGTCAACATGGAAGGGACATTGTAGTATCAACACTTTGCATCATCCCCAAAAGGAAAATACAAGCAAAAAGAAAATGAAAAGGAAAATGAAAAAGAAAAAGCTTTTGGGTCAACATGAAGGAGACATTGCAATCTCAATGCCTTGTGTCATCCCCAAAAGAAAAACACAAGAGAAAGTAAAAAAAAAGAAAAAGGGACCTTTTGGGTCAACATCGAAGAGACACAAAGAATCTCTATGCTTTGTGTCATCCCCAAAAGGAAAACACAAAAAAAAAGTGAAAAAGGAAATGCACGACATATAGAAGAATAGATGTACGAATAGAAGTGTACAAAGAACATCAAATATATGATACGAGGGAACACAATATGCACATACAATAAAAATGGAAAGGGGAAAGTAATGAAAATGTAATTTAACCATTAACTAAGTTATTGGTTTCTCAATATTAAGTAATATAAGCAAAAAATGAATAACATAGTTAAGAGACAAAGATAAGTGCATTACAAGGACAAGGCTAACAACTTCTTGCCCACCACAAAGTGTAAATCAAGAATGATCCAAGGTGGGTGACATGAAAGGATCATGCAACATAGGGAATAGAAATTTCTACAACTATCACATGACAAAAGGATTTTTTTTTTTGGAATAATGGGAAATCAATTAGTATTAGTGAAATGATACTTGTTCAATGTCATTCAATGTTCAAAATTATTCAATTTGATGTCCAAGAACATGATGATATTTGAAAAATGGTATGTTAGAATATTTAGGACGAATGACCAGCCTATTCATAGGTGGAAAAAGTATAAGACCTTTGTTAAAAAGTAGTCGACATCTCCTTTCACACACAAGTGGAGGATGAGTGGGAAACTAGAGTTTTTTTAGTTTATACAGTCATTTTCATTTGCTAGATTGTCCCTTTTCATGAACAAAAGGAGGAAGAGGACCCATGGGGATCCTAGCATCCTTGTTATTAGAATAATGTAAAGATTGTTCACATTGAAGGAGAATATTCAAGTTCGGAGGAGAATCAAATATCATAGTACCATCATCATAGTAATATCATAGTACCAATATTTAAAAGGAGGCTTATTAGGATGAGGAGGATCTTGATATCATAATCTTGTGGTGTTTTATTCCATTGGTTTTTGGTCAAGAAGTTGGTGAATGTCATGTTCATGTGTTGTGCCACAAACTTGTTTGCTTAAAATAGTAAAGCCTTTTCCATATGTTTCTTCAGGGTTAATGGGAGTGTTTGTGACTTTGTGATCATAAAATTATTAAGGATGTGTTGCTTGAGGGGAATTACATCCACTTGGTGTAGATATCTTAGTTCCTTCTTGAGTTTCAGCATGTAGGTATCCAAAGTGATCGAGAGGTGCAATAGTATGAGATTTGGTGGTTTCACTGATGGGTAAAAGGTTGCATTAGCTTCAAGGTTATCAAGACATTCATTTAAGAACTTGTTCATGCTAGCATCATATTATCCAATGATGTCAACATTACAAGGAGGACAATCATGAGGAGTTGAAGGAGTATGTGGAATCTCAAGGTCATTACGATCACAACCAAGGCACAATTAGACATCTCTACCAAGGATTTTAATGAATTCTAAAACTTATTAAAATAAAATTCCATGATGACAATGAATGCAAGGAAACTAATATGTAAGAAAGAGCTGAAAACAGAGATTCTATAAATTAAAATAGAAAGCAACTACAAAAAAATGTAATGCAGGAAATACTTAGAAAATTTCTAAAAATGCTATGCAAAATGTGCAGGTGGACTAATTCGCCCAAGGTGGCAAATGAGTTCAACTATGAGATTTTTTTGTGTTTTTCAGAAAATTTAAAGTGAATTTATTGCTTTTCAGATGCCAATAAAGGATGTAGATGCATATTTTCAAATTTTTCAATGATATGTTATGTAAAAATAAATTCTAAATGAGTCTTTCACTAATGAAAGTTTATAAATCCTAGGATGCAAAAACAAAACAATACCCTAATTGAATGTTAATGAAAATGAAGTCTAGGATTTAAGATGCAATTAAAATTAGAAATGTAAAGTGTTCAATGTGAAGGTTCACCAAAATGAACCGTAGATTCTTGGGTAGGGCTTATAGGCTACTCTTGTGCTCTTAGGATGTTTCACCTAAAAGGAGAGAGGTAAACCCTACACAAGGGAATCTTCACTAGGTTCACTCAAATTATGCAATGTGCGATGTAATTAAGACTAAATGAGATTATTTAAATGAAATTGGATGATTTATTTGACTGATTATGTATGCAGAACCTACATATTATCCAATGTTGGAAAACACAATGTGATATGTAAACATGAACTAAGGATGAACAAATGCAAAACAGAATAGAAAAGGTTTGATTCATAGTGCACTTGGGTAGAGAACAAAGAATATGGAGTTTTTTTGAATGATGTCTAAGATTACTGAAAATCACCAATGGGATCATTCGCCACTGATGGAAAATTAGTCCTACTTCTAATGAAAATTGTTAGGAACAAGTTTTTGAGTGTTAGGATCTAGAATTTGACAAAATCTAGATTTCCATCCTTAAGGTGGGACTCATTCATCACTAATTGAAAATCAACCCACTCCCAAAATCACACAAACAAAAACATTGAATGTTAGATTCAAACACCATATGGGTTGTTTCAATGGTATTAGATCTTTAATATCCTACCATCTTATGAAGTTATTTCATGATTGATAAAGAAAAAACTTATTAGATGGGTTCATAACTGTGGCATCCTTCACATGAACCATAGGGAGAAACCATTTCAGAGGTTTTAGGCATTGAAAATTCACTAGAAATGACAATAACTTTAGCTAGTGATAGTGAGAGTATTGTAGGCACCATGGGAGATAGAGACAAAGTGCATTTAGGTTCCATTAGCCTAGATGCTAGGAGAGAGTAGAATTTTGATGCTATGATGGACGTGTTGGTAGAATTTTTACATAAGATGAGCCAAGATCCTAATCTTGGTCACACAAGATGACCTAACAATTATATTAGTTCTAATGTTTAGCATGAAGAGAGTCCAAGGATTTCTATTGATACCACAAATATCCCTTTGCAGCCTACCTTTACATAGAGGCTTGATACCTTTGTTTAGTCGAGATGACCTCTAGATTAGCCGACCAACATGGTTGATGAGATTAGGACCATCCATACTGAGTACACTTCATTCCCTGCTGACATCAGGAATATGTTGACATTTGACCTATTCATGATCCAAAGGAGATAGAGGGAAATGGTAGTTGGAAAACTTGAGGCTAGAGCACCATAGCGCACCAAATATTTCCAACAAGTAGTGAGCAAGATGAATTTAGAACATTTTGATGTAGGGAATTGTTGTACCGCACATGGTTGGGATAAAAAGTTAGATAACTTCTTGTCCTTGAGGCACATCCATGAGGAAGAGGCAATTAGGTTCACCACACTTCACTTGTATGGAATATCTCTTGAGTGGTTTTATTATGGTTTGATTACTTTGGGTCACAAGTCAATTGTTTCTTAAGTTAAGTTTACTAACAAACTCATTGAGCAATTTGAAAGAAGAGATCGTAAGGTTTCATTTTGAGAACTTTCACAACTTAATTAAGTTGGGACATAGAGGCCTTTATTTTAGAGTTTCAGAGGATATTTCTTATTGTCACAGGAATATCAAAGAGGAGGTTAGTAGTGCTTTTTAGTGAGGGTCTCTTAGAACACTTACATTGTTGGATCAAAGCCTATGATCCACCTTCCTTATGGGATGCTATGAAGAAGGTGAGAGATATGGATCTTGCTGCCCCAATAACAATATTCTCACAAAAACCATTCTCTTCATCAAGGGATAAATCACCAAATACTTTTTTAGATCAACAAAGAAAACCTTTCCTAAAACTTAGTGATGAGACCCTTCAAGACTTGAGAAGGAAGAAACTATGCTTCACCTACAAAGGACTATATGAAAAGGGACATGTGTGTCCTCTTAAACCAAAGATGAATTAGTTAGAGTACTACTATGTACAAAAATCATATTCTAAAAAATTAGAACAGAAAATTGATGAGGAATGGAAGGAGGAAGATAATGCCTCTGAGTTGTCAGAATAGGGAAGGAAATAAATTCTACCTAGAACACAACTCTCGAGCATTCAGAGAGAAGTATCCTTCAAGATTAGAGGATTCTTAGGTGGGAAACATGTGATTGCCTTGCTTCACACTAGAGCTACTCATAATTTCATAGATGAGGGATTGGTAGCAAAGCGTGGACTTAAGACAAAAGAGTTTGATGGGTTCTAAGTGTGACTAGCTTATGGGTTTAAATTTAGTTGTAGCCAAATGATCCCATACCTCACATTGCAGCTAAATGATTATGAGTTCTAGTTAGATTTTTATGTTATTGGTGTGGGAGATTTGGATGTGGTATTGGGCGGGAAGTGGCTTCATGCTATTGGGGAGTTTACCCTCAACTTGCAAGTGATGAAAATAAAATTTGAAGCCAATCGAAAGAGACATGTTTTGAGGTGAATGTTAGATGGAAGCCTTCAAGTTATCTCACTTTAGAGAATGGAGAGATAGTACATGCATGATGAAGTGGAGTGGGTTCCTGAGTGTTACAATTTTCCATCATAGGGTGAGTAGCTAAAGCATGAATATTCTCCCAACATACAGGCCTTGATACATAAACATAGTGAGGTGTTTGAGAATTTAATATATGGGAGACCATCTAATAAATGGCTTGAGCATATTATAAAGCTTGATGATGGCGCTAATTCAACCATCATTACTCCCTAAAAGCATCCCAAGAGGATGAAGGATAATATCGAGAAGACAATTAAAGAACTTTTGGATATGGGTCACATCAAACCAAGTAAAATTCCCTTTGCATCTTTTGTTGTCCTAGTGAAGAAGAAATATGACACCTTATGGATGTGTATCGACTACAAAGCCTAAATAAAAATACCATTAAAAATAGGAACCCCATTTCACACATTGATGAGTTGATAGATGAATTGCACAAGGCATATTTCTTCTCCAAGATAGATCTTAGATCTAGTTACCATCAGATCCAAGTTAGAGAGGGAGATGTGGAGAAGATGGCATTTTGATGCCATTATTGTCACTATGAGTTCTTGGTTATTCCTTTCGGCCTAACCAATGCACCAGCTACCTTTTAGTCTTGTATAAACTAGATCTTCAAAGACCAATTGAGGAAGATATTCCTCACCTTTTTTAATTATATACTAGTCCTCAACAAGACTTGGGAGGATCATTTAGCACATTTAGATTCAATTTTAAGCATATTGGACAATGAATCTCTATTTTCCAAGGAATTGAAATGTGACTTTGGTATGAGGAAGTTACTATACTTGGGACATATCATTTGTGTTGAGGGGGTTAAGATGGATCCTGAGAAGGTGAAGTTTATAGTTAATTGGTATCCACCCACGAATCTCACTTAGTTGAAGGGGTTCTTTGGGTTATGTGGTTTCTACTACCACTTTGTCAAGGGATTTTCACAGCAGGCTGATCCACTTACAAACTTGACAAAGAAGGGATCTTTTGATTAGAACCTAGGAACACAATAGTACTCTGATAAGTTCAAACAATTGATGAGTTTGTGTATGATTCTCATTATTCTAGATTTTACATGGCCATTTAAACTATAGTTTCATGCCTCGAGAGATGGCACCGGTGCTATATTGATGCAAGATAGGTACCCCACCACTTTTGAGAGTAGGAAACTTCAGGGTCCTGAGTGAGGTTAAAAAATTTATTACAAGGAGATGTTAGCCATCATGCATGTGTTGGCTAAATTCAAATAGTACTAGGTGGGCAGCAATTTTTTGGTGAAGATAGATCACAATAGTCTAAAACATTTCCTAAGTCAATGTGATGTCACTGATCAACAACAAAAATGGGTCAGCAAGGTACAGACTTATGATTTTTGACATAAAATATGTCAAAGGTATGAGTGAAACATAGAAAATAGGGGACTCTCTTTTGCTTCTAGGGTTGTGGACCTAAAAGGAGAGAGGCTACTTTCAATCTTTCACTCAAGAATGAACCCTTGAGATTTACATGTAAAAGAGATTGAAATTTTACAAAGGGAAGGTTCTAGGAAAATGATAACAACAAATGAGGGTTCACCACCAAGTGTAGACTTGGAAAATGCAAGATTTTTGAAAACACACTACGATATGCAAAAAGACCTAGAAATACAAATAGATTGTAATAGGAAACTACTAGATTTAAAGTGTGCATCTAGAAACTAGAAAAATATGGAATGGAGCTCTAGAATCTTGAAATTTCTAATTTTTAGGCCAACTGGGACTCATACAACAAGCTTGGTGACTTAGTCCTGCTTTAGGTGAAGAATTCTGGAACAAGTTTCAGACAAATGGGTACTTAGATCTAAAAAAATATTTGTTTGACTCCTAAAGTGGGACTCATTCACCACTATTGATGAATCAGTGCACTTATGGATTTATTGAAATTTAAAATTGGAATCTATAGTTCTCAATTTGCTCAATGTGTACCTCTAGGTGTCTAGATCTGGAACCCTAATTTTTGGGACTATAAGTAACTTTTTGTGAATATTTTGACCTCTCCAATATGGAGAAAACTCCAAAAAGTTTTAAACCTAATCTTCAATGATCTCCAAGCCTTTCAAAGGAATTAAATCTGCAATCACACAAATAAAGAGAGAAAATATTGATTGTTAGGGAATATGGGTTTGCCTTGGTCAAACCCATTTTAGGTAATTAAACCAAAATGAAGAAACAAGATAATGAAGCATGAATATGAAATAATGCAATTAGAACCTTTCCATGATGATGGATCTTGAAGTGCTACAACAATTAATGAAGAATCTTTCCCTTGAATGCCTTAGAAATTACCTCTAAAGCTATCTTAGTGACCATGTGAATACTTAAAGTGCTTAAATCTTAACTTGATGGAATGAAGGGATGATGGATAGATGGAATGAGGATTTGGAAGCTTTTTTTTATAGAAAAGATGCTCAAATAGCCATTAATTTGATCCCGAAGGCTAACTTCAAGAAATTTGAATTATAACCCACTTTTTCCCACTCAAACCTCAAAAATATCTCAAATGGGACTCATTCACCATCTTGGATGAATGATTCCCACATGGATGGGAATAATTTGGCCAAAGTGGTGAATAGGTCCCACAGGGGTTATTTTACTTGCCAAAATGTCAATGAATGGAAAATTTAAGCTCTTATGTTGATCTGGTTAGGTTTTTGATGAAAATATGCCTCGGGATGCATAATATGGGGTCATAGGGGCCTATTAATGATGATATAAAGGGTTATTAGGGATACGGACACAAATTTCAATGTGAAAGTGTGATTAAATAAACTCTACAACATTAAAATGAGGTCCACATAGCCTAGAAAGGAACAAAATCTAATGTGAACATGTAAAACACATTACAACACTAGATTAAGGCTAGGTTTAATTTACAAGCCTTCTAGATTAATGTGAAATACAATTAAATATATTTTACAACATTGAATTAAATGAAAGATAGGTCCATGAGACTTAAATGCTTAATAAAAGTCCAAAAAAGTGTGAAAGTGATTTACAACACTTTACAACACCTATACAAGACATGTATTTTATTCAGTTTGTAAGGGCCCAAGACCTAATGTGAATGTGTTAACCGCATTACAACACTAAATCAAGGAAAAACTAATCCAAAATCCACAAGAAGGACCCAAATGAGTTGTAAAAATTTCCAAAGATCCATTTTTCTAGATGCTACATTAAGCCCCCACTTTAGTGAGAGGAGGAACTTGCTTCAAACTCACACTAAAGTAGACATTCAAGAGGAGTCCTTTCATACCAATGCGAATGGTATAGAATAAGAAAGATGAAGGAGGTGGTCAAGCTCCTAGGATCCAATATCCTAAGGCAAACCGACATAAGCACAAAAGGACATGCACAAGGTGAATGGTTTGCAGAAAAAAAAGATATGTGATCATGCAATGGCAATAACTAGAAGGAAAATAAGTAAAAATAAAATGGGGGATCAGGCTTCGACCATTTGTCTAACATGATGTGGATCAAATCTAGTTTTTTTGTCCAAGAATTCATACTCACTCTAAGGTGTAGAAAGCCTTGGCTATGTGTTAGGTGAGAAGTCCTAAGAGGTGAGAAACATACACTCATATCTAGTATGCACTCACACACACGCAAGTGGCTATGGGGAAAGTCATGCCTCAGAATGGGCTTCCTAATCAACCATACCAAAGTTATACCTCCTAATAAATTTTATAAGATGCCACACAAAAATGATTTTTGAGCTCCATTAGGAAAATAAAACTTCGTATGCTTGATACTCATAGAGACATTGTAAATGAAAAATAGTGTAAGGAATGTTCAAAGGGATTTTGCTTAATTCATGCAAGGTCTCCTCTTAGAACATTGTGCCTAATGTTTCCAAGAGAGGGAAATTCAAAGAAATATCATGCTCTTGGAGGAAATAAACCCCAATGACACCATCAAGGAAAGGATACATCACAAAATAGAAAGAAAACCACACAATGAAATATGAGTGTCGATGTATGCCCTCACTTTAAAGCAATTGCTAGCACCATAAGTAGAATACATGAGAGATTATTCAAAAAGCCCTATTCCAAGTCATATGTTTCCAATAAGCTACATCATGAATAATTATGTCACATGTGATCTAAATTAAGCCATGTCATCCACATCCCAAGCTTTCTCTTAGATGTACATGAACGATGGTCAACTAGCCAAAAGAGACAACGACAAGTGAGATACGAAGACAGGGCTATCTAACCCCTTGCCCCAACTTAGTGTAGGACAATGGTGAGATGAATAGTATGAAAGTAAGTTTCAATTAGAGGAACAAGGTGCTTCAACCCAAGGAAGATCACCATAGTCCTTAATATGTTGAATTTTGTTACTTAAAGCTTTACATTCACTAGTGGCATGATCATGAATTCTATGATATGCACAGAATGAAGTGTTGTAATAAAATTTCTTTCGAGTTCTTGGAGGGAGAGATATCAAGTGATCTTGGAGGATTCTCAACAATACAACCTCTTGATCAATGGTAGAAGGTGTTCCTTTATTATGCAACAAAGATATCTCTTGCTTAGCAGAAGATGCTATACCTATGCAAGACTCTTTAGATTACAAGATTTTTTTCTCCTTTATAGGAGGGTGTAAAATTTAATGAAATCCAATCATTAGTGATTTGCGAGATGAAATTGAAATTAAGAAAATATGTCTTTTTTTGTTTCATTTCTTGCAAAGGAAAAAGACCACTAGTGTCTATCAATTTAGGACATAGATAGGGTGGGAGAGAATGGGAGATAGGGTGGG
>VDFB02168118.1:13726861-13967853 GCA_007258455.2 Sequoia sempervirens
CCACTCCCATCCTCTCTCACCCTCTCTCCCACAAGCATACATACATTTAGGAATACACACAAGCATGCATACATACATGACATACTAACATACATATGCATACAAAAATATCAACAAACATTCAATAAAGTTGCATTTAACTAAAGGAAGACATAATGCGAGTGTGTTATGTGTTGCTAGACATGTTCCATAGAGAAGCAAAAAATGCCAAAACTAACACATAACGTGCTTGCGTTATATTTTTCTTTGGGAATCCTCGAGCCTTAGCTTTGGTATTTTCCTTGGAATACCAATCCAAAGGCTTGGAGGGCATTCCCAATGACTAGAGACATGTTTTTGCAAATTCTACAATTTTTCACATAATCAGGTTCATGCTCACCATCAGGATTGCATTTGGTTCAATATCAACAAAATTGAACACATGGGTAATGTTAGGTTCCCTCTTAGCTTTACAACAATGTAATTTTTTTCACTTTCTGACAATGTTAAGCCTTTCATCCATAATTTCTTTTGCTTGTATTTCTATTTTTTATTTCAAAAAGCATTGTTTGGTGTTTTTTTCATTATAAATTAACCGTTCATCAAAATTTCAAATAAATTACAGTTTTAGAAACTAGCCTCCATTCTACAATTTTTTTTTTTAAAATCTATTACTTTCCAAAATTTGTAGGGGGAGCACAGCCAAAATTCTACTTTTTAGGAAGTTCCCACTTAGAAAATTAGTAAAAAATAAAATATTCACTAAAAAGCTATTAGAAAAATCATGGATCAACTAGATATTGTTAGTTAACTTCTAACCATAGTTATTTTAAAAATACTACAAAAATTCCACTGTGCTAGGGTCATACAAGAGTTGCTATGTTATGTTTTTCTAACAAAAAAAATAGTAATTTGTGTACATCCCTCTTTTAAACCCCTTAATCTCAACCATTTTAAAAAAAAATTAGTAGTTTAGAAATTAGACTCAGAGCACTTCGATCCTTTTTTTTGTTCCATCTCAAAATTTTGAGTCTAGCTATCTTCAATTTCATGTCCAAGGTCAGTATTTCTTGATTTTAGAAAAAAAGTGGCCACTTAAGCCCCCTTTTTGGGAACCATCTTGGTGCACTTACCCCATCACCTCTTATGAGTTCAATTTAAATTACAATAATGAGGTCATTAAGAAAAAATTTAATCACAAAACCATTGACACAATCCTTAACATTACATTTCCTAGTGGTGAGGGTGGTAGTATTGAGCATCATAACAATCATACTTGTTCTTCTCTCGATACCTCTCCTATTAGTGATGAAGGTATCTTGGTGAAAGAAGATACAAGCCTTAAGGGTCTTGATTGTCCCTCTCCTCATCCCCCTTTGGAAGACATTAGAAAACAAGAAGAAGATATCATAGCCATCACTTTGCTTATCCCAAATCCATCTCTCAATATCCCCCCTACTTGTAAGAAGGCTTTAGTAAAAGAGGATACATTCATGAATGATCATGAAAATCACATTTTTCAAGAAGACATGTGGATTGAAGGTGATAACCTTATCTCTATCCTTCCTAATGTCTTGAACATTTGGAAAGACCTATTTGAGCAAAATAATTTAACCATTCATGAAAATCATAGTTTTCCTTCTCTTGATGCCTCCCCTAGTTGTGATGAAGCTTCTTTAAAAAATCTAACCATGGATGAACATATTGAAAGCTCTCCTACTATGGTAGATACTATGGAACAAGATAATGATACCTTGGAGAAAAAGGAAAATGAAAAAAATCCTTCTCCTACTTGTGATGAAGTCATTGAATGTCAAGAGCATTTGGTTTGTAGTTCTCCTAAAAAATATCCTCTTAGGGAAGATATCATGGTGCAAGAAGAGGAAAAAATTGACAATAATGATATTGGACCCTTAGACGAAGAAGATGAAGTAACATTGGACTCTCACTCAGTAAGGGATGTTAGTATTATTCAACCTCAACTCATCCTTTACCCACCTAAGAATAATTTTTTGCAGCAGTTGAGTCATGATACCATTACTCATACATATAACACTAGGAACAATATGGAACCAAGAGAAACACCTCCAACATCCCTCCCATTTACTAATCCTATCCCACCTAACCCTATCTTACCAAGTCCTCCTTCTGGAAAGGTGTATGATCTTTTTGAACAACTTAAGAATACTCCTGCAAAAATATCCATATGGGACCTAATTCAAAATTCACCTAATTATCGTATTATGCTTCAAAATTCCTTACAAAAAGTTCCTATCCCTTGTAATGCCCAACCAAATGACATAGCAGCTATTATCTAAGGAATGAATGCTAACATTGATTTCCACCAAAGTGAACTCCCCTCTTTGGAAGTGCAACAACAAAATGATGCTTTCATGATCACAACTCAATACAAATGAAAAGGGATAAAGAGAACCCTCATTGATAATGGATCAACCCTTAATGTGTGTAGTGTAACCCTTCTGGATAGGCTTGGTGTGGATAAATAAAAAAATCAACCTGATTCCTTGTCTATCTATGTATTTGACAATGTAGGAAAACAATAGCTTGGTGTGATCACTTTACCTATTATAGTTGAAATGGCCTCATTAGAAACACTGATCCATGTTATGCCTCATTATATTTCATATAATCTCCTTTTAGGTAGACCATGGATTCATACAATGAATAGGGTGTGTTCTACTCTTCATCATAAAATAAAATACATATGCAACAACAAAGTGTACACACTCAAAGCTGAGCCCAACCCAAACCATTGTTTAAACATTGAGAAAGGCAAGGAAAATCATTTAGCAATATTAACACCAAATACACAAGTCAAACCCATGTAAGGAAAAGAATTTTTTTTTGAGGGAATCATGAATCTCTTAGAAGATGATTGGTGTTCCTTAGATTTTGAACATACATTCATGGGTGAGTACAACATCATAAACAAAAATTCAAATAAGCAACACAAAAAAGAAGTAATGTCAACAAAAAACTCAGAAGACCATTTGAAAGCATCCACCTCAACCAATTTAGAAGAAAAATAAAATTACACAGAAAACTTTGATGAACTCAACCAAGAACAATCACCGAATCCAAAAGAGATAAAGAAGCTTTATGGAAAAGGTTACGAACTTATGAAACAACTTGGGTAGAGTGGAAAAGGATGTGGTGCTAGAGAACAAGGTATCTATGTCCTTATCGAGCCTAACATGCAATAAATAACTCATGGTCTTGGTTATTTTCCTTTGATAGAAATAATCAACCCTTCACTTAATATCAACACTATCACAAAAGATTCCTCTAAGCCAACCTTAGCAGTAGTGCATCCTAAACTAATAGACACTAGTGGTCTTTTTCCTTTGCAAGAAATGAAACAAAAAAAGACATATTTTATTAATGTCAATTTCATCTCGCAAATCACTAATGATTGGATTTCATTAAATTTTACACCCTCCTATAAAGGAGAAAAAAATCTCATAATCTAAAAAGTCTTGCATAGGTATGGCATCTTCTGCTAAGCAAGAGATATCTTTGTTGCATAATAAAGGAACACCTTCTACCATTGATCAAGAGGTTGTCTTGTTGAGAATCCTCCAAGATCACTTAATATCTCTCCCTCCAAGAACTCGAAAGAAATTTTATTACAACACTTCATTCTGTGCATATCATAGAATTCATGGTCATGCCACTAGTGAATGTAAAGCTTTAAGTAACAAAATTCAACATCTTAAGGACTATGGTGATCTTCCTTGGGTTGAAGCACCTTGTTCCTCTAATTGACACTTACTTTCATCCTATTCATCACACCATTGTCCTACACTAAGTTGGGGCAAGGGGTTAGATAGCCTTGTCTTTGTATGTCACTTGTCATTGTCTCTTTTGGCTGGTTGACCACTGTTCATGTACATCTAAGAGAAAGCTTGGGATGTGGACGACATGGCTTAATTTAGATCACATGTGACATAATTATTCATGATGTAGCTTATTGGAAACATATGAATTGGCATAGGGCTTTTCAAATAAGCTCTCATGTATTCTACTTATGGTGCCAGCAACTGTTTTAAAGTGGGGGCATACATCGACACTCATATTTCATTGTGCGGTTTTCTTTCTTTTTTGTGATGCATCCTTTCCTTGATGGTGTCAATGGGGTTTATTTCCTCCAAGAGCACAATATTTGTTTGAATTTCCCTCTCTTGGAAACATTAGGCACAATGTTCTAAGAGGAGACCTTGCATGAATTAAGCAAAATCCCTTTGAACATTCCTTACATTATTATCATTTACAAAGTCTCTATGAGTATCAAGCAAATGAAGTTTTACTTTCCTAATGGAGCTCAAAAATAAATTTTGTGTGGTGTCTTATAAAATTTATCAGGAGGTATAACTTTGGTATGGTTGATTAGGAAGCCCATTCTAAGGCATGAATTTCCCCATAGCCACTTGCGTGTGTGTGAGTGCATAATAGATATGAGTGTATGTTTCTCACCTTTTAGGACTTCTCACTTGACACATAGCCAAGAGTTTCTACACCTTAGAGTGAGTATGCATTCTTGGATAAAAAAACTAGATTTGATCCACATCATGTTAGACAAATGGTCGAAGCTTGATCCCCCATTTTATTTTTACTTATTTTCCTTCTAGTTATTGCCATTGCATGATCACATATCTTGTTTTTCTGCAAACCATTCACCTTGTGCATGTCCTTTTGTGCTTATGTCGGTTTACCTTAGGATATTGGATCCTAGGAGCTTGACCACCTCCTTCATCTTTCTTATCCTATACCATCTGCA
The DNA here is from genome assembly GCA_007258455.2 of Sequoia sempervirens. Lineage (NCBI taxonomy): Eukaryota > Viridiplantae > Streptophyta > Pinopsida > Cupressales > Cupressaceae > Sequoia > Sequoia sempervirens. Next base: position 13,731,639 of record VDFB02168118.1, read on the forward strand.
TTGGTATGAAATGACTCCTCTTGAATGTCTACTTTAGTGTGAGTTTGAAGCAAGTTCCTCCTCTCACAAAAGTGGAGGCTTAATGTAGCATCTAGAAAAATGGATCTTTGGAAATTTTTACACTCATTTGGGTCCTTCTTGTGGATTTTGGATTAGTTTTTCCTTGATTTAGTGTTGTAATGTGGTTAACACATTCACATTAGGTCTTGGGCCCTTACAAACTGAATAAAATACATGTCTTGTATAGGTGTTGTAAAGTGTTGTAAATCACTTTCACACTTTTTTGGACTTTTATTAAGCATTTAAGTCTCATGGACCTATCTTTCATTTAATTCAATGTTGTAAAATATATTTAATTGTATTTCACATTAATCTAGAAGGCTTGTAAATTAAACCTAGCCTTAATCTAGTGTTGTAATGTGTTTTACACATTCACATTGGATCTTGTTCCTTTCTAAGCTATGTGGACCTCATTTTAATGTTGTAGATTTTATTTAATCACACTTTCACATTGAAATTTGTGTCCCTATTTCTAATCGCCCTTTATATCATCATTAATAGGCCCCTATGACCCCATATTATGCATCCTGAGGCATATTTTCATCAAAAACCTAACCAGATCAACATAAGAGCTTAAATTTTCCATTCTTTAAGATTTTGGCAAGTAAAATAACCCCTGTGGGACCTATTCACCACCTTGGCCAAATGATTCCCATCCAGGTGGGAATCATTCACCCAAGATGGTGAATGAGTCCCATTTGAGATATTTTTGAGGTTTGAGTGGGAAAAAGTGGGTTATAATTCAAATTTCTTCAAGTCATCCTTGGGGATCAAATTTTTGACTATTTGAGTATCTTTTCTATAAAAAAAAAGCTTCCAAATCCTCATTCCATCTATCCATCATCCATCCCTTCATTCCATCAAGTTAAGAGTTAAGCACTTTAAGTATTCACATGGTCACTAAGATAGCTTTAGAGGTCATTTATGAGGCATTCAAGGGAAAGATTCTTCATTAATTGTTGCAGCACTTCAGGATCTATAATCATGTAAAGGTTCTAATTGAATTATTTCATATTCATGCTTCATTATCTTGTTTCTTCATTTTGGTTTAATTACCTAAAATGGGTTTCACCAAGGAAAACCCATATTCCCTAACAATCAATATTTTCTCTCTTTCTTTGTGTGATTGCAGATTTAGTTGCTTTGAAAGGCTTGGAGATCATTGAAGATTAGGTTTAAAACTTGTTGGAGTTTTCTCCATATTGGAAAGGTCAAAATATTCAGAAAAAGTCACTTATAGTCCCAAAAATTAGGGTTTCAGATCTGGACACCTAGAGGTATAGATTGAGAAAATCGAGAACTATAGATTCCACTTTTAAATTTCAATAAATCCATAAGTGGACCAATTCATCAACAGTGGTGAATGAGTCTCACATTAGGAGTTAGACAGAGATTTTTTTAGATCTAAGTACCCATTTGTCTGAAACTTGTTCCAGAATTCTTCACCTAAAGCAAGACTAAGTCACCAAGCTTGCTGTATGAGTCCTAGTTGGCCTAAAAATTAGAAATTTCAAGATTCTCGAGCTCCATTCCATCTTTCTCTAGTTTCCAGGTGCACACTTTAAATCTAGTAGTTTTCTATTACAATCTATTTGTATTTCTAGGTCTTTTTGCATATCATAGTGTGTTTTCAAACATCTTACATTTTCCAAGTTTACACTTGGTGGTGAACCCTAATTTGTTGTTATCATTTTCCTAGAACCTTCCCTTTATCAAATTTCAATCTCTTTTGCATATAAATCTCAAGGGTTCATTCTTGAGTGAAAGATTGAAAGTAGCCTCTCTCCTTTTAGGTCCAAAACCCTAGAAGCGAAAGAGAGTCCCCTATTTTCTATGTTTCACTCATACCTTTGACATATTTTAAGTCAAAATCATAATCCTATAGCTTGCTGACCCATTTTTGTTGTTGATCAGTGACATCACATTGACTTAGGAAATGTTTTAGACTGTTGTGATCTATCTTCACCAAAAAATTGCTGCCCACCTAGTACTATTTGAATTTAGCCAACACATGCATGATTGCTAACATCTCCTTGTCATAAATTTTTTAACCTCACTCAGGACCCTGAAGTTTCCTGCTCTCAAAAGTGGTGGGGTGCCTATCTTGCATCAATATAGCACCAATGCCATCTCTCGAGGCATGAAACTATAGTTTAAATGGCCATGTAAATTCTAGAATAATGAGAATCATACACAAACTCATCAATTGTTTGAACTTATCAAAGTACTATTGTGTTCCTAGGTTCCAATCAAAAGACCCCTTCTTTGTCAAGTTTGTAAGTGGAGCAGCTTGCTGTGAAAATCCCTTGATGAAGTGGCAGTAGAAACCACATAACCCAAAGAACCCCTTCAACTAAGTGAGATTCATGGGTGGATACCAATTGAATATAAACTTCACCTTCTCAGGATCCATCTTAACCCCCTCAACACTAATGATATGCCCCAAGTATAGTAACTCCCTCATACCAAAGTCACATTTCAATTCCTTGGCAAATAGAGATTCATTGTCCAATATGCTCAACACTGAATCTAAATGTGCTAAATGATCCTCCCAAGTCTTGCTGAAGACTAGTATATAATTAAAAAAGGTGAGGAATATCTTCCTCAATTGGTCTCTGAATATCTAGTTTATACAAGACTGAAAGGTAGCTAGTGCATTGGTTAGGCTGAAAGGAATAACCAAGAACTCATAGTGACAATAATGGCATCAAAATGCCATCTTCTCCACATCTCCCTCTCTAACTTGGATCTAATGGTAACTAGATCAAAGATCTATCTTGGAGAAGAAACATGCCTTGTGCAATTCATCTATCAACTCATCAATGTGTGAAATGGGGTTCCTATTTTTAATGGTATTTTTATTTAGGCTCTGTAGTCGATACAAATCCATAAGGTGCCATATTTCTTCTTCAATAGGACAACAAAAGATGCAAAGGGAATTTTAGTTGGTTTGATGTGACCCATATCCAAAAATTCTTTTATTGTCTTCTCGATATTATCCTTCATCCTCTTGGGATGCTTTTAGGGAGTAATGATGATTGACTTAGCACCATCATCAAGCTCTATAATATGCTCAAGCCCTTTATTAGATGGTCTCCCATATAGTAAATTCTCAAACACCTTGCTATGTTTATCTATCAAGGCCTGTATGTCAGGAGAATATTCATGCTTCAGTTGCTCACCCTATGATGGAAAATTATAACACTCAGAAACCCACTCCACTTCATCATGCATGAACTATCTCTCCATTCTCTAAAGTGAGCTAACTTGAAGGCTCCCATCTAACATTCACCTCAAAACATGTCTCTTTCCATTGGCTTCAAATTTTATTTTCATCACCTACAAGTTGAGGGTAAACTCCCCAATAGCATGAAGCCACTTCCTACTCAATACCACATCCAACTCTCCCACACCAACCACATAAAAATCTAGCTAAAACTCATAATCATTTAGTTGCAATGTGAGGTATGGAATCATTTGGCTACAACTAAATTTAAACCCATAAGCTAGTCACACTTAGAACCCATCAAACTCTTTTGTCTTAAGTCCACACTTTGCTACCAAGCCCTCATCTATGAAATTATGAGTAGCTCTAGTGTGAAGCAAGGTAATCACATGTTTCCCACCTAAGACTCCTCTAATATTGAAGGATACTTCTCTCTAAATGCTCAAGAGTTGTGTTCTGGGTAGAATTTCTTTCCTTCCCTATTTTGACAACTTAGAGGCATTATCTTCCTCCTTCCCTTCCTCAATCAATTTTCTATTCTAAATTTTTAGAATATGATTTTTGTACATAGTAGTACTCTAACTGATTCATCTTTGGTTTAATAGGACACACATGTCCCTTTTCATATAGTCCTTTGTAGGTGAAGCATAGTTTCTTCCTTCTCAAGTCTTGAAGGGTCTCGTCACTAAGTTTTAGGAAAGGTTTTCTTTGTTGGTCTAAAAAAGTATTTGGTGCTTTAACCCTTGATGAAGAGAATGGTTTTTGTGAGAATATTGTTTTTGGGGCAGCAAGCTCCATATCTCTCACCTTCTTCATAGCATCCCATAAGGAAGGTGGATCATATGCTTTGATCCAACAATGTAAGTGTTCTAAGAGACCCTCACTGAAAAGCACTACTAACCTCCTCTTTGATATTCCTATGACAATAAGAAATATCCTCTGAAACTCTAAAATAAAAGCCTCTAATGTCCCAACTTGCTTAAGTTGTGAAAGTTCTCAAAATGAAACCTTACGATCTCTTCTTTCAAATTGTTCAATGAGTTTGTTAGTAAACTCAACTTAAGAAACAATTGACTTGTGACCCAAAGTAATCAAACCATAATAACACCACTCATGAGATATTCCATCCAAGTGAGGTGTGGTGAACCTAATTGCATCTTCCTCATGCATGTGCCTCAAGGACAAGAAGTTATCTAACTTTTTAACCCAACCGTGTGCGATACAACAATTCCCTGCATCAAAATGTTCTAAATTCATCTTGCTCACTGCTTGTTGGAAATATTTGGTGCCCTATGGTGCTCTAGCCTCAAGTTTTCCAACTACCATTTCCCTCTGTCTCCTTTGGTTCACGAATAGGTCAAATGTCAACATATTCCTTATGTCAGCAGGGAATGAAGTGTACTTAGTATGGATGGTCCTAATCTCATCAACCATGTTGGTCAGCTAATCTAGAGGTCATCTCGGCTGAACACATGTATCAAGCCTCTATGTAAAGGTAGGCTGCAAAGGGATATTTGTGGTATCAATAGAAATCCTTGGCCTCTCTTCAGGCTAAGCATTAGAACTAATAGAATTGTTAGGTCATCTTGTGTGACCAAGATTAGGATCTTGGCTCATCTTATGTAAAAATTCTACCAACATGTCCATCATAGCATCAAAATTCTACTCTCTCCTAGCATCTAGGCTAATGGAACCTAAATGCACTTTGTCTCTATCTCCCATGGTGCCTACAATGCTCTTACTATCACTAGATAAAGTTATTGTCATTTCTAGTGAATTTTCAATGCCTAAATCCTTTGAAATGGTTTCTCCCTATGGCTTATGTGAAGGATGCCACAGTTATGAACCCATCTAATAAGTTTTTTCTTTATCACTCATGAAATAACCTCATAAGATGGTAGGATATTAAAGCTCTGATACCATTGAAACAACCCATATGGTGTTTGAATCTAACATTCAGTGTTTTTGTTTGTGTGATTTTGGGAGTGGGTTGATTTTCCATTAGTGATGAATGAGTCCCACCTTAAGGTTGGAAATCTAGATTTTGTCAAATTCTAGATCCTGATAGTTTTCATCAGAAGCAGGACTAATTTTCCATCAGTGGCAAATGATCCCACTGTTGATTTTTAGTAATCTTAGACAACATTAAAAAAACTCCATATTCTTCATTCTCTACCCAGGTGCACTATGAATCAACCCTTTTCTATTCTATTTTGCATTTGTTCATCCTTAGTTCATGTTTACATATCACATTGTGTTTTCCAACATTGGATAATTTTTAGGTTTTGCATACATAATCTGTCAAATAGATCATCCAATTTCATTTAGATCATCTCATTTAGTTTTAATTACATCACACATTGCATAATTTGAGTGAACATAGTGAAGATTCCCTTGTGTAGGGTTTACCTCTCTCCTTTTAGGTGAAACATCCTAAGAGTGCAAGAGTAGCCTATAAGCCCTACCCAAGAATATACGGTTCATTTTGGTGAACTTGCACATTAAACACTTTACATTTCTAATTTTAATTGCATCTTGCATCCTAGACTTCATTTTCATTAACATTCAATTAGGGTATTGTTTTATTTTTGCATCGCAGGATTTATAAACTTGCATTAGTAAAAGATTCATTTAGAATTCATTTTTACATAACATATCATTGAAAATATGCATCTACATCCTTTAATGGCATCTGAAAAGCAATAAATTCACTTTAAATTTTCTGAAAAACACAAAAAAATCTCATAGTTGAACTCATTTGCCACCCTGGGTGAATCAGTCCACCTGCACATTTTGCATAACATTTTTAGGCATTTTCTAAGTATTTCCTACATTATAGTTTTTTGTAGTTTCTTTCTATTTTAATTTATAGAATCTCTCTTTTCAACTCTTTCTTACATATTAGTTTCCTTGCATTCATTTTCACCATGGAATTTTATTTTAATAAGTTTTAGAATTCATTAAAATCCTTGGTAGACGTGTCTAATTGTGCCTTTGGCTATGATCGTAATGACCTTGAGCTTCCACCTACTCCTTCAACTCCTCATGATTGTCCTCCTTGTAATGTTGGCATCATTGGATAACATGATGCTAGCATGAACAAGTTCTTAAATGAATGTCTTGATAACCTTGAAGCCAATGCAACCTTTTACCCATCAGTGAAACCGCCAAATCTTCCTACTATTGCACCTCCCGATTACTTTGGATACCTACATGCTAAAACTCAAGAAGGAACTAAGATCTCTACACCAAGTGGATGTAATTCCCCTCAAGCAACACATCCTCAATAATTTTATGATCACAAAGTCACAAACACTCCCATTAACCCTGAAGAAACATATGGAAAAGGCTTTACTATTTTAAGCAAACAGGTTTGTGGCACAACACATGAACATGACATTCACCAACTTCTTGACCAAAAACCAATAGAAGAAAACAACACAATATTATGATATCAAGATCCTCGTCATCCTAATAAGCCTCCTTTTGAATATTAGAAAGTTTGAGATGATGGTACTATGATATTTGATTGTCCTCCTAACTTGAATATTCTCCTTCAATGTGAACAATCTTTACATGATTTTAATAACGAGGATGCTAGGATCCCCATGGGTCCTCTTCCTCCTTCTGTTCATGAAAAAGGACAATCTAGCAAATGAAAATGACCTTATAAACTAAAAAAACTCAAGTTTCCCACTCATCCTCCACTTGTGTGTGAAAGGAGACGTCGACTACTTTTTAACAAAGGTCTTATACTTTTTCCACCTATGAATAGGCTGGTCATTCGTCCTAAAGATTCTAACATACCATTTTGCAAATATCATCATGTTCTTGGACATCGAATTGAATAATGTCGAACATTGAATGACATATTGAACAAGTATCATTTCACTAATACTAACTGCTTTCCCATTATTCCAAAAAAAAAATCCTTTTGTCATGTGATAGTTGTAGAATTTTCTATTCCCTATGTTGCATGATCTTTTCATGTCACCCACCTTGGATCATTCTTGATTTACACTTTGTGGTGGGCAAGAAGTTGTTAGCCTTGTCCTTGTCATGCACTTGTCTTTGTCTCTTAACTATGTTATTCATTTTTTGCTTATATTACTTAAGATTGAGAAACCAATAACTTAGTTAATGGTTAAATTACATTTTCATTACTTTCCCCTTTCCATTTTTTATTATATGTGCATATTGTGTTCCCCCATATCATATATTTGATGTTCTTTGTACACTTCTATTCGTACATCTATTCTTCTATATGTCGTGCATTTCCTTTTTCACTTTTTTTTTGTGTTTTCCTTTTGGGGATGACACAAAGCATAGAGATTCTCTGTGTCTCTTCCATGTTGACCCAAAAGGTCCCTTTTTTTTTTTTTTACTTTCTATTATGTTTTTCTTTTGGGGATGACACAAGGCATTGAGACCGCAATGTCTCCTTCATGCTAACCCAAAAAAAATTTCTTTTTCATTTTCTTTTTTCTTGTATTTTCCTTTTGGGGATGATGCAAAGTGTTGAGACTACAATGTCCCTTCCATGTTGACCCAAAATGGAGTTTGTTTTTCCTTTTGTTTTCTCTCTCTTTGTGTCATTCTTCAAATTCTATGTGCTTTGGGGAATGATGACAGTTCTGAGAGCTTTCATAAAAACATTGCAACAACAAACATACTGACCCCAAATACATAGATCCCTTATGTTTTTGGTGTGTTCCTTTCTGGGGGGAAATTCCCCTTTCTTTTGTTTTATTTATTTTTCATTTACATAAAGCATCCTTACTTAGAAACACATGACTTGGCATAGGGCTTTCCAAGTTGGCTCCCATGTCTTTTTTTCTTTTTGCATCTTTCCTTCACTAGTTTAAAGTAATTTCTCACAAAATGACATGTATCAATTCCTTTATAGTGAGGGGCATACATTGGCATCATTTCATTTTTCATTTTTGGTTCTTAGTGTAGCCTTTTCACTTCATACTATGTGTTTTCCACTTTGCAAATGACATTGCGTGTGATGTCCGTAATGAGTGTGATCTATCTTAGCATATTGCATTCCTCTTAGTGGCCTGATGTGATGCATTGCATCCCATAAGTTGTGAATATTATATTCTTTGATTGGTCCTCTCTTGGAGACATTAGACATAATGTTCCCTAAGTGACAGATCTTGCATTAACTTAACAAGACTCCTTTGAACATCTTTTACATTTTTGCATTTTTACATTTTACACTTTGCACTTTTTCCACCTTGCATAATGCAACTTGCATGCCTATGGTACCTTGATTTTTGTTGACGAGTTCTAAGCATACAATTCTTTTCTTGTCTCATGAAGCACGAACTGAAATTTTCCCTTGTGTATCCTTGTTAAAGTTATTAGGAGGTATAACTTTAATATGGTTGAGCAGGAAGCCCATTTAGTGGCACGACTTTCCCCATAACCACATATGTGCTTGTGAGTGCATACCAACTAGTGTATGTACTTCAACTTTTTGGGTCTTCTCACCCAGTGGACCACCATAATTTTTGTTGCCCCAGAGTGAGTATGCATTCTCTCTTTTAGAGAAACAACCTAGATCTAATCGACAACTAGTTGGGTAGACGATCGAAGCTCAATTCAATTTCCCTTTCACATGCATGTTCCTTTGTTCTTATTTCTAGGTTGTCATGGGATCTTTATCTTGGGGGCTTGATCACCCCTCTTGATTTTTTTCATTCCATCTTGCTAACATAAGTGCATTGGGATCCCTCTAGCTATTCATGGCTACTTTAATGTGAGTTTGAAGCAAGTTCATCCTCTCACTAAAGTGGGGGCTAAATGTTCCATAGAAAAATGGCCCCTTGTCATTTTTTATGTTCTTTTAGGCCTTTCTCCATGATTCTTGGTCCATTTTGCTCTAATTTATTGAAGTAATGTGGCTTGAACATGCATCTCAGGTCCTTAAAATTCAAATTATGGCATCTTGTGAAGGTGTTGTGAAGTGTTGTAAAATATTTATATAGTTTTCTAGACTCTATTCATTACAATTCACCTAAAAAATCACCTTTTCATCACTTATAAAGTCCTATTTTGAAGTGTTGTAAAGTCTTGTAACAAGATTTCATGCTTTTCAAGGCATAATTTCACTATTTACACCTTTCTTATGCTTTATTTGACCCCTTTATGCACTCATAAGGCTTAATTAAGTGTGTTTTCGAATGTAAACCCAACAAACAACATTAAATGTAAGATAATTCCTGACAACCACTTTCAAGTCCAAGGTGGGACCCATTCACCATGGGTGGCGAATGAGTCCCTCTTGGCACAAAATTCAAAATATTTTAAATTTTCTTTCTGGTTTTTAGTTAAAAACACCTTATGTCGGCCTATGACAAGGTATCATCAGGTTAATAAGGCACAAGTTTGTATAAATATGTGTTTTTCTCCTCATTTTACATCTCCTAACTCATTCAAGCAATCCTTTCATTCATTAAAGAATTTGAGTACTTTGCATCCTATAATCAAGCATCAATCAAGCATTCAAGAGCAACCATTATTATATCTTCAGATTTTATCAACAACAGTTTGGTAAGTTGATAGAATTTGCTTGTTATTTATTTATCATTCTCTTTCATTTCACTATTTTCATTAAGGGTTTGATTACCAAAGTGGGATTTGGCCAAGGAAAATCCCTATAACCCAATCGTTAACCATTTTCCCCCTCTTGCATGTGCATTTTCAGACTTTTTTATGCGAATTTGACAAGAATTTAGGTGTTCAAAAGTGGAAAAGAAGTCAACAACATCCTATTTCAATCTTGGAGAAGACGTTATGTCTGTTTTATGAAGATTTGACCTGAACAACCTGATAATCAAACAACCTCAGATCTGGTGCTACAAAATTGGTCCTTGATTTCTTAGAATTTTGGGAGTGGAATGATTCACCATTAGTGGTGAATGAGTCCCACCTTAAGGCTAGAAATCTAGATTTTTTCAAATTTTGGCTCCTGACACTTAGAAACCTCTTCCTAATAATTTTTATCAGAAGCAAGACTGATTCCCCATTAGTGGTAAATGGGTCCCACTAGTGATTTTTTAGTAATCTCATATAGCATTCAGAATATAGCATTTAGAAGATTATAGATTCTCCATTCTCTACCCAAGTGCACTCTGAATTAACCTTTTTCTTTTCTATTTTGCATTTGTTGATCCTTAGTTCATGTTTGCATATCACATTGTGTTTTCCAACATTGCATAATCTTAGGTTTTTTCATACATAATTAGTAAAATAGATCATCTCATTTAGTCTTAATTACATCATACATTGCATAATTTGAGTGAACCTAGTGTAGATTCCATTGAGTAGGGTTTATCTCTCTCCTTTTAGGAGAAACATCTTAAGAGCACAAGAGTAGCCTATAAGCCCTACCCAAAAATCTAATGGAATATGCATAAACTGTTGAAAACCAATAAACTTTATTTGATTTCAATTACAAATCCAACATACCCATTTTCTAGATTTTTTTGTTAGAATTGTGTTTTTTGGAAAACAACAATCTGGTGAATCAAAACTTAGCTTCCTTGCTTCAATCTAATCACTGTTCAACCTAGAAATACTACAGATCATGTAGTTAATGTTGGACGCCCAAGAATCAAGTCATTCAGCCTCCCAACCAAACACGTCCTTCAAGAAGGAGTATGACTTGTCCTCAAGCTCTCATGTGCCAAATATGGAGATGTTTATTTTGATTTGATATTTTGAAAATTACTAGCAAAGAGGTCACCCAAACCCCAGGAAAATAAATAGAATGGTACAACTCAAAATATAACCCCATGTGTTAGGAAGGAAGCAATATCACAATCCAACGAGTTGGTTTATTACCAAAAAACCTTCAATTTATTTATGAGCATCATAATCTTATTAAGATCTAAGATCAAACTGTCCATGTGATCTAATTTATTCTTCAATGCTAATATCAAAAATTAAGCTTAATTGTTGATCCATGTATGAGACCAAACATGGAGGAACCTTGGATGATCTTGCACACCTGTAGAACCTATTCCAAGAGAGGGTATCCATCCTCAGTTAGCCATGAAAGAAAACTTGCAGCAATAGCTCCAAAAAATACAATATTGTCAATGATATCAATAAGAGCCCAAACCCTTCCTTAAGGAGAAAGGACACCACATTTCAAATCTCTTTATAATTTAATATTAAAGCATTTTCCAAGTGAATTTTCACTTAAATATTTCATAAAGTAACTTAAAATATTCTTTTAATTAAGTCACTTTCACTTTATAACATTAAATCACAAAATCACTTAATAATAAAATATTATTAAATGACATGACTTAATAATTCCATCGCTCCTAGCCCAAATATTTGAATGACCCTCCAAGAGTGTTGTAACACCCTGTCACGCAAACCCCAAAGGACAACTAACTACACAACAATATATTTTTTTTTAAACATAAAGTAAGAGTACAATGTTATCATTTGCAACTATCATAATTACTAATACATCCAAAACTCCTAAATCCCTTGGGGTACACGAAGAGACATTACGTTAACTACCCATTAACAAACTTAACTAATCCAACATTCATTCCATGAATATGAGCTCTCATATAAAAGTGATAAATGCTAAGCATAAAAATAAGAATGAACCACATATGCTAAACAAGATTACATAACCAATAAAACTTGGAAACAATGAGAACTAATTTACTCAACATATCAACATCAAATATATATAATTACATCAATGAATAATGTTTTGAATTACAAAGTGTTTTATAACAATACATCATGTTACAAACTAAATACCAATAACCATTTATCCAAGTTTAAAGATACATTATCCCAACACATGGGCGAGATACAATACAATTACAAGACATGAATAAAGTATAAATGTATACATCTGATGGTACATAAATCTAGTACAAACTGTCACCACAATCTCTGCACTGAAGGTATGACTGCAGAATGGAAAACCCAACGGGGTGTGAAGCATGTTCCACCCGACCACCCCCGTGCTAGGAGTAGTTAAGAAAGGATTCCCGACCAAGACGTCAAAAGTAACACATATGACTCAACACCAATCATGGAAAATAAATTCATACCCAAAAGAAATGTGACAACAAAGGTTTACTAACATAACATAACAACAAATGATTCCAAGACAAAACAATAAATTACTTCCAGAGGATTTCAGTTAAAATGACTAAGGGAAAAGCTAGAGGAGAGTGTCATCGCATGGCCTTCATGGATTATCCTGACATCCTATCACAAGGTGCCACCTCCATCTATGGTTATCCTGACTACCTATTTCAAGGCGCCGCCCCATAGGGTGACTCATGTGGAATCATGCATTACTAGTGGAAACAAGATCACGATTATGCCAACCACGGCCTTCTCGACCACCTTTAGTCTTTGGTAGCCCTAACAGGTGAGCGAGGTATCTATCATTATCTTTTAGTGTTTAACTACCCATCCCCTAATTAATTAGTTAGATTTTCACTTTTTACACTAACTCTACTATGGGTTATCCTGATAGCCCCTTTGTGTGCCGGCGCCCACATAGAGCCACTCTCCCTAGAATTCCCTAACATACCACAAAATGTGAGGGATTGAACTCTCAAGTTCAAAAAACATGGAATAGAGATTCGCGAGGTAAAAACCATCTCGCCATACTCTTATAACACAATAACTTATCAAAAGAACGAAACTCAAAGTAATCACAAGATTACATCCACAAGAAAAACAGAACTAAAAAGAAACAAATTGAATATACCAAATTCCCTAACCTCTGGAAGTCCAACGACAACCCTATCTCCCATAATAATGTTAATTAAATAAATAAACACTCATGTTATCTCAACACAAAAGTCTCCATAACGAACACCATAAAATAAACCTACTATTTATTCAGAATCAAGGAATTGATTTATAACATAATTCCATAAATCAAACAATCATCATCGCACACAAGAATTTCCTTTACAAAATCAAATCAATAATTTTCTCAATTAACTACTCTAATGAAAGACAATTAAATAAGTTTAATAAATCCTTCATTTCAAATTTCACCAAAATAAAATGTACAATCATATTTAAATAATCAGTAAAATACAATACTCCTCGATTAAAATATATATGTATTTGTATATGTACATACCACTTAATAAATATATACATATACATATTCATATATATTAATTAACATAAATTAATTTAAATAACTCTAAGTTTCGAATTTATAAATTAAAATAAAATGTACAATGAAAATTCGTAATTTTTATTTTTGTTTAACAAAAAGATTTAATAACAAAACAAATAATGATGAGCCCACTTGGGAGCTGCGTACCTCCCCATAGGGGAGGATGCAGCCCCCAAAGGACTATGTACAACAGTCTAAGGACTGTTGTACAACAGTCCTTCGACTGCTGTGCGCGGCCCTTTATGGGCTGCGCGTGGGTATGGCTATAGCCGTCCCCACCCCACCTCTTCATAATATATTTTTTTAAAATTTTAATTTATTCTATTATATATTTTTTTAAACTTCAAATATATATATTTTAAATAAATTCTGACGAATTCCGAAGTACGAAATTTCATCAGATTTTATATATGTATATTTTATTTTATATAAATTCTGACGAATTCTGAAGTACAGAATTTCGTCAGATTTTATATATGTATTTAAAAAAAAATAAAAATTCACATACAGGGAAATAACACAGAGTTTTTCTTAAAAAAAAAATAGTTGTTTTAGAATAGCATAACATATCTACAGAGAATTTTTCCAGAAAATCAAAAGCTATACAATAATTTTTTTAAATTTAAATGAGTTTGATCACAATTTCTTTGCACAAATTTTTCTAAATCTCTTCTGTTCAACAATGGGATTTTGAATTTAAAATCTAAGAAGTTCTCTGTTTATACTGTTTCCTCAGAGCTTCTAACACATGAGTTTTGTTTAATTGGTTCTCTAAACTTGCTGTGAAATTTTTCTATAGGAAAATATTCTACTGAGGTAACAATGTTATAACGGCATATCTCTACAACCGGTAAAAAGTTTTCTATAGAAAAGAAACTTCTAATACCTACAGAAGTACATGCAAGCCTCATGCAAAACAAACAATCTTTCATAACAGGAAAGAACTTAAAACAAAATATAAACAAAAGGGAAGAACCTGTTTCCTGTAGGCTGTAGAAGTAAGAGTTGCACCAAACTTGCCATAGAAACCTCCAGCTGTAAAGCTCTTTCCTCCAGAAGATTTCTCCTCCAACCAAAATCCAATTTCAAGAAAACCCTGCAACCTTTTTCCAAATTCTTTCCCCAATAATCAACAGAACAAAAACCAAAATCACATCACACAGACAAAATCTTCCATGAAAAGCTTCTGTTACCCATGCCTATTTTTCTTCCGGGAATAATTTCCCCAACAGATTGCATTCATTTTCCACTACTCCCGTACAAATCCAATAAAAGAAATTTTTAATAATTTTAAATCAAATTTATTTATATATATATATTTCTCTATTTTATTTATCTTATTTCCAATAATAATAATAATAATAATTTAATTTAGAAACTATTTCGATTAACACAAAAATACAATGCAATGGCAAATTAACATTCAAGATAATAACGAAGCAACATAAAATTTAATTTAAATAATCCTTTTTAAACAATAATATTACTAATCAATTTATCTATGATTAACTTTAATAATGTTATCAATTAACTATATTAATTGATCATACTTTCCCAAAATCAAATAAAATACACTTAACTAAAACTAATTAAATTTCAGGCTAAAAAATTAATCAACACTTCACAATATCACACAAGGACAAAAATAACAAAGACAACCAAAGACTCACAGTAGACGGAGTTGGGACAGGAATTCTTTCCTAACCACTCCTTTTTTAAAACATCAATCCCATTGAGTTTATTTTGATGCTCGCCATATCCTGCCGAAGCAAGTGGAATCGAGACTTAGTACCTACATCCTGCATAGAAACAAATGTCATGAAGCATGTAAATCTCCATAGAAAACACACCGTGAAAGGTAATCGCAGGGTGACAGGGCACTTGCAAGCAAGTGATGCCACTCTGTCCTTTCACCAAGACTCACAAATAAACACACCAAACAATATAACAACATAAAACTCGCAACATCATCATATATATATTAAAGAACACCACAAAAATTCATATAACATAATCACCATAAAAAAGTATCATCTAACAACATATGTAAAATCTAATGCAACTAATCAACCAAGCCATAATGTCCCCTGACCAAGATCAATTGCAAGTGTGTAATCATTGACCTGAAATGCCACTTACTAAAAATAGTAAGTAGCAAGGACAAGTATTATAACCCCTCAGAAAGATTCCCTAATCATCCCGTTAGCCTATGAGACTCTTCGTAATAGGCTAACCCTATTCCTCAAGCCATTGGCTAGGTCATGGACACTACACTATCATTATATGCTATGGTACTTGGAAATAACCTATGATGTGACCTACTTCATTTGATGTTTCTAGAATTCTACCTTGATTCCACCTCTATAGAGCAAGTGAAATCAAAGGGGGGCATACATCTACCCTCAATTTTTATTTCTAGAAGAGGTTAGATAAGAGGATTTTTGGAAAACCAACAAATTTGTGTTATAGGATGTAGTTCTTAACATTGTAGTTTTGTAGATAGCTACAATGGGGGCTTCATTCACCCATGTTAGGAATGAACCTATATGAGTATCATTTTATGAAATAAAGTGTATTATTCAGATTCCTTTAGATTGTTAAAGTGGGGGCTAGATGTAATGACAAAAAATTGACCCCCTTGTTGGAGATAGGGAAATTTCACATTTAATCTAGACCTATTTTAGTATGCTTCCATTAACTACCCTTTAAATCATCATTAATAGGCCCCTAAGACCCATTATTTTGGATCTCGAGGCTTATTTCAACTAAAAACGTAACAAAATCATCTAAAACATCAAAAATTCTGAAAACCCACCACAAAAATCTAGGGTAGGACTCATTCGCCACCTTGGGTGAATGAGTCCCCCTTGGGAATTTTTTAGAGTTTGAGCAGGAATATCACCTATTTAATTCAATTTTTGGTTGATGTCATATTTTGAGATCTAAATAATGGTAAATTAGGTGTTAATGCCTATATAAGCTAGCTTCTAAGTCATTTTTCTCATCTAAGCAAGCATTTTTAGGAGATAAGCATTCAAGAATTTTCAAACATTCTTCCACAAGTGTAGTCAAGTTTCAAAAGCAAGCAAAGATGAAGTCTTTGAGCAGCATTAAAAAATTTTTGCAAGTCTTCAAGCTCACTTTCATTCAAGATGTAGCATTTTCAAGCGTTGATCATGGTTTTCTATGGTGAATCATGATGGATTCTAGGTTGGGGAGATGCAACTAGCCATCAAGCCAAGCCTAATGACTTGTTTCTTAAGTGATTCCATTCCCCATTATCACTCCACATTAAGCCTAAGGAAGGTAAAAGCATTATTGAGGCTCATTTGGGTGATTAGAGATCTCTTAAAGTGAGTCATTCATCTCCATACTTCATTCGTGCATCTCATTCTTGAACATTAGAATAGGGTTATATTGCATTTCAGATTTCCTAGTCTTAGAAACACTTGAGGCTAGGATTTATGTTCTCATTTACATTCAAGCTTCATTATTTTTATCAAGGTTTAATTAACAAACTAGGGGTTTGACTGAGGAAATCCTCCAATATATTATGTTTTTCACTTATTTTCTTAGGTTGGATCTAGAAATTAGTTAAGAAGGGAAGGGTAGAGATTGGAGCATAGATCTAAACTTTAAATTCCCAAAAAAGGGAAATGGGATTTGATTCTCTAGAAGTGGCGAATGAGTCCTCTATAGATGTTTTTCAAGATTTTTGCATATTCAAATACACTTTTTCCCAAAACCTATTCTTATGCAAAAACCCTAATCTAAGATTGATTCTCCCAGATTGGTGAATGAGTCCCAGTATTCAAAAATTTAGGTTTTTTAGTATTTTAGAGCTCATTCAAGTTTGCTTCAAATTTCTAGGTACGCGCATTCTATCTTATAACTTTTTGTTTTGTTTCATTTGCATTATTAGGAACTATTTAGTGAAGGATTGCATCATATTAGGGTTTAGTATTACATTTTGCATTTCATTTTTCTATCCAATCCCTAGCTTGGTGGTGAACCCCTTATTAGTTTACAATCAACCCTTAGGACAACCTTATTGCAAGATCTCTTTCTCCTTTGCATTGAGATCTCTAGGGTTATTCTTTAATGAAATTCGAAAGTGGGTGTGATCTATATCCTAAAACCATACAAAAGCATTTTAACCCATTTTCCACCATTTCAACTAAATCAATAATCAATGACATCACATCAATTAAACTATCCTAATTTGCATTTTCTCTAAGTATTCAAATTTGAGATGTTTAAACTTTTCCTAGGTATCCTAGAGTATAACACTTGATTAACCTTTCATGTTTTATGAGTTGATGAACTACAAACAATTACCAATTTCTCCTTCTCTAGCTACATTGTTTCCCTAGTATAGCTATAAAGAGAAATATTATTGCATAATAATGACTTGGCTATTAAGAGTTTGAAATAGAAAAACTACGTTTAAATAAATAACCTTACATGAAATAATCATGCTTGAAACAAAATAAAAAGTAAATGAGAATAGTTTCCTAACTTCTCTATTAGCAATAATAATGTAAGAACTATCTTGATGCTATCAAAACTTACATAAAAGATTGACTTAAGTTCAAGTTTGAATCTATAATCGACATTTACTTACTTTTTTAATTAGTGATTCTAGATTTAGATGTAACTACATTTTAATTCCTTTATTAAACTAAAGTTTTCCATTTTTAATTTTTTTTCTTAATTTGTAGTCTAAATGTTAAAAAAGTAAACTTGATTCGTTATATTCAAGTTTAACTCTATTGGAAACTTCTTGAAACTTTGTATTTGAATGAAGATTATACTAAACATGAAATCCATTTTAAAATTCATAATGTATAACTCTTTGTAACAATAGATCTATTTTTTCTTTTGACACACACTAAATAGTTTTATTTAAATAATTCTAATGTACTTTCAAATGAAAAGAATGATAATTTAACTTGACTATCAGAATCACTTTAAATTTTTCTTTACATAAGTTTTTAATGTATGAACACTAATATTTAATAATAATTTTCATCATTTTAATTTATTGTTAAGTTTCCTAAAATGGAATTTCAAACTCCATCATCAACTTGATGAGGAGTTTTAAAGTTGATATTCTTTTTATTTTTAACCACTAACATTATATCCTTTAATAATAATGAAATTATTATAAAACCTTATATTTAGATATTTAGTTTCAAATTAGAAACATTCTATTGCATGATTCATAAAGATAATAATGAAAATTTTATTACCCACTAACTAAATTTAACTACAATTTTTAATTCTTATTACTAAATTTTGTTTACATTTTTTTCCTTTTTTAAATTAATTTTATTTATTACTAAATCCTCCATTGTCTATTGACTTGTTCTCTTACATTTAATTATTTTTATTTTATTATTAGTAAATATTTTAATTCTCAAACATATTAAAGAGTTTTTTTGTTTGCATTAATCATAAATGAAAATGTTCTTTTAACTATTAACTACTTTACAATTGGAATTTTTCCCTTTTTATAACCTCATTAAAAATCCAATTTCATTATAGTTGTAGTTTATATGAATTAGTTTGATTTGAATGTGAGCAACTTGCTTCAATTTCTTTCCAATTACAAGCAAATTGAAGATGGAATCCATTATATTGTATATGTGTCAAATAGATCTGATTAACTCTGTATCGATATTTACTTTTATTTATTTATTATAAGGTAAGTGTTACCAAAGTGGATAACTCTGAATTAAAAAAAAAAAAGAATTATTGCATAATGGAATTAGCTCCATTTGCCTGAATATTTTACTAAAGAAAGGAACCATTTATCAATTTATAGATCTAGAATTAAAAAAAAAAAAGAGAAAAAAATCCATGTAGACATAAGGAAGTTTATGATGAAGAAATGAGAAATAAGTCTATTGTCAAATAGCAGTAACAATTAATGTAATCAAAGAATATAATGCATTCAATATATATAGTTGATAAGCAAGGGATATAACAGGAAGATAAAATCATCATGGAATGGAAAGATAATATAAGGAATCCAGAATATATAATTCTTGAGCATCAAATAATTCAATAACTAGGGAAGTAAGTTTAATATATAAATTATATTAATAGTAACTAAAAGTAATTATATATATGTATATATAATATCTATATATGTTATGTATGATTATGTAATAATGTTGCTTGCGATAATTATTAACCCTTATTGATCATTATCCAATTGAAAATAATTTTTTGTTTCTCTTTAAGCAATATGTTTTGAACATTGAGAACAAATTGTGATGCAGGAGCATCCAGTGGTGTAAGGGCAATCTTGCATCACCCAAAAATAGTTAAATTTCAAGTTTTTCATTTTTTAGATGTTTTTTACATTTTTTGATACCCTTTTCATCATAATGAAATTCCCAATTTATGGTTTTTATTTTCTATTCCTGGGTTGAAAGATATTGCAGTTTTAGTTTCTCAAATTTGCACCTGAAAATCTTCCAAGTGAGATTTGAGGCACTTAGAGTTCCCAGATCAGCCCCGAAACTTTCCAAAATCAGCATAGCATATTTCTTGCACGTTGTTGACTTCGTGACCTTTCCAACGGTTCAAACGGTTCACAATTCGAAGTCCCAGATCAAAAGTTATGGCCCCGAGAAGTTGGCGCACTTTCTAGAAGATACAATTGCAAATGTTCTTTTAAAATTTGAACTCAAGTTGTAATTTTTCAGCGCCAAACCACCTAAACTCAAATTTGGATGTTGTTTTGGCTCCAAACAAAAGAGGAGCTCTCTTTATGGGTGGGTTTCTAATTTTTGGGTAATTTTTTGGGGACAAGCTCGCATATTACGAAAGGGTTATTTTGTAACTTTCTGTAACTTGCATGTGTTGTAGAACTTGGGGATTTGAGATCCTTAGCATGTAAGAAGCTCCATTTTATGAATAATAAAATTATTCTCTTATTTGTGGGTTATTTTTTGTGTCTCGGGTTGTGCCCTCATCAAGTGGTATCAGAGCAAGGTTTTCTTGAGCATGTGGATAGATCGTCGATCGTGAGGTAGTTCACACCAAGACCATGGTTGTGGGTTGAAGTCAAGAAAGATGCCTCCAAGAGTGATGCCTGGTAGGCGTGGTGGCACCAAAGGTGGTCAAGGTGGTAGAAATGCTGGTGGAAGAGATGCACTGGCAGCCCTCCAGAGACAGATTGGAAAGAAATGGATCAACGAGCTAGAAGAATATTTTGAGTATGAGGAAATGGAGGACCCAAATCAGGTTAAGTTTGCAAAAATGAAGCTAAAGGGCCATGCCAGTATTTGGTGGAAAGAGGTCTAGTTGGAAAGAAATCAAAGAGGAAAAAGAAATATCACCAGATGGGATCGCATGGTAGAGAAACTAAAGAAGAAGTTCATACCAATCGACTATGAGTTAGATCTGTTGAAGAAATTGCAAGGGTTGAAGCAAGGAAGTAGATTTGTGAAAGAATATACTGAAGAATTTCACAAGATAATCATTAGAACGGGCCACATAGAGGCCAATAAGGAGAAGGTAGCTTGGTATCTTAATGGGTTATGACCGAGCATTCAAGAGGAGTTAAGCCTAGTTAGAATGACCACCATTGAGGATGTGTATTAGTTTGCTCTCAAGGTGGAAGAGAAGCTAAACAAAAGATTTGATGGAAAGCAAAAAGGACAAGGAGGTGAAAGTGGAAGGGGCAGTGGAAGACCTTCAGGAAGCCGAAATGATGATGAAAAGAAAAGTGAAGATGTGGGTACCAGTCGAAGCCAAAGGAATGACAACTTCTACCGCCCTCATGATCAAAACAGTGGTGATCAAAGAGGTAGAGGACGAGGGAGATATGGACAAGGATCCGAAGATAAGTGACGGTGAACTGCTCGCATGGTGAAGAAGGGCATCGAGCCTATGAATGTCCACAACACCCAAGGAAGGGTGGCAAAAAAAGGCCGTAAGGTCAGCGGGCGTCGCATACGTAGATGAGAAGGCCAAATCTAAAACATTCAGATGATGCTGAAAGGGGAGAAGCCCTGCGACAGGGAGAGCCCCTCGTGGTTGAGGAAAGGAACCGTAACAGTAGGGAGAAGAATCACAATACTGGCGCAAGTGAAGGAAAATGGTGTGATGTCATTATTGACATGGGAGCAATCGATAATCTAGTGTCGAAGATGGTCACAAAGTTGAAGTCGAAGAGGAAAGGCACCCACATCCTGTGATCGGATCGTCTGCTGCAAAAAGACCACAAAAGTTTTTGGTCAAACGGTGCCTAGCAAAGTTCAAGATCAGAGCATCATGATGAGGTACTCTATGATATCATCCCCATGGTTGCATGTCACATGTTGCTGGGGAGGTCATGACAGTTCGATAGGCGAGCTATACATGATGGCAATGCAAACACTTATTCCTTGACAAAGGATGGGGTTCGTCACAAGTTGAAACCCCTGAAGGAGACCGAAGAAAAGGTATGCAGTAGTGCTAGAATTTGTTATGTAGATGGAAGAAAAATTTTAGAAGGTATGAAGCATGAGCGTGTGTGTTATGCATTGATTCCTAGAGTGAGTAAGGAGGACAGTGAGAAGGTTCCAGAAGAAGTTTCTGGGATGTTGGATGAGTTTCAGGATATTGTTTCTGATAATGTACCTGAGGGTTTACCACCAATAAGGAAGATCAGTCATCAGATTGACTTGATTCCTAGAGCCAGTTTGCCAAATAAGGCAGCTCATAGAGTGACTCTAGCAGAAAATGAGGAGTTGAAAAAACAAGTTCAAGAGTTGTTGAGAAAGGGTTTGATATGGAAATTTGAGTTCATGTAGTAGTACCTACAAAGACTAGCACCAAAGAAGGATGGGGAGGAGTATGCACAGCATTCCCCGCTTACAAACAAGATAACAATCAAGTACAAATTTCCTCACCAAGGATGGATGACCGGAGGACTCAGTTTGAGTGGGAGCTCAGATTTCAAAGATTGATCTCAAGAGTGGACATTTGGAAGACTGTCAGTTCTAGTGGCCTCAGACGAGTGGTTACCATGCCTTTACAACTATTACCGCACCCAGCACATTCATGTGGCTCATGAACGAAGGTACCAAAAGAATTTCTAGAAGTTTTGTTATGTATTTAGATAATATTTTGATTTTCAGTAAGACGTTGGATGAGCATCTGATGCATATTCAGAGATCCTTTGAGAAGTTAAGAGAAGAGAAACTGTTGATTAATCTGAAGAAGTGCAGTTTTGTGAAGAGGGAGTTAGTGTACTTGGGATTTGTTGTCTCAGCAGAAGGCCTCAAGATGGACCCCGAGAAGGTGAAGGCTATTCTCGAATGGCCTACCCCAAGAACTGCTACCGAGGTGAGATCTTTCCATGGTTTGGCTAGTTTTTATAGAAAGTTTATTAAGAACTTCAATAGTATTTGTGCATCCCTGACAGAAGTAATGAGAGGGGATAAGAAAGCGTTCAAGTGGAGCATAGGAGCATAAAAGAGTTTTGACTTGTTGAAGTAGAAGGTGACATAACCCTCGCTCTATCCCTCCCGATTTCAACAACGCGGTTTCAAGTGGATTGTGATTCTAGTGGTTGTGCCATTGGAGCAGTGTTGAGCCAAGGTAAGCCCATTGCCTATTTCAGTGAAAATTTAAATGATGCCAAGAGAAAGTATTTTGTATATGATCAGGAATTTTATGCAATAGTTCAAGCATTAAAGAAATGGAGACATTATTTGTTCTATATACTAATCATTAGGCCTTGCAGTACCTAAATAGTTAGGGAAAATTAAATCAGAGGCATATGCAATAGGTAGAGTTTTTGCAGAGTTATACCTTTGTTTTGAAACATAGGAGTGGGAAGTCAAATAGGGTTGTAGATTCCTTAAGTAGGAGGCATACATTGATGACAAAGATGCAGATTGAAGTGGTTGGGTTCAATGAGCTTAAGACACTGTACGCAGAAGATCCTGATTTTACAGAGGCTTGGAAAGCTTGCAAGGAACCTATTATAGTGGACATGACAAGGTGGTTGGATTTCATAATCCAGGATGGCATGTTATTTAAGGGAAGTCAATTTTGTATCCCGAGGAGTTCCATGAGGGAGATCCTAATAAAGGAGAAGCATAGTGGAGGAATGGCAAGACATTTTGGTCGGGATAAGACCATTGCCATTATCAGTGAGCATTATTATTGGCCTCAACTATCATAGGATGTGAAGAAGTTTGTACAAAGCTATAGGGTATGTCAAATGGTTAAAGGAGTGAGCCAAAATATAGGCTTATATCAGCCCTTACCTATACCAGAGAGGCCATGGGAGGATATAAGTATGGACTTTGTTCTTGGTTTGACAAGGACACAACAAGGGAATGATTTAGTTTTTGTGGTGGTTGATAGGTTTTCGAAGATGGCACATTTCATTCCATGCCAGAAGACCCATGATGTAGTCCACATTGCTGACTTGTTCTTCAAAGAGGTGGTGAGGCTACATGGTCTACCAAAGAGAATTGTTTCAGATCGTGACACCAAATTTGTGGGGTACTTTTGGAGGACCTTGTGGAAGATGTTGAAGATAGAGTTGAAGTTTAGTTCTGCACACTATCCAAAAATAGATGGGCAAATAGAGGTTGTTAACAGGAGTCTGAGTAACCTACTGAGATGTTTGGTAGGAGATAAACCCAAGGGGTGGGACTTGATCTTACCCTAGGCAGAATTTTCTTACAACAATTCTGTCAACATAAGCACTGGTAGATCACCGTTCCAGATTGTGTATGGAGGTAGCCCTAGAATAGCTCTAGAATTGAGGAAGATGGACCAAGAGAAGAAAATAAGTGTTGAAGTTGAATATTTTGTAGAACACATCAAGGATATACATGAGAAGGTAAGAGAACATATTAACAAGATGAATATTCAGTATAAGGCTAAGGCATATCAGAAGAGGAGGTATAAGGAGTTTCAGATTGGTGATGAAGTGTTGGTCCACTTGAGGAAAGAAAGGTTTCTAGTGGGAACATATAACAAATTGAATATGAAGAAGTTTGGTCCCTGTAAAATTTTGAAGAGGCATGATTCAGGGAATGCATATGAGGTAGAGTTGCCAGATGGATTCAATATTTCCCCTGTGTTCAACATTTCAATCTGACAGAGTATCATGAAGGTGATGTAGAGGAAATACCACAGATGGAACAGTGTGGGATTCTAGCACCTACTTCAGAAAAGGAGGAGATTGAAGAAATCCTGGATAGTCCTGTGGGAAGGAGTACTAGGAACAGGCAGTATGAAGAATATCTGGTGAAATGGAAAGGAAGGCCTGTTGAAGATTCATCCTGGTTGCCTAAGGAAGAGGTTGACCATTTGGGTTTTCCTCCACCATCTGAGACGTGACGGGGTCACTTCTCAAATTACCTGGTGTCTGATGCAGGAGCATCCAGTGGTGTAAGGGCAATCTTGCATCACCCAAAATAGTTAAATTTTTTTTGGATGTTTTACATTTTTGGATACCCTTTTCATCATAATGAAATTCCCAATTTATGGTTTTTATTTTCTATTCCTGGGTTGAAAGATATTGCAGTTTTAGTTTCCCAGATTTGCACCTAAAAATATTTCGAGTGAGATTTGAGGCACTTAGAGTTCCTGGATAGGCCCCAAAACTTTCTAAAATTGGCATAGCAATTTTTGAGCATTTTTGACTTCGAGACCTTTCCAATAGTTCAAACGGTTCACGAATCGGAGTCGGATCAAAAGTTATGGCCCCGGGAAGTTGGCGCACTTTCTAGAAGATACAATTGCAAATGTTCTTTTGAAATTTGAAGTTCAAGTTGTAATTTTTGGTGCCAAACCACCTAAACTCAAATTTGGATGTTGTTTTGGCTCGAAATGAAAGAGGAGCTCTATGTATGGGCAGATTTCTAATTTTTGTGTAACTTTTTGGGGACAAGCTTGCATATTGCGAAAGGGTTATTCTATAGCTTTTTGTAACTTGCATGTGTTGTAGAACTTGGGGATTTGAGATCCTCAGCATGTAAGAAGCTCCATTTTCTGAATAATAAAATTATTCTCTTGTTTGTGGGTTATTTTCTGTGTCTCGGGTTGTGCCCTCATCAAATTGACTAAGGAGAGGAAACATACATACTCGAAAACAAAGGAGAATTATTTTAGTCATCATTGCAGATTGCTATTATTAGTAATATCAATATATTCATTTGTATTTTCTCCAAATCATGGTTTTCACATGTATTCATATTTCCTATATGATAATAAAAATATTTAATGAATGATTTCTTATGATAGAATATATGATGTGCTTTATTATCTAAAACCTATATGATAGGATGGGCCTAGAATGAAGAGGTAGATAAGCTAAGTAAGGACACTTACAAAGCGAGTCAACAAAGCCAACTTATGAGCACCACTCAACTCACCAAGATTAGAAGTGTCTTTAGGGAGTTGAGGAATTGATGGGGAAAGTAGTTACACGTCACCAAGGGGGAGGGTTGTGGTATACAACCTCTTAGGCTCAAGGTATATGACTTTGAGCAGACCCATCCTATCCCTTCTCCCAAAATCCTAATATCTTTTCTTTCTTGATAATCTATTGATGTGATGTAATTTCTTGAATCTCATAAGTATATATGCATATATTTGCATATATTGTTCATCCGGTGTTTACAGGATTCAAACATGAGATTTCCTTATTAAAGAGATATTTTAATTAGTAAGATGAATCCTAACCCAAGTTGATGTAATTTGTGTTCAAGACTTATTATGGTCACAAATTGTAGCAACAAGGGTTAGAATTCAGCTTACCAACTAAAATATATCTTTAATAAAGCAATCTTGGGTTTGAATCTTGCAAGCACCATATGAACAAGATATGCAAATATATACATATATACTAATGAGATGTAGAAAATTACATCACATCTGTAGATTATTTACAAAGGAAACATATTAAAATGTTGGGAGAAGGGACATGATGGGTCCACCCAAAGCCATATACCAAGCCTAAGAGGGTGTCTACCACAACCCTCCCCCTTGGTGACTTGTACTTGCTTTCCCCATCAATGCCTCGACTCCTTGAAGAAACTTGCCATCTTCGGGAATTGGGATAGGGTCATAAGTGGGCTTTGTTGGCTCTCTATGTAAGCATCCTTACTCAGCCTATCTACCACTCCACCCCAAGCTCATCTTACAAGATGGGTTTTAGACAATCAAGCACACCATATATTCTATTACAAGAAATCATTTATTAAATATTCTTATTATCATATAGGAAATATGCATACATGTGCAAACCATAATTTGGAGAAACTACACATGAATATATTGATATAAAAATAATAGCAATCTATGATGATGACTAAATTGTTTCTCCTTTGTTTCTAGTTCTATATGTTTCCTCTCCTTGGTTGACCTATTTTCAATATTTAGAAGGTATTGGGACAAGATAAACTATGATTATCATGATTGTCTATGCTTACATCATTTTTCACTAAAATATGCTTACAAATAGGAGAGATATTAGTGTATGTGGAATTAAGGAATGTCCCAACAATTTCAATATTTTACTAAGAGACTCTCATAACTAGGAAAGATATTGGAAGAATGACTAACATGCTTGAGAATTTTCTTGGCATCTCCCAAAAGTGCTATTTTATTTCATGCTTGATACTTTTTTGCAATGGTAGCATGTATGAATTTAGATCAGAAGGTTGTGTGTTTGATTTATGTTAGACTCACCAAAATGGAACACATAAAAATAGGTTCATTTTCATAACACATAGGCTTTTTGTACTAAATTTGAAATTTCTCACAAAAATTACTATAAATACCGAGGGAAAAATGGGGTGAATGAACCTACCTATTTTTCTATTTTATTTAGGAAATGAGATCCCTCATATAAAAATCCACTTTCAACTATTAGGTAAGTGAATTCTTTGAGGAATTTTGAAATTTTCCTTTATGTGTGTGGAAAAATTAGATATAACTAAACAACACTTTTGGGAAAAAGAAATAAAATATCAAATCAACTCAACATGGAAAGGTAAGACCAAGTTTGAGTAGATTAAACATAGAGCTAATAGACTCAATTTATTTCACACAAAACAAATGAGTGGAGGACACTTAAAACTTATCTCAAAAATAGTTGCAGAGTGTCCCTATTGGTTGCAAAGCATCTCGAAACAATTTTTGAAAGAAATGACTGAACAAGGGTTTTGGGAGAAAGATTAAAAATATCAAATGCAGTCATTCATGACATATAAAAGTTGTATTTTGCAAATGGAACATAATACTAATATAAATAGTTTATTTCATGTAGATTTTATAAAAGGAAAATGTTGTGTACCTATTATAAAATGATGTTTTTAGAGGCTATCTTGTTACTCATTTTCCTATAGGCAAATGGGCCTTTTCTCACCTTTCCAAAATTGATTTCTAAGTTCTCTACTCCCATATCTACACTTTTTACATGAAATAAATTGTGTATGTTAGATCTATGTTTAATCTACTCATACCTGGTCTTGCATTTTAGTTTTGAGTTGACTTTGTATTTTATTTCCATCTCCCAAAAGTGTTGCTTAGTCATATCTACCTCATCCAAACAAACAAAGGGAAATTGCAAGATTCCTCAAAGAATTCACTCACCTAAGCATTGAAAGTGGATTTTGATCTAAGGGATCTCATTTCCTAAATGAAATAGAAGAATAGGTAGGTTCATTCACCCCATTTTCCCCTTGCTATTTATTGTAATTTTGGTGAAACATTCTAAGTTTAGTATAAAAACTATATGTGTTATGAACCCTAACCTATTTTGATTTGTTTCACTTCTCTTTAGAGGTGTCCTTAGGTTTTCTCAGCATGTAATTTGCAGTCCCCACAATCTAATCCTCAGTGACCTCATATCCCATTTTTGAGATCCATATAGTTATAGGCTCTATAGAATGTATAGTGCATTCATATTTTGTCACCAAGAATGTAATGTAATTCTTTTCCTTCTACACCATATTTTTGGTAATAATCTCCCTTACTTGCATCCTTTGATTAAATACTACAAAGAATTCCACAAGGGAATTTCATCTTGTGCCTTAGCATCTCCAAGTCCTCTTAAAAATTCACTAATCTGGTGTGCTATAGGTTTTCCTTGTAGCCACACAACACTCTTTGTACCAAGGAGTTCTTTCAAGAAATAAAATAATAAACATATGATTAAAGTTCTAAATTTAAAAGCATATTGGGAATCCTTTGTCTTTTATAAATTGTAATGCCCTGCCACACAAACCCCAAAGGAACAAATAAAAATGCAAATTTTTTTTTTTAAGAACATAATAAAGGTACTTAATTATTCCAACATAACAATGTTCTAAGTTGTACAAATAAATCCCTTGGGGTACACAAGGTGACATTACTAAACTAACCCATAACAAAGATAATAGATTAAACCTTAAATAACCAATAGCGTAAATCCAATCAACATGCCATCAATTAAAACATTCATTCACGATATCAAGAGAAATGTGAATATACCAAATAAAACCATACATACATATGACAATAAATGAATCATAAAGGTATAAAGTATATATATTTCTATAGATACAACATAACATAATCAATAATTACAAATGATAGTTCATGAATGATTACAAGGTGTGAATAGACATTACATCAATATGATAGTACAACATAATGAACATATAAACAAATTACATCAAGATCTTCCCAACACATGTGGGGGTTGATACATCAATAAATAAATTACATCTAAAGTATAAACATACATCTGGTACATAAGAACACTAGATCAACAACATCTGCCAAAACCCTGCAGTAAAAGATACAACTGCAATCAAAGGGAACCCAACGGGGTGCATAGCACGTTCCACCCAACCACCCCCGTGCTAGGAGTAAACAAGGAAGGATCCCCAAACAAGCACATGTAATAGTAACACAAGACTAACTCTAGACAAGATAACATAATATCACAAGACCACATAGAAACTAAACAACGATAAATCACCAAAGGTCATAACAATAAACCACTTTTGCAAACATAAAAGTAAATCACTTTCAAAATATTACAACAATAAGTCATGAAACACATCATCGATAATTCTCAAGCCATAATATCAAAGACTACTTCATCTCCCTTATGAATTATTATTTTTTTAATCTTTTTTTATAGAACAACTTTCCCCAAGAAGCACCAAAACCAAAAACCTATCTTTTTTTTCTTTTACAAACCCAAAAACTAGAAAAAACCCTTCTGTGTCTAAAAACTCTCTCATAATAAAAATAAATAATAATCAATAAAGTTTATCATCTTTTTCCTCAAAAATCCTCTTCAATCATTGGTTCTTTTCCTACTTTTTAAAAGCACACCCTTATCTCACAATTTTAATTAAAAATTAATTATTTTCTCAAGATATTCTCTACAGATTTTTCTAATTTAATATTAGGAAAAAGATAATATATAATTATCATCATCATTTCTAATTTAAATTAATTTCTTACACTTTTAATTTATTAACTAACATTTAAATTTACAATATATTTTAAATTCAACATTTAACTAACTTAAAATTAATTAAAGCAACAAGAAAACATTAATTAATCTTATAAAATAAGATTAATTAAATTACCACTAACCATAAATAAAATAAGTAATCAACAATCAAACAATACAAAGACAAGGACAAAACCTAAATCATGACCCAACAAAACTCACAACGGGATGACAGACTTGGGACAGGAACACTTCCTTATCAACTCCCTTTTTCAACATTGTACCTATTGGGTTAATTTAATGCTCGCTCTATCCTGTCGAAATAGGTGGAATCGAGACTTTATTCTTGCAATTCCTACATACCAGTAATCATCAATTAACAGACACATATATATATAAAATCAAAAACATCAC
Organism: Sequoia sempervirens; assembly: GCA_007258455.2. NCBI lineage: Eukaryota > Viridiplantae > Streptophyta > Pinopsida > Cupressales > Cupressaceae > Sequoia > Sequoia sempervirens. Next base: position 13,762,014 of record VDFB02168118.1, read on the forward strand.
ATCATGAGAAGGAATTGTAGCATATTGGGGCACTCACAAACAAGTGGTGCTACATTGTCCTCTCACCAAAGCTATACTAACAAATACAACATTAGATGTAAAGTAACATTGCTAACTAATTGATCACATCATAAACTAATTACTAAACCACTACATCACAATGTATTACTAAAATCGAATTAAACATCCCCAAACCAAATGTAATCATAATGTCATCACATGAAATAGCATAATCATCAATAAATCTAAACTAACTAATCCACCAAACCAACCAATAAGTAATAACAATCACAGTTTCAAAGTATCAAGCAAAAGCACAAAAGTATCAAGTCCAAACAACATGAGGGGTATTACATAAATTCTCTATCAACTATTGTCTCAAATTTTCACATAGGTCATAGTCAGCTCCTTTCTCCACCATTTCATAGGAAGTATTGATGGTAGTGGTTGAAAAAGAGTTTTCTCTGTTTAAAAAGTAGATTTTGTATCCAATCATCATTGTAGCGTACTTCCCCATAGGGTTTCTAATGACCTTGATGGTCAAGGCTATCTTGTCATATTTGGAACTAGTTAACATTGTGACAAGTTCATTCTTCATTAATTTGAGTACCGAAATAAGTCCAATTAGACCTAAACATGTAACCTCCCTAATCATTTCCTTAGTGATCATCCTAGGAATATCCATATGCCTAAAATTGTCATGCATGCAGCTCAATGCAATCCTCACCCACAAATTTGTTACAAGGTGTGCACCATTGATCTCCTTGTGTTATGTAGTGTAGTGCTCGAGTTCATGACATGGCTTAACCACCTCCCATGGTTTCATTAACTCAGCTTCAAGAGAATAGTGGATTACACTTATTGGACAAACATGACATTAAAATGAACATTTTGAACTATATCTTCAATTTTAGACATCTATAGTTGCTAGAGCATGAGGAATATGAAGACCATTCAAACTAGTGATTTGTGACATTTTCTTGTAGATTCTAAAATATATATTTTGAAACAAATTGGAATCAAATTGAATTTGTTTTTCAATCTCCTTCAATAACTAGCTTTAATAGTAAACACCATTTTTTAAAAATGATGTTTATTGTGTAGCACATAACTTTTTTACTATGAAGGATAAAATTATAAATTTTTTAAATTTAGATTTTTAACTATGATATCTAGCTCCTTCATCTAGTTTCATAATGTTTTATTGAATATTTTTTTCTTAATTAAGTTTTGAAGTCAAACCAATTATAGTTTAGAAATAGGTTTATTGTGTAGCACATAACTTTTTTTGTATGTATTGAAATTCAATCTTTTTTTTTGGTTGGAACAAGGACATCAATACCAAGAGCATAGATATTTTTTAGAATTTTTTGGTAATCTACTATTTTTCCATATGTGCAGAACAAAGAGCTTGATTTTTTATGAAAAACCTACATTCGCAAGAAATTAAAAAATATAATAATCAAATTAAATATATTTAAAATTATATTTTTTGGGAAGTTTATAATAAGGACTACATACTTACAAAACATAAATTTTACATGAACTCATTTGATCCCTCAAAAGGTAGATCAAAAGTGGCAGTTTATCAACATTTTGATAGGTATAGAGGAGACTCCATTATACATATGGTTTGAAACTAGTGGGGTTCTATCCAAGGGGGTTTGATCTAAGGGGATTTGATTAAACCCTCTTCAATTAAAATACTTTAAATGAAACCTTTCAATGCTTAAATAATTATATTTTCTAAAATTATTTGATTTCAACAAAAATTAGGATGTACAAGAAAGTGTAACTCATTATTTTTGTAGCACCCAACTATGGTGTTTGTATCAGGTATTAATAGGTTGATTTTTATAGTCCAACAACAATCATCTATGTAACAACTAGTATCAAAGTCTAGGTCATAGGGTCAAACCCATCACTTGCACTAGGGGGATTGTTGGAAGGTGTGCACCCTTAGTCTCATTACATTGTGCAACATAACACTTAGGCTCATGGCATGGCTTAACCACCTCCCATGGATTCATTAAGTCTAGTGGTTGTATCAAGAATTAATAGGTTGATCTTTTGGTGCAACGAAAACTTTTTGCACAACAACATCATGAAAAAAGTTGGGAAACCCTTTCCAAACTTCAAGTTTCTTCACAACCAAATTATGATACTCTAGCTTCAGTGTGAAATCATCACAAGTGAGCTCCTTTTACCATACACTTCCAAGCTACAAATGATCATACTCTTCTAATTTTCCATGAATGTAGATTCTTATGTCCTTTGTATGTAGGAAACTATAGGGAACCCAATAAAATGCACCTTTTGGGTCAACCTCCATGGATTTATTAGGATGTTTCTTGAATTTAGTTTGGGGTCTTTTTGTGACCTCAATAACCCTAGGATTATCCATTGAAAATGATTTCAAAGCATTCTCTTAAAAATTAGGGGAAATGGAGACTGTAAATACGTTTTACTCCACTTTTTGTATGTTTATCAACAAGATATTGTGTTCTAGGAACTAACCTTTTTGTATGCCTATCAAGCAATCAAGGCATCCATCAATCAACATTTGTGACAACTTGTGGTGTGAAATTACTTCATCAAGGATTTCACATCAAGTTACCATTATCATTTATCATTTTTTCATTTTAGTCAATTATAATTGTTTTGACCTCTACCTAACCTAGGGTATTCCTTCTTGATCATCATCATTTGTTGTACATGTCTAGGTATAAATACTGAAATAGGGTTTGAACTAGAAAAACCCTATACAACACACCCTTTCCCCCTCTTTTCATGTGTGCAAGTTAGAATTTATTATTTCACAAGAAGACAATTCTAGAAAACATAAAGAAGACTATAAGTTGCATCTTTGACTTTATAAATCTAGAAAATGAGGAAATCGATCTAGGGAACCCCATCCCTATATGCTTGAAAATCAACTCCAAATTTATGCCACAAGTTTCTGTTTATATATCAGTCTCACATTTGAGTCTTTTTTTGGTAATTTTGTGTTTATATAAGTGAAAAATTATAGGTTTAGATCTAGGGTTATATTTCAAATAGGTTAGTTAAAACAAACATAAAATTTATCATCCTAACAACTAAAGACACTAGAAACCCTAGGGGATCTGATCTCTATTATGTTAGAAAGCTAATCATAAAACCCTAGTTGTTTTATGTTTGAATGTGGTGTCAAAGTGAAAAGGAGATAATACTAGTTAATCAAATTTGATCTAGGATAACTTTTCCTACTCTATAATTACAAAAGAGAAATCTAAAATCTTCATAGATTTTTTCTAGGTTTTGGTCTTTGACATTTTTTGGTCCATATTGGAAGAAACTAAACCTCAAAATTATGTTTAAGAGGCCATATTGATAAATTTTAACAATTAATTCTCTCATATTTAGTGACAAGAGCTTTTGAGGTAATTATTTTTATTGGGAGATAGTACACCCCCTTTAAGAGTTGTACCTCACAATTGTTTTCAAAAAACAAGAAAAAAATATAAACACCTAGTTCTTTGTTAATAAAACCTAACACTATTTTAAGGAACTTAATTTATGAAGTATAAATCCACCTAGGGTGGGGCCCATTTGGATCATGCAAAACACCCATCACCATGCATTAAGCTCTTGCGAGCTCTCTGCCAACAATATGCTCACAATTGTGAACAACAACACTACCGTCAACCCCAACAAATATTTTCACACCAACCTAGGTTACCCAAATAAACATATCTCTACCACACTAATTCCTCGTACTAGCATATTGTCACCCATGTGACTAGGGGCTAATTATTAGCCCACAATTTTCTTTTTAGATAAAATTGGGAAACTTACACAAAATTTGGGATAAATTTTTCCTAACTTGTCTCTTTTTTGAAAAAATAAAATTTTCAAAAATCTAGTTTTGAGCTTGTTCCAATTGTACTAGAATAATTTATATTGTTTTCTACAAAAATATCTATAGGCTATTGAAGTTAGATCTTCTTGTTTGCATTTTTAGGGTCATAACATGGGCATACAAACTTTATTTTTCTCAAATGAATATGAATTAGAAATTTTTTTTAGTGCTCTACACATATATTTAGATTTTTTCTAGATAATTCACTAGGTACATTGATATTTTTCTAATGTTATTTTTCTTTTCTTAAGATTTTTCTCGCAAAGTTGCATTAGGGTTTAGTTTTTCTTGTTATGAGGTGTATATTTTTCACTTTTAGTGTCTATATACATTAAATAATGACACCTCTTTCAAACCTGTGACCTTAGCTCTAATACTAATTGTTGCACAAGCAACTACTTTTGCACAAAAAGATCAACCTATCAATGCTTAGTACAACCTCCAAACTTATACAAGATCCAAGATATGTAGGAGGTGGTTAAGCCATGTCACAAAACCAAGCACCACACTACACAACATAAGAACACAAAGTCCAAAACTCTTAGAATAAGTTGAGTACCTTAAGCCATAAAACTATTGTATCTAAAAAGATCATATGACCAGATTGCCCATGTCTAAGGGTTTATGACCCACTTTGTATTAAGTACAACCAATGTTGATTCATATATTTGACATAATTTATAATATCCATAAGATGGATGAGGCTATGTGATTGATTTCACTACAGGTTTCAGATAATCTCTTGTTTCGTATTAATTCCTACACCTATTTCTTAGATGCATCAAAAAATTCAGAGGGGGTGAATCAATTATACGTTAAAACATTAAATACCTCATTAAATTTCAAACCCTTATCAACATTTAAACCCTCATTAAGCATTAGCATAATGTAAACATATGGAGCAACAATAAAAATATAAACAAACACAATACAACACATGATTTATGTGGAAAAACTTGATCAGGGAAAAACCATGATGAGGGTTAGCTCACATATATATGAATAGAAATTCCAAATTCAATTAGGATCAATGCTAAGGGATCAAAAACCAAAGGAGTCACTATCCAAATGAAAGAAGAATAGAAGAAACTATTACAGATAGAATCACTATCTTAGAGCAACAAGAAGATCCATCACAACTATATGCCATTTGCAACCTTTGGATCACTACCTCCAGCAACTTCAAGCACTGTGAAATGTAGACACCTTATTCTCACTACATTTGGTAGCCTTAGGAATTCAATCTCAATATTAGATCACCACACTTGATCACATTCTCATATCATAAAACTTGTACAACACACTACACTCTCCATGTCTAAAAATTCACCTTGCAATTATACCATTTGTGGACAAAGTTTTTGGAACCCTAGATTCTCTTGTACTTCTAGGGGTTCTCACCTAAAAGGAGAGAGATGGGAAAAAATGGGAAATTTTCCCACTGAAAAATAATGCAAATATCAATGAAATATGCCTAAATGCAATAAACTGATAAAGGAAATGAATAATGTAAAACCTAAGAAATGCAAGTTGTTCAAAAACACATTGTGATATGTAGAATGATAGATTAAATGCAATAAAGAACAAGATAAAGATGCTAAAAATGAATTGTGTACATAGAAACTGATGAAAGAAAGAATGAAGACTGTAAATATCTCTAAAATTCTAGAAAATCAATTTTTTTGGGCAACTGGGACACTTATGCCAAGCTAGGTGACTTAGTCCCAAATTTGGTAAACTACTTTAGACCTTGTTTTAACCAAATGGGTATCCAGATCTGCAAAAAATCTTGACAAGCAGGTACAATGGGACTAAGTCACCACTATTGGTGACTTAGTCGACTTTGGATTTTCTAAAAATCTAAAAGTGGAAATGAAAGTCCTCAGTCCACACTTTATTTTTTTATGGAAACCCAGATCCAAATCTATGGAAACACCTTCCTTAGGCTGAAAATAGAGAGAAAATGGAAGATGGAATCACTTTGAAAACAAGTCCTTAGGCTTGATTTGATGGCTAGTTGCATCTCCTCAACCTAGATTTCTCCATGATTCTCCATAGGCATCCATAATCAACCCTTTGCAATGTGAGATCTTGAAAAAAAAGTGAGCTTGAAAACCTGCAAAAACCCTAACTTGCTACCCTAAAGCTTCAACTTTGTTGTAGATAGACTAATAAATATTCTTTTGGAAGATATTCAACACTTGACTCTTAAATTTGTTTGTTAAAATGACCTAATAACATATATTTATAGGCATCAATACCTAATTATTCATTATTTTGTCATCACAGGCTTACATCCATCAGAAATTTGAATTAAGTCGATGATTTTCCCACTCAAAATTGAGAAATCCCCCAAAAGGGAGTAGGTCGCCACCCTGGGTGACTTAGTCCCACTAGGGGTTTTTGTGGTGGGTTTTCTAGAATTTGAATTATTTGAATGTTATTTGTCAGTATTTGTATGATTTGAGTGGAATAGGCCTTAAAGTCCAAAATAATGATTCTTAGGGGCCTATAAAAGCTATTTTAAAGGGTGATTAATGCAAGGGTGTTTAAAATAGGAAAAATTATACCATAGATTTTACTATCTCCAACGGAGTACAATTTTCATGTACACAATTAGCCCCCACTTTAGTGACCATATGACTCTACATGCATATGTAAGCTAAAGGACTCTAAATAGTCAGTTTTACTTAATAAAAGGATACTCATCCAAAAGATAGAATAATGAAGCCCCCAGTGTAGTTATTTGCAAAACCACAACATTAGGAACCACATCCTACAACACAAATTCATTAGTTGTCCATAAAACCTTTTTTATCTAACTTCTATAAATCAAATTTGAGGGTATATGTATGGCCCCCCTTGATTTTTCTTGATTTATGGAGTTGGAATCAAGGTAGCAAACTAGCCATATTGAATAAGGAACATCATATCGTAGGACATATCAAAGTACTATGCCACATATCGATACACAATTTATGATGTTGGGTGTAGAATCACAATTCCAATGCATCAAACGACGTTGAAAATGGAGTTCACTAGCACTTGTTATGTTGTTTTGAATAAAAAGTACTTGAGTAACTCTTAAAATAGTAAAAACCCTAATTTCATACATAAGAGTGAAAAAAAAAAAAAGTGAAGTAATTTTTCACTTACTTTTTCATTTTACCTTCTTGTAGCATGAGAGTGATAAGAGAAGAGTGAAAGATGTTGAGAAAATGGGGCTACACACTTGCGACATTGGATGTGTTATGGGACCGAGTGACACATGGTGAGCGACATCACAAGGTTAGTCGATTCTGCTACATGTGCTTTGTGATTAAATGTAGTTTTTTAATGATTTTTATGCATTTCTAGGTTAATCGAGGATCTTGGAAATTGTTTTTGCAAAGTGTTCCCTTTTTTCACGAAGTGTCACATTTGTTCGCAAAGTGTCTTGTTTCTTCACAAAGTGTCCCAAAAGGGTTCTAAAGTGTCTAGGGCCTTTAGGAAAGCACATTAGATGAAATTTGGTATACTTTCTTGATGAATAAAGTAAAATTTAAAGATATTAGATGGTTTATAGAGCATATTTTTGTGTTTTTTATAGTTAACCACCCATTCGTGGCAATGTCTAGGGGTAGGTAGCTATGTTTTCTAAGAGATTTAGCCCCTGCACTTATAGCAGAGGACACATAGCACTTTTAGGATGTGGGTATATACTAGGCATGCCTCACGCCCCCATGAGGTACCATGATGCCATGTTGATGGTGCTATGCAAGCATTAGGATCCAGACATGTGCACATTCCACCTTTCAACAGGTGATATGATGATAACCTTAGAGGACATACATCACATTCTTTGAGTTCCTATTTGAGGAGAGTGTTTATGCATCTAGAGAGATCGCGCCTTCTATGAGAAGAAAGTCGATATGCAATATTGTCTAGATGGTCTAGTGCATGATGATTGAGTGAGAGGGAAGATTGACCTGGTGATCTTGTTGTATTCCTGAGCCCTAGTTGTGAAATGGATCATAATGCATATAGTGTCACTAGTACTCATCCTAGATAGGTGGGCAGTGCACCTTAAGAAAGGACTAGCTCATCTGATTCATGGGATAGTAGAGCATAGGATAGTATACATCTAGGTGCATTGTATCCTAGTGGATTTATATTATGATCATGGTCAATTTGTTTTCTGGGAGGTAGATAACATGGTGCATTGCACAATTCTACAAGTATGGTGTATGGAGCATATCACATGTACTAGACCTATTAGCTTCCCATGTGCTACAACAATGGGGTATCCTCAGGCCTTTGGCTATCCTCTATGGTAGTTATGGTAGTACCAGGATTTACATTTTTGGAGAGTGAGATTTGACCGATTGGAGGAGGATCAGATCTTGTGGAGGCCTTATTAGTTGACACTACAATGGCCAAATCACACAAGATAGTTGAGAAGGCTATAATCAGATAGATTTTTGGTTGTCCAACATGATCACGTAGTATGTCTCTTCTACTATGATCGAGTCATGTGACAATTTGGAAAGATTTAGAGACCACCTAGGGAATGATCCTTTTTCAAGAGGTCAGTGTAGAATTCCTAGAGACCAGGTCATACAGTGTGGCTTACTCTAGACCATGTTGTCAAGGGAAACTCCTATTTCTCATATCACGATCTTCTTTCAATCTTCGATGCAGAAAACATTAGTGCCACATGGGATTATTAGGAGTGGTGGATATTATCATGACCAACTCTTGTATATCCAATTGATGAGCCTATTGGAGGTGTAGGACCATTACCATATGAGGGAGATGATAGAGAGGATAGGGCCGAGAAGACATGATATAGAGCTGCAAATATATTTACTAATGCCATTGATGATGAGTATGATGAGGATACAAATCCTGACTATGATAGCTAGGAAGGAGAGGAGGAGTACAAGGAGGAGGAGCCACCCTTGAGTGAGAGTGATGAGGAAACAACTGAGGATTGACACAAGTGGGGATATCCCTCTCCCATTCGTATGACTAGATTACGAGTAGTGCTTGCAACAAGCATTAGTATTCATAGTTGTGGAGAGGCTAGCATATTTTCCATTCCCCCTGTACTGGATGAGGTTGATATTTCTTAGCCTACTAGAGATATAGGTGATCATATTTGATCTTATGCATGTAATTTAGTGTTTATTCTCTTTATATATATACATCAGGACGTGTACTGATTGTGTATTGTTTCTACCTTGCAAGAGCTATGAGAGATTGGCGATATCTCTACCATCAAGAAGATATAGGGATAGTTCCAATATCCATCAATGAGGAGGAGGTGGACTTAGATTATGTGTGCCCACCTATTGTGGAGTGAGATCTAGAGTTACTCAAGCCATTCACAGGATTATGAGTAACATATGAGAGTTTGAGGAGACAACTTTGCTGAGCTAAGACTAAAACATAGTCATCCTAAACTCTAGTAGAGTTTGAGAGACTAGAGGCAGAGGTAGCACAGCTACAGGTAGAGAGGGATCAGATAGCAGGGGACTAATAGGTGGCCCTTGGATGGATACAAGTCTTAGAGTTTGCACTCAGATTCAACGGATCATAGTCACAATCACATATGACCATCTCCCAACATCTTGCTACTGGATCATGAGTACCAGATCCCAAGAGGTTGGGTACCTACAAACCTCAGTGATATTGAATATTTTGATGACATGTATAGAAAACTATTGGATATATATATGTGTGCGTGTGTGTGTGTGTGTGAATTTGATGTTGTATTATTTGTCTTAATGTATTTGAATGTTAAATAGAAATGTGACTAATTAAATAACCTTTGTGAGATTATTTAATTAATATCTCCATGATTTTAAATTTTTTATGTGATCTAATTAAAACTTATTACAGTTTTCTTAGATACGACATGATGATTAAGTATGCTATACTAAATTAAATGTATTAATGATCTAACTTATCATAACACACAAGATGGATTTGAATAGTATGAAGCCTAAAGTAATTATAAAAATAAATTAAATAATCACTGTAGTCATCAAGACATATGTGTAAGTGTTTTTCAAGAACGAAGCAATGTGAAAGCATATAGGATGTGACCCAATAACTCTAAAAACACAACTTTATCATTCATACTATTGAAAGGGATCATTACCCATAATACCAACATAGATAGACAACATTAATAGGTTCCTTAAGCGATGTGCCATCTATTTCTATTAACATGTATGTGCCAAACCCAAAAGTTTTGTCAATACTGTATGGTCCTAACCAATTAGAAATAAATTTACCTCTTTCGTTTGGGTCGACATTGACATTGCATTGATTTTTAGATAGAACTAAGTCACCCTTGTGGAATGTTTGAGGGATAATAGTGATATTTTAATGGTGATGTTTCCTTTTGCAATAAGCTTGAATATGTTCAAGAGAATTAATGTGTTGTTTATCGAGCATCTCAAGCTAGTGTAATCTTTTCTCTCTATAGTGTCTATCATCAACAAGTCCTTGAAGAGCTATTCTTAGTGTGGGAATCTCTAACTCCAAAGGCATTATTGCTTCACTTCCATAGACAAGATTATAAGGTGTTGTCCTTGTGGAAGATTGAACACTTGTGCAATAAGCCCAAAGAACATAGTGTAATTGTATGTTCCAATCCCTATGATGGTTATTAACAATTTTCTTCAAAATTTGTTCAAGGATTTTATTAGTTGATTCAGCTTGACCATTAGATTGTGGATAATAAGGTGTCAAAAAATGATCTTGGATATTAAAGGTCTCCAAAAATTTCTTCACATCATTATTCTTAAATGGTGTACCATTATCAAAGTCTAATGTGAAAGGGAGTCCAAAGCGAGCAATAATGTGTTCTAGGATGAAATATATTACCTCAACTATTGTAGATCGAAGAGGAATGGCCTCTACCCATTTTGTGAAATAATCAATGGCAATGATGATAAAGGTATGTCTAGCGAAAGAAGGAGGTGAAATTATTCCTATAATGTATAATCCCCAAACCACAAAGGGCCATATCAGAACTTGAGTTTGAATTTCACTAGCATCAACATGATTCAAATTGTTATGTTCCTCACATTTATGATATTTTCAAAAATAATTAAAGAAATCACGTTCCATGTTCCACAAATAGTACCTAATACGGATAATTTTTTGAACCAATGTTTTCCCTCCAAAAGGTACACAACAGGCACCATCATGGGCTTGGTGGAGTGCCATAGGTATCTCATATTTGTTTAAGCATCTAAGTAAGAGAGCATTGAATGACCTTCGATAGAGCACATCAGTGAGAATTATATATTTAGATACAAGATTTCGTAAATGAGCATGAAGGTTTTTAGTTATTGGCTCAAGAAAGGTACCACTTTTCAAATAGTTGAATATTGTATCATACCATTCACTCAATTTTTCCTCATTTTTCATTAAAAATTCTCTCGTTCTCTCATTGATCGAAGGTTTCATGATTGGGTGAATAGTGAATGTGAATTTTTTTATAGGATCTTGAGGGGATATAAGAGAGGTGACATTTTCCATTACATTTGCAAGACAATTATATTTTTGGGGGATGTTATCAATGGTAAATGTTTAAAACTTCTCTAACAAGTGCATGATAAGATCCTTGTGTTTAGATAATTTTTCATGCTTTTCTTGATTTATTCCATTTATTTGTTTAATTACTAATTGTGAGTCACCAAATATTTTAATATCTTTGATGCCCATCATGAAAGTTGTGTTATTTGTACACAGGAAATTCAATTGATATGACAAGGGAATATGATTTCTAATGGGTGGAATTAATATAACCCGAGCACCAAATTTTGTTCTACACTTGGATCCATCAAAATATAATTCCCATGTAGGAATGTCTATTGTCAACACACTATCATTGGGAAAAGAGTCATTGCTAGGTAGTGTTAGAGGAGAAGGAGCATCAGCTAAGTGGTCGATCAAGGCTTGCCCTTTGATTTCCTTTTGTGAAACAAACTTAAGGTCAAACTTAGTCAACAATATTACCTATCTAGCTAAACATCCTAATAAGTATATTTTATTAAAAAGATGTTTGAGAGGATCAAATTTTGTTAGGACTTGTATTTTCACATTTAGTAAATAGTTTCAAAACTTACTAGTAGTGAATACAAGAGCTCAACATTATTTTTTGATTGGTGTGTATCATGTTTCATAATCAATTAAAGTTTGACTAATGTAATAAATAGGATGTTCTTTACTATTTTCATCTTGTTGACCCAACAATGCTGCAAGAGCATGGTCGGAGGTGACTATGTAAAGGATGAATGGTTTGTTTGGAATAGCGGGTTGTAAAATGGGCAGAGTTGCAAGGTAGTCCTTCAAAATCTCAAAGGCCTATTTACAATCCTCATTCTAATAAAAATTCACATACTTTTTGAGGAGATGTGTGAATGGTAATGGTCGAACAACTAAGGAGGTGAGAAAATGATAGATGGCTTGAATTCTTCCTTGTAACATGCGTAATTGAAAAATGTTTTAGGAGGTGGCATGTTTATTATATCATCAATTTTCTTTGTGTCAACCTAAATGCCTCTATGAGATATGATAGACCCTAAAATATTTCCACTATCTACTCCAAAGACACAATGTTTTGGATTCAGTCGCATGTTTTATTTACACATCCACTGAAAAAAAATTGAAGGACATTCACATTGTCTTGTCTTGCTAAGGATTTAGCAAGGATGTCATAAACATAATGTTCCAAGATTTTATGTATGCAATCATAAAATATCAATGTCATTCCTCATAGATAAGTTGTGTCATCATTCTTTAATCCAAAAGGAATCATAACCCAACAAAACGTTCCCCAAATAGTTGTGAATGTTGTCTTATATTGATCTTTTGGGTGAATAAATATTTGATTATACCAAGAAAATCCATCCATGAATGACAAAAAAGCATGCCCAACAGTTGAATCCATGATCATGTCAATATTAGGATGGGGAAAATCATCTTTTATGGAGGATTTATTCAAATCATGAAAATTCGTACACATCCTAATACGATTACCGGGTTGAGCAACAATGAAAATGTTTGAGATCCAAGGATAATAATCAATAGGTCAAATGAAACCTACACCAAGGATTTTTTCAAGCTCTCCTTTAATAATAAAGGCTATCTTAAGATTCATTTTTCATATCTTTTGGCAAATGGGCTTAGCATTTTGAGCAAGGAAAATCTTGTGTGTTACTATCTTTGGATCGATTCCTATCATGTCTGAATATTTCCAAGCAAAAAATTTAGGAAAATCATGAAGCGAGGTTGTAGTATCCTCTTTTTCTTCATCATCAAAGCAGTTCCCAATCTTAATGACCTTTTCTTTATCATCTATACCCATTGGTATATCAATTGTATCTCCCAAGGGGAGTGTATTTTACTTAGGAAATTTGGGATCATTTGGTTCCATGCTTGTGTTTGTGTCTTTGGTATTAATAAAAATTTTCTTGGTACAAGTATCATAGCATAGGTAACATTTCTCTTGGGAGAGGATGTCTTATCAGAAGCACCCAACATTTGTTTCAAAGCGTCATCATTATAAAGTATTCCCATGATGGTGGTAAATCCATATCAAGGAATTCAGGATGCTTTAGTGTGATATTGATTCTTGGTTTACATGTGATGGTGTTGATATTTAGTGATGGTCATTGAGTTTCTTTTGTTGACTTAGAAAAAGAATATCCCAAACCAATCTTTGTCTCTTATATATTAGGTTCTATAGGAACGTGAATGCCTTGTTCATTCTTTCCACATCCTTTACCATTGTATCCCAATTGTTTTACAAGCTCGTAGACTTTCCCATAAAGTCTTTCCATTTCCTTCAAGTTAGGTGGATGTTGATAATAGATCTCATCAAAATTTGTTGTGTACGTTGTATGTTCTTCCAAAGTAGATGAGGTAGATGCTTGGGAAGAATCTTCCATATTTTTAGTGGACATAACCATGAGTTGCGTTTGTTTTTCATCCTCTTTTTGTGTGATTATGTATTCACCCATAAATGAAGGTGGGAATTCTAATGTACCACAATCATCACCTATTAATTTAGACATAGGCTCTTCTTCTTATTTGTTAGTCTCATGGGGTTCTATGTGAGATGTTGAAATCAATGTGTTTAGAGGAGTTGTTGTTCCTTTTTCAAGTTGTAAGCAACTTTCAGGTTTAGGGTCTATTTAAACTTGATAAACTTTGTTGTTATAGACATATTTCATTATTTAATGAAGGGTGCAAGGAACCCCATGCATCTCATGAATCCATGATCTTCCCAAAAGAAGATTATAGGAAAGATCAGAAGGTATGACATGAATAGGAGTTTGTAAAGTAGCAAGGTATGACATGAATAGGAGTTTGTAAAGTAGCCATTCTTCCTATAATAGGTAAAGTAATTACACATAGCACTTGCTTTGTGATATTGTCAAATACTCTAATAGATAAGGAATTAGGTTTTATTTGTGATTTTTCCACACATAATCTATCTGGGAGCTTTACACTACACACATTAAGGGTAGAGCCATTGTCAACAAGGGTCCTTTTTATGCCTATTCTATTAAATTGAGAAATTATCATAAAGGCCTCATTTTTATTCCTTAATTATAGTGGAGGGAGCTCATGTTGATGGAAGGTAATGTCTCAATTAACTACATTCATTCCTTGTATTATAGCTATCACATCATTTTCATTTGTACTAGGAGGAACCACTATTTGTTGCAATGTTGTTTGGAGCATAGTGTGATAGTTTGATGAATTCTAAAGAAGGTCCCAAGGGGATATCTTTGTGGGAGTGCTCTTAAGTTGCTCAACAAGATCATACTCCCTTAATCGAAGAGCACTAGGAAATATAGAATTGGGAAAAGGCAAAGAGGTTGGGATTGGTTGTTGTGGTTGAAAATTATTTCTAGTGTAATGTGTGTGAGAAATAACGTTATGCTTAGGTGGGTAAAGGGTAAACTCAGGTTTAGGTGAAGGTGAGGTTTATGTTAAGGTGGGTAAAGGACAAGTTGAGGTTGAATTACATTGACATATTTTGTTTTAGGTTTTTCACAACAAACCTTAGTGGATGGATTTTTTGAGATGAAGTCCTAAAGGGCTTCATCTAACATGTCAAATTCATCACGACTAAAAGGTTTGAGAGGTAAGTTATCATTGGTTGGTTTGGGTTTGTCATCACAAACCTTAGTGGATGAACTGAGAGAAATGAAGACCTGTAGAGCTTCATCTTACTTATCCAAGTAATCACTACTAAAAGGTTTGGATGATATAATTTTTTGAAAGTGAAGCATAGTTTTAATTGTTTCATTTGATGTTTTGATGGTTTTTTTTGCATTTTCTGATGAATCTGATCTAAATGAACTAGGAACTAATGCTAAAAATGAACATTGTAAAAATATAATGCTATCCATAATTTCCATAAAAGTAAATGATTCTAATGTTAATTATTTTATTATAACAAGAAATAACTGAATGGGAACAGAAAAGTAAATGAAACAAACAACTTAAGAAACTAGAAATTGAATGTTGAAAACACTGATGCAAAATGTGTAGTGGGACTAAGTCACCTAGGGTGGCGAATTATTCCTAGTAGGGGTATTTTTTAATTTTTTCTAAATTTTGATGGATGTTGATGTGTTTTGTACTTTACAATTCAAATATAAAGTGTAGATGGAAAATTTCACAATTGGTTAAGGTAATAAGATGCAATAATGCAAGCTTAAAAGAGCTTTTCACTATGAAAATTTGAAAACCCTATAATGTAAAATAATGTAAAACCTAATGCAATGTTGATGCAAGCTATTCCTAGGATGTAAATGAACTTGAAAGTAGAAGTAAAATGTTCTAAATCCAAGTTCACCAAAATGTGGACAAACATTTTGGCACCCTACATTCTCTTGCACATCTAGGGTTTTTCACCTAAAAGGAGAGGTGGACCAAAATGGGAAATGTACCCACTCAAAAATAATGAAAATATGAATTAAATATTCCTAAATGTAATGTATAAATGCAATAAACTGATAAAGGAAATGAATTATTAATGTAAAACTTAAGAAATGCAAGTTGTTTGAAAACACATTGTGATATGTAGAATGATAGAATAAATGCAATAAAGAACAAGATGAAGATGCTAAACAAGAATTGTGTACCTAGAAACTAATGAGGGACATAATGAAGACTATAAGAATCTCTAAAATTCTAGAAAATCAAAATTTCTAGCAAACTAGGACACTTACGCTAAGCTAGGCAACTTAGTCCCAGATCTGATAAACTGCTTCAGATCCTTTTTCAACCAAATGGGTATCCCGATCTGTAGAAAATTTTTAAAAATAGGTGTAGTGGGACTAAGTTGGTGACTTAGTCCACTTTAGCTTTTCTAAAAATCTGAAAGTGGAAACGAGAGCCCTTAGTCTGCACTCTATTTTTTGATAGAAACCTAGATCTAAATCTATGAAAACACTTTCCTTAGGCTGAAAATAGAGAGAAAATGGAAGATGGAATCACTTTAAAAATAATTCCTTAGGCTTGATTTGATGGCTAGTTGCATCTCCTCAACCTGTATTTCTCCATAAACATCCATAATCAACCCTTTGCAATGTGATATCTTGAACAAAAAGTGAGCTTGAAAACCTACAAAAACCCTAACTTGCTACCCTATACCTTCAACTTTTTTGTAGATAGACTAATAAATCTTCTTGTAGAAGATATTAAACATTTGACTCTTAAATTTGTTTGTTAAAATGACAAGATGATGTGAAAAATGACCTGAAAAACATATATTTATAGGAATCGATACCTAATTATTCATTATTTTGTCATCACAGGCTAACATCCATTAGAAATTTGAATTAAGTCAGTGATTTTCTTGCTCAAAATTAAAAAATCCCCCAAAAGGGACTAAGTTGCCACCCTCAGTGACTTAGTCCCACTAGGGGTTTTTGAGGTGGGTTTTTTCTAAATTTGAATGATTTGAATGTTGTTTGTTGAGATTTGTATGATTTGTGAGTGGAATAGGTCTTAAAGTACAAAATAATGATTCTTAGGGGCCTTTAAATGTTGTTTTAAAGGGTGAAAAATGTAAGGGTGTCTAAAATAGGACCAAATTAGACCAAAAATTGTACTATCTCCAAGGGAGTACAATTTTCATGTCCACACCATCTACAACCTCAAATAGATCCTTAAGGTTAGCCTCATTGAAATATATGCACCTCAAATGTGAAAAACCAAATAGGCCGACACCAAAACCTCCACACTAGAAAGAAGTGAAGGTGAACCACACCAAGGTTTAACTAGGAACCAAATCAACAACACCATATTACTCAACAAATCGAAAATCCATGAGGTACCTCTGCAAATAGTGCTAGTATGCCAGTTTGGTTGAATTTGAACTAACGCTACAAGCTACCACAAGCATGCTTCTCTAAGTCCAGAAACAACATATAAAACACACAACACCACATGACATACATGAATATTCCAACACCAACATACTACATTGAAACACTATTACAACCACCTGAAACAAATAATACTTTCATCTTACACATCAATATGCACTACAACTAAACCCCAACATAAGAACTAAACTTGTGGAGCAACACAACACTCAATACTCCAAGGGATGGTAGATATAGAAAATATAAGAATGTTTCGAGTATGTGTAGGATCATCATGAAAAAAATAGACCCTTAAGTGGCAAAAAATTCAAAAAAATTAGATTTAGGAAACTTGATGTAAAAATTTGAATAAGTTATAGATATATTATTTCAAAAAATTGCAAGAATAGAATCTATAGCAAATTGAATGTAGTTTCTAAACTACTAGGTTTATTTTTTAAAAACTACTTGGTGAAAATATGAAATTTCAATGTAGTAGTACTTAAATTTCAGGGAAAAAAGTAAGTATTTCCACCCTAACCAAAATAAAATGATAATATTTTTTTATAATATTTTAGATATAAGTAGACTAATCATGTCCCAATGTGATGCATATTTTTTTGTAATTTTTTTCTAAGTAAATAATTAATTATGAATTTTTTATTAGAACTTTTAAAAAAATATAAAAACTTGAATGTTTGACCACCTTAACTTGGTCAAAACTTCATGAAATTCATTTTTTAATCCTATAGTATGTGAAGCATATAATGTGATGCATGTTTTAGATTCAAAAAATGTGATACCATTTGAAAGCTATAGATGTTTTTCAATCAGCCTATCAATTAGGACTTTAGTCGTAATTCAAATAGAAAATGATAAATAATTATTTATTAAATTTAAAGTAAAGAATAATTTATATTGGTGAAAGGATAAGAATCTCCTTTAAAAATCCTTTTCGTTTCATCAATTTTGGGTAAAAAAAATTTGTTAGCCACATACCCTACACATACCCATCATATCACCACTTTTTGGCCCATCATGTTCTTGCACATACCCTTCACAAATACTCAATACAAGAAAATTCAATACTGAGAAATGTGGAGCAATTCCATCTCTCTCAAGCAACCTTATTCATAGGAAACAAACTATCAAACATAGCTTCTACTATTGCATGATCGAGAATCTAAAACTCTCGATATAGCAACTATGAACACCTATAATCTTTATTTCTGAAGTTCATAAGAATATCTTCAACTTTGAAGAAATATAGAGAATGATACAAAAAACACTTCTATTACCTTGTACACTCTATTTTTCAAATTTTCTCAAAAGCACTTAGAAACCAAGTGAGCTTACTATAACTACAACATTTATTCACAATAGCCATACTAGAAATCAATGACAACAATGATAATAGAATCAAAAATCCTTCTAATCAATATTATATAAGGGTCAACATTAAAGTGACACAAAACCACAACACAGTGGAACATACTTCAACAACTCGAACAACCTCTACAAGCAAGGGGTTGACATCAATGAGAACACTAATGAAAACACCAAAAGTCTATCCCAATAACTCAAGTCTCTTACAAATAGAAATATCCAACACTCTCCTAGGAATATGTGGGAGATGTTTAAAGGACTTTTGGCACCATTAATGAGTTTTGAGAACTTCAAAATTGAGGAAAAATTCACTTCACTTGTACTTTATTATTTTCCCTCCATTGAGGGATTATTAACGAAGCTTAAATCACCCATATCACTATTTTAGGGTTGTGGGAAGGACAAAACTAAAAAAGAGTGTTTTTAATGATCTTTTCAAAGCTTCAAGGGTCATTTTTGGTTTTCTCTTCTACTTCTACTCTACCATGGATATGTTGGAAAATGCTTTTACCATGCCATTTATCAAGGTTTTTTATGATCATTTGACTGGTGAATAGATAAATTTGAATTAGTTTTATTTTTATTCCTATTCCATAAAGAAAGCATTGGTAGAACACACATACAAAGGAAAATACAAGAAGAAACAAAAGACCAAGATAAACACTTCATCAAGTAGGCAAAATTTCTCTAAACCATCTCAAAATTAAAAAAAACAACCTCAAACTATTGGAAAAATGAAGAACATCTCATTTTGTTACTTTTTATTTGTCGGGTAAACCCACAAAAGTGGTTTACGATTCTAGTGAGGAAGGAAAACTCAGAAAAGATGACCCTAAGGAAATAAATGCAATTTTGGGGGTTTGTACAAACCTACTGGTTCAAGTGAACCTATTTGAATCTTTCCTACCAAAAAAAAAAAAAATGCATTAGGAAGGGTGTTTCGCTTGAACCATGGTTTGAGAAAACCCATAGGGGTTTGTACGAACCCCCCTTAACCCTCATTCTCCCCCTGAAACACAAAAAAATCCTAATTTTTTTCACTTCGGAGCTCGGCTTAAACATGAAAATGGTGGAGACTTCACAAACCCAATTGGAATCAAGTAGTCCTTAGAATGAGTTATCCAACAAATATAATTTTAATATGTTTTGGTTTTATTATGTATTTGGTTTTTTAGTTTTATTAAACATAGGTTTTTTCACCGAAAATGAAGGTCTATATTCTACACATGTGGAAAAATAGCAGATTATCAAAAAAAAATTTGAAAAATATGAGTGCACCAGATATTGAAGTCATTGATCCAACACAAAAAAAATTGAATTTTGATATATACAAAAAAAGTTATTCTTTATACGGTCGCGCTATGTCTAAATTGTAATTGGTTTGACTTTGAAACTTGATTAAAGAAAAAATATTCAATAAAAAACTGTCTAACCAAGTGGAAGCACTAGATATTAAAGTCACAAATCTAAATTTGAAAGAATTAGAATTTATCCTTCATGGAAAAAATGTTATATAGTGTGTATCACTTCTTAAAAATGTTGTTTTTTGAAAAAAAACTAGTTTTCGAGGGAGATGGAAAAAAAGTGCAATCTGATTCCAAAAATTTTGAAAAAATATTTTTAGAATCTACAAACAAAATGTGATGAAACTCTAGTTTGCATCATCTTCAAATTCCTCATGGTTTAGCCACTATAGGTGCTCGAAAGTGAAGATTTAGCTAAGAAAAAATATTTCAGTGTCCAGTTTGGCCAAAAATTATAAACCACTATTGTGGGATCACCATGTCATTGATGTCACCATGATAAATGAGTTACAACTACAAGATCAAGACTAAGTTACTCTAGTATTCTAGTCTGGTATTTGAACCGATATTTTGTTGTTCAAAGTCCTTTGGTATTTTGGTCCACATTTGTTTTCTAGTGAGCATTGTTGCTTGTGGTTTTGGGAAATGGTTTACAAATGTTAGAAGCATGTACTCTCGAGACTTCACGTATCCAGTGCTCATATAGAATGATTTTTCTTATTAGTTTGAAGTCTATTCCTAGCTGACTTCTTTGATGAATTGTACAAAAATGAAAAATAGTTTTGTTATGTGGATGTATGTGTGACCTATTTTAGGTCTATGTCGACATATTGAAGCATGTGTATTATATTTTTGAAAGCTTGAGGCTGATAGATAATATTTCTTGGTAAATATAAAGTGCATCTAAATAGGCTGACCTAATTGATGCTTGTGAAGGAGATTGGATATATATAGCAGACAGTTTTTAGAGTGTGTGATTGTGTGCAAAGAAGAAAGGAAGTTTGAACATAATAAAATGTATTAAGTTTGTTTATTGAGCTACATTGGAACTGAACCTGCACTTATTAGGTATACTCTTTCAATTCATTATTTGGTTAAAAGCCATTCAATCATTGTAATTTTGTAGGCAATGAGCCTTTGTTTCTAGATAGTGAGTCTTGGCAGTGAACCACCCATTTTGTAATATTCTATAACCGGTTATATAATATTGTGAGCTAGCACTCACCATCATTTTTCCCATTTTGGGTTTTCCACATAAAAATTCTAGTGTTCTTATGTTCTTGATCTTATGTTCTGTTAATGCTCTCATTCATTTCTACTATTGTTTGCATTAGAATATTTGGATGGTATTTGATCAGAAAATTTAAGATACTAATTCACTCCCCCTCTCAGTATCTTGGATCTTTAGCACAAACCACTCCTTATAATGATAAATTTTGTAATTTTGGTAAGTCTTCCTCCAATTCTAATAATATATTAGGTGAACCTTATAGTTATTATGAAAATTAGGGCCATCTAGTCACAAAATGTTGAAAGATCTTAGAGGATTTAGAGGAATCCATGTAGTAGCATAACATCTCAAACCCTAAGACTTCACCCTCATATATAGGTAAATTTATGGGTATGTGCAGGATCATGATGGGCCAAAAAGCGGCAATATGATGGGTATGTGTAGGGTATGTAGTTGATGACTTTTTTTTACCCAAAATTGATTAAACGAAAAGGGTTTTTAAAGGAGATTCTAAGCCTTCCACCAATATAAATTATGTTTTACTTTGAATTTAATAAATAATTATTGTTCATTTTATATTTGAATTATGACTAAAGTCCTGACTGATAGGCTGATTGAAAAACATCTATAGCTTTCAAATGGTATCACATTTTTTGAATACGAAACATGTGTCACATTATATTCTTTTCATTCTATAGGATTAAAAAAAATTGAATTTCATGAAGTTTTGACCAAGTTAAGGTGGTCAAACATACAATTTTTTATATTTTTTAGAAGTTGTAATAAACATTTCATAATTAATTATTTCTTAGAAAAAAATTACAAAAAATTATGCATCACATCAGAACATGAGTCCTCTACTTGTATCTAAAATCTTATAAAAAAATGTTATCATTTTGTTATGGTTAGGGTGGTCAGAAAAACACCTACTTAATTTTTTTTTGAAATTTAAGTAAGTTACTGCATTGAAATTTCAATTTTTCACCAAATAGATTTTATAAAAAAATAAACCTAGTAGTTTAGAAACTACATTCAATTTGCTACAAATTATATTCTTACATATTTTTGAAATCACATAGATAACTTATTCAAATTTTAATGTCAAGTTGCCTAACTCTGATTTTTTTGAATTTTTCACCACTTAAGGGCCTATTTTTTCCATGATGATCCTGCACATACCCTTATGCTTTTTTGCATGTCCCTTTCCTTTTACAACTCCATATATACTTTATTTTGATATGACTTACCACATGATTTATTTTGAGTATTTAATCTCATCCCTTTTATATTACATCACTACTTATATTGGACTATGAGATTCTACACAACTTTCAATTTTCCGCTCACACACTATTCCACCTGAGGTTTATTTTCTTAAAGATGTTCTTGTTGTTCCTGATATATCCACAAACCTTCTTTAATTTTATTATATTTTCTAACTTGCATTGATAGGAAAATCAATTTTACATCGCAAGATATATTTATTTTTGACCTTCATGATTCTGATATTATTATGGCTTTTGGGAGTGGTTAATCTTCTTCTCATTTATACTAATTTGATCATTTCTAGAGTTCAACTAGTTCAGTTCCATCTTTCATAGCACATGTAGACATTGTTCATAAGCTTTGGCATGATATTTTTGGTCTTGTCAATTACAAATATCTCTAGTAGATGAGAACACAAACATGTTGCTAGGTCTCCCTAATATTTCTTGTATTGATGGTGTTTTTCAAGGTTGTTCCTGTAAGACCCTGCCCCGTAGGTACTTAATACAATCCTAATTCGTTATATGCCTTTCTTGAATTGATGATTAGATATATTATGGATTATAAATTTAAGGTGATCTTTTGGCGATATTCTTGCATTTAATTTTGAAATTTTGTTTATTGTCACTACCATGAAGGTGGAATGCACTCGTATATTGTGAAAAGCTAATTGAAATTTTAAATGTATTATTATATAGCTAAAGTATAAAAGATTTAGTTAACAAATTTATGTGATCAAATTGTTACTTATGATTGTGTCGGTATTGTGCAGGAAGGTAACGATGTTAGCATAGGAAGGGTGAACCATCAAGAGAAAATTGAAAGACTCTTCTTGAGGTTATAAATTTGACCCCCTTTAGAGCTTAGAAAGAAATAAAGTTAACATGTTGAAGTGGTGAGGGTTGATATTAAAAAGGATAATTTATTTTGGAGTTGAGAGGGTATTTGATAATGTTTCATGTGAAATGTAAGTTGGGGTTAAGATTAGAAATCATTATCCAAGTTTGAATTTCGAATGGGTCCTTAAAAGGGTCTTTAAAGAGGGTTGTTGGTCAATTTTCTTGGTTGGGATGCAAAAATAAACCCCCCAGGGTCTATACCATAGTAGTAGGGGTCAAATAGGCATATAATAATGCCTCAAGGACATGATCTGACCCTTGAAAAGTCTACCTAAATGAAAGTGACGAGTTTTGAGGAGAGGATGGGATGGAAGAATGGAAGGGTTGTCCAAATGCATGTTCCTCTTTAATAAGGGAAAGGACACTTATTGATGGAGGTAGATGCACTTCACACCCCCCCCCACCCAAAGTTTGCAAGTTGAAAATTCTATATATTTTGGAGAGGAGGAAGGAGTGGGGTGTTACCCACTTCTCCCATTGGAGAACTTAGGGAAGCTAATAGGAAGAATGAGAAGATGAGGGGAAGAACCCTTTATGTGAGATGGTGGTCTAGATGGCTTGGCTTGGAGAGGAAAGGTGGCTAAAAGAGTTCATTCTCTTCACCAAAAAAAAAAAGATAAGTTTTTGTTACTTCCATTTTTTTTCTTTTGTTTATTTGTTGTAAGAAAGTGATATGTTGCAATGAATATGGTTGGGGTTGGAGCAAGGAGTAGAGAAACTAGATGTAAGAAACTAGGTGCTATGCTATTCTTTCTCCCTTGTAAAAAAAATTATTTTGAAAAGACTCCATTCATCATTTTGGAGCTAAGAAACTACCTTGCTCGGGGGTATGGCTAGAGTCCACGAGGCTCCATGATGCCATTACGGTAGGGTGGAGAGCAAGTCCTCATACAATGGTTTTTCATTTATTTTAACTCCATGTGATGTTGTAAAATTGGAAGATTAAATAAGTAAATGGTACTCTAATGTAAATTCTAATGCTAGGGTGGAGAAAGGTTTTCATGTAGAGCAAAAATATGTTATTTGGATGGTCATTTATCTAAGTTATAATGAGGGAGAACCTTGACATTTTGTGGTAAAAACATAAATAAATAAATAAATAAAGAAAAGAAAAGAGAAGAGGAATATGTTAAGTCTTATGAGGAAATGTGAAACTCATCCTTTGTGGATTGGCCTTACAAGAAAATAAATTTTGAGCTTGTCCTTCATTTAAACAATATCAATCTTTGTCTAAATTTAAACTCTGTATTTTCTTCATGATGTGTTTTCTTTTCCAAATGGATATAGAATTCTGATTAAGGGAAAAAGAAATATACAGGTATCTGATTTTGTTGTCATAGGATGCAAAGGAAATAAAGCATGAAAGTGTTATAATGTTGTTCTAGTGTATTACGTTATGTGTATACAAATGTGTTATTTTATTTGCATGTAAGGAAACATTGTAGAAATAAAACGCAATGATATATGCAGTCTCGTTTTAAGATAAAGTGAAATCTTCTCTTACGAATAAGGGAAGAATATTTCCTGTTTTAATCACTTCTGAGAAGTGGGGTGAGAGGATTAATGTGACTCACCTTTAACCATCATTGTTAGGTAAAGGCCACAAACATTGAATCATTGTAAAACCAGATATATCTTCAAAGGCTTTAGACTAAATCATATGATATTTAATTCGTAACTTACTGTGCTATTTTAAATATGTAATATGTGGAGAAGAGAAAAATATATAAAATCCTTGAAACATTATGCCTAATAGACCACATCTACTTGTTAAAAAAAAAAAAAACTAAAAACAAATGCTTAAATATTGCAGCACACCATTAACAGCAAAATAAACCAAATATATTTCTGTAAATAGAGAAACTGTGTCAAAATTCACAACGGCAGAGAATTTAATTCTGTTACGTTTTCACAAAAAATTGCAGCAAACAGTCTTCACCAAACTTTACTAAGGAAAGAAGAATATATACAAAAACAACAACAAAGCAAAGTCACCAACAACATTGTTGGGAAAATTTCAAAAATATATATATATATATATACGAAATGTGGAGGGCGACTGTGTAAGGGTTGAGCCAGCTAGAAGGAAGCAACTTGAAGGGGGAATCACGGCCTGAATAAATGGATCGACTTCCATAGATGTGTCACTCAATAACCACTTGTATTCATCTCCAAATCTAGCATATATTATATCATCACCAGATCTGAACTTGGGTTTTGGCTAAATATTACTATGGTAAAATACCTAGGCAGAGGAAGATCAGGACTGTTATTAAATACAAGATTGTAAACATGATTCGTTAGGATTTATAGTGAGTCAGAGAATAGATTGAGATAAGTTTTGAAAACCTACACATAAAATGTTCGAGTCTACTAAACATAGCATCGACCTCTGAATCGAATTGTCCTTTCGTTGTTGATATGCAAGCAAGAAAATATGCACAGAAAAATGGATGTGAACGAGCAACAATTGCCTTTTGATTATTGTTGGAAAACTTATTTAATATTTATTTTATTCATCCAATGACCAAATGGATGCACTGCGAGTCATTAACCCATTCACCTAATCAATCTGGTCACCATAAAGCCCCTATCACTGCTCCAACTTATAATGGATAAAAAAGGACATTCTTAGTTTTGGACCCACATTGTATGGGTACCTCGATTAGTGCCACCGACCATACTGTAACAAGTAATCTACCTCAAGATTTTGTGTACCCAAGGACGTAGCTACATAGCTGATGTAGGGGTTAGTAATATCAATGTCACTTCATTCATTAATAATTAATAATGTAATCTGAAAGTAGCTGAAGCATATCATGCTACCAGAGTTGGCCGATTCATAAGCTTGAGATTTGACTTTCACCGTCCTTCTCACCAACTTAATAGATACTGGAATGGGTTGGTGATCAAGATGTAGGTGGGTTAAGTCTTGTATCCTAGTATCAAAGGCTTGAACTTCAGATTTCTGCTGTCAAGGCATGGTGAAGTGAATCGGTACACCCTTGAATATAAATTTAATAAGGATAATTGAATGCGGTGTCAAGGCGAGGAAAGAAACAAAAAAAATAATAGTTACAATAAGTGAGGGAAGCAGTTGTTGGGTGTCTTGATTCTCTAAGTCGCTCAAGTCACATCCATTTAAGTCCTCACCTATAGTTTGGTTAAGACGGTGCCATTAATAATAGTTTATAACTCTAGCCCGACAATAGCATCGATCCTTGCCAAGAGTGGCTATTCACAGTACGGGAAGGTCCATATCGTCATAAATTCGAGAGCAGTATAAGAGTTGGAATCTTAGTGATGGCTCAGTTGAAAATTTATTAGAAACATATCAGTGAATATCTTAGAATATCTTTTTTCTAGTCGACTATGGTAGTAGGATTAGCTATTTCCTTTAAGTCTTTCATATTAATAATTTCTTTCGATGTCAGAGATCATACTTTGAGTCTGTATGGTAAGAGAATTATTTTCTAAGTAAAAATATGGTTATTCATTGATGACCATCTTCTCTTTTGCAAACAGTGATCAGTAGATTAATCTCTCATGACTGCAACCATTCTGAGTGTTGATATTTTGGTAATGTAAAGATTACCCGATCCTTCAATGCCCATCAAGTTAAACACGGTCATTGTGATGAATTTTGATGCGAGCATCCGTAATGCATAACATTAATTATAATGTAGTTGTGCAATTCGAGAATGAAAAGAATCCTATAGTGATGAAGGTAAAATTTTACCACGCTTAGTCCTGCCACGATCAATACATGAATTTTGCAATAAATTTATGGTGAAACCAAAGACCCCCACCTAAGGCCTCGCATGGACACCATATGTGAAGCCTCTTTTGTTACCGTGACAAGATCTAAGTTAGATTGTTGCTCCAATAAGGAAGAAGGGACTATATTCCCATCTTAAGAAATTCTAACGAATTAAATAAAAATTTATATAAGGGAAGCCTTACTTTGAGTAGGAATTATTTAAAAATAAAATAAAATTAAGAAGTAAATCAAAACCCCTCTTCATTCGTGGTCCCACACTTCCTTATTTAAAGGTAACTAATAATAAGTTAGATGCAAGGAATTAATATATGTTTATTTGTATATGCTATTTCTAAATTTTATATTTTTAGAAAATAAAGTAAAATTGCTCATTTTATATATAAAAAAGGTTAACTGAATAAATGAGTTAATAGTAATTAAAAATAAAAATAAAAATTATTATAAATTTAAATTTAGAGTAAATTATAAATATCTCAATTATTTTTGTACTTGAATTTTGTTAATGCAGATTTTAACAATTAGGTCTAAGTGGTTAAAATAGGTAGAGGGGACAAGATAAAATATGTTCCAACAAATAATCCATAAGATTAATAGTAAATCAAATTGATGATTTTTTTTATAAGTTCTTCCCATGTGAGAACCCATAGTATGGTGGTCTAACAAGGACTTTAACTATTATGCAACAATGGGCATCAACTCCTGGTTGGTAGTTAAGAGTCTTGTAAACCCTATGTTGGAGTCATCCCAAAATCTTTTTCATTTCCTTACCCCAACTCTCTAGCGACGTGTTGGTGACAATGTTGCAAAGCAACGTCACCCAATGCACATTGAAGTTGCCCCACCTGGGTGTGCAAGGTGTATCTTAGAGATAACCTACACCATAAACTTTTGGAGAATGTTAATTAGCTTAGTTAATGGGTT
Source organism: Sequoia sempervirens (assembly GCA_007258455.2). Taxonomy (NCBI): domain Eukaryota; kingdom Viridiplantae; phylum Streptophyta; class Pinopsida; order Cupressales; family Cupressaceae; genus Sequoia; species Sequoia sempervirens. The sequence continues at coordinate 13,790,091 of VDFB02168118.1, forward strand.
CAAGAAAAAAAAAAAAGTGTTGGGATTTTATGGTGTAAAATTATGGGCATGACAGTTCCCTTGGTAAACATCACTAAGATTCTTTTCATATGATCAAATCCACACATGCTAAGAAACCCTTAGAGTTGGTACATAGTGACTTCATCTCATTTTTGACTTCATTTTTTAGGGGTTAAATATGTTCTCACATTCATTGATGAGTTCTCTAAATGTACATGGGTACCACGTAATTTCTTAAGTACAAGAGTGATTTCTAATATTATTTCAAGATCTTTAAGACATTCATAGAGAAGAAATTTGGTCTTTCTATTTAGAGAATACACATACACAATGCAAAGAGTATGTCAATCAAGATTTTAATGAATTTTTTATTAAGTATGGTCTACAATATCAACTTACATTTCCATACACTCATTAGTAGAATGGTGTTGTTGAGTGAAGGAATAAAACTTTATGGGAGATGACTAATTGTATGATTCAACAACAAGATTTGAATTCTTCTTTATATGCTAAAGTGGGTAATTTTTCCAATTATATTTAGAATCATATGTATCATAAGGCATTAAGATATATGAATCTTGAGGTGGCTTCATCCCATGTCGAGCCCAATGTATCTTTATTCAAAATATTTAGTAGTGAGGCTTGGGAATTCATTCCTAAATCTTAGTGAAAATCCATGGTGAGGAAAATCAAACTAATAATATTTATTAGCTATTGTGAGGATGTTAAAGTATACACATTATTTGATCCTAATTCTAGAGATGTCTTGTTTAGGCAACATGTCCAATTTGATGAATGCTTTCCTCAAATATATTCTTCATCAACATGTTGTCTCTCACTACCCATTACATTCTCTTATACTCTTGAGGATGATAATGATACTCAAGCTATTCATCCACCTCTATATATTTAAACCTTACCAGAGTAACCCTTAATACTAATTGTGCAACTCAATCATTCTTAGGTGATCATTGAAACTACTTCAATACTCTTACACGTACATCAAGTTTTAGTTTTTGAGTCGTGCCATTTTAGATGATCCTTAGAAGTTTTTAAAGGTATCCAATATTCCTAAGGGTCTATGTGTAGGATCATGATAGGCCAAAAAGTGGCAATATGATGGGTATATGTAGGGCATGTGGTTGACGACTTGTTTTTTACCCAAAAATTGATTAAACAAAAAGGGTTTTTAAAGGAGATTCTCAACTTTCCACCAATATAAATTATTCTTTACTTTGAATTTAATAAATAATTATTATTCATTTTCTATTTGAATTACGACTAAAGTCTAGATTGATAGGTTGATTGAAAAACATCTATAGCTTCCAAACGGTATCACATTTTTTGAATCTGAAACATGTGTCACATTCTATGTTTTACATACTATATGATTGAAAAAAAATGAATTTCATGAAGTTTTGACCAAGTTAAGGTGGCCAGACATATGAGTTTTTATTCTTTTTAAATTTTGTAATAAAAATTCATAATTAATTATTTACTTAAAAAAAAATTACAAAAAAATATGCATCACATTGGGACATGAGTCCTCTACTTATATATAAAATTTCATAAAAAAATATTATCATTTTATTGTGGAACTTATGATCACCCACAATAGTGGTTTATAATTTTTGGCCAAACTCGACTTGAAATTAGTATTTTTAACTAAATCTTCACATTCAGGCACCTATAGCAGCTAAACCATGAGGAATTTGAAGATGGTGCAAACTAGAGTCTCATCAATTTTTTTGTAGATTCTAAAAATATTTTTTTCAAAATTTTTGGAATTAGATTGCACTTCTTTTTCCATCTCCCATGAAAACTTATTTTTTTGGAAAACAACATTTTTAAAAAGTGACGCACACCGTATAACGTATAACTTTTTTTCCATGAAGGATAAAATTATAATTCTTTCTAATTTAGATTTGTAACCCCAATATCTAGTGCTTCCATTTGGTTAGATAGTTTTTTATTGAATATTTTTTTCTTAATCAAGTTTCAAAGTCAAACTAATTTCAATTCAGACACAACATGACCGTATAATGCGTAACTTTTTTTGTATATATCAAAATTCAATTTATTTATTTTTGTTCGATCAAGGACTACAATATCTAGTGCAATCATATTTTTCAATTTTTTTTTTGATAATCTGTTATTTTTTCACATGTGAAGAACAAAGACATTCATTTTCAATGAAAAACCTATGTTTAATAAAACTAAAAAAACAAATACATAACAAAACCAAAACATATTTAAATTATATTTTTTGGATAGCTCATTATGAGATACACCATAATAATTTCAAATAAATTTTAAATGAATTCATTTGATCCCCCAAAAGCTAAATCAAAAGTGATTTTTTATCAGCATTTTGATAGGTGTAAAGGAGACTCATTTATAGGTATGGTTTAAAACTAGCAAGGTTCTATCCAAGGGGGTTTGATCTAAGGTGATTTGATCAAACCCTCTTCAATTGGAATCCTTAAAATGGAACTTTTTAAGGCTTAAATCATTATATTTTCTAAAAATATGTGATTTCAGCAAAAATCAGCTCCTCTCAAAAATTGTAAACCACTATTGTGGCAGCTCTGCAGGTGGACTTCTTATTTTTTCCCTGAAATTTAAGTACTACTGCATTGAAATTTCAAATTTTCACCAAATACATTTTTTTTTAATTAAACCTAGTAGTTTAGAAACTACATTCATTTTTTTGTATATTCTATTGTTACATATTTTTGAAATAATATAGATAACTTATTCAAATTTTTATGTCAAGTTTCTAACTCTAATTTTTTTGAATTTTTTGCCACTTAAGGGCCTGCTTTTTCCATGATGATCCTATGCATACCCAAGTGGGATAGTACTATGGTAGATGAGTGTTACTCATTGATGAAGAATAATATTTGGAATCTTTTTCATCACATCCTAAGGGAATAATTATTTTTTTAGTGCAAGTTAGTGTACCATACTGAATCTAATGCATTCCATTGATATGTTCAATGATCATCTTGTTTTAAACGGGTTCTCTTAGGTTGAAGCCATTGCATATTTTGAGACCTTTAGCCATGTTTCCAAGAAAAAATCTATTCACCTTTTTCTTTCACTTTCAACTTCACACAGATAAAAAATATACCAAATGGATGTGAAGAGTGCTTTCTTGTATATTGATCTTCATGACGAGATTTATATGGAGTAGCCACATATTTTTCTTTAGGAATCTTCAATAGTTTTCAAGCTTCATCATTCATTATATGGTTTCAAATATGATCCTTCAGCTTGGTATGAGAAGATGGACACCCTTTTTCTTTCTATTGGCTTCACATAATCCCATTCCAATCCTATACTATACATTTAGTGACATGAAGGTGATATCTTGATCCTTTTGTTATATGTTGATGATTTGATCCTTCTATGTGGTTCATGCTCCATGATACAAAGTGTTTAGTGTGCTTTTATTGAGCAATTTAAGATGACACATCTTGGTCTTCTACACTACTTTCTTAGTTTACAAGTTATTTAGTCTTTGGATGAGATTTCACAATTTCAATAGAAGAATGCTCTTAACAACTAGATAATAAATATTTTATAAACCTTAGAAATCATAATTTATTATAATTTTAGATTAAAATATAAGTTTTGAAAATATTATGATGATTTTATTATTTATTTACTATATTATTAATTATTCTAATTTTTAAAATAATACAATCTAATTGAACCCATAAATGTAAAAGTAAGGATGCATTTCTCTTAGAAATATATTAAAGTGATTTAAATTAAAATATTCTACATGAAAAATATTGTATGATTTTTTTGAAGTTAAAATTTAGTATAATTTTAGAAAATGAAATGATTAGATTGAAAAGAAAAATAAATAGAAAGGTATAAGTTCTTGTTTTATTCTAAAATTATAATTAGTAATTGTTGAATTATTTTAAAATGAATAATTAATTAAATTTTATACATATACACTCACACAAATATATATATATATATATTAGATTGTAGGAATCAAAATCGGGTAGTTGACCCCTATAAACTACAGTGCGCTTAGTAATTTCTTTTCACAAGACTAGTGACACTGGCATGACATACCCTCTAGTACCATGGGGGTAGTTGGGAGACTTGACCTCTTGACCTCTTTCCTACGACAAGATGCTTTACCCAATCGAGCTAGCCCATTGCCCCTTAATTATATTATATTGGATATTAGTATAATTTAATTAATTATTTTAAAAACTATATAATACATATTTTTTGAATTTTGGAAATTAGAATCTACTTTAATTTTAGAATTTAGTCTTGCCTTGAAAAAATTGTGGTTATTTGATTAATAATTTTTTATACGATTAATGATTTTATCTCTAATAATACTTAATTTCACATAGAAATAGAATTCTAGATTAAATATTTCTTTTTGTTTGTAATATTTATCATTAACACCAAATTTATAAACTAATATTCAAATTCTTGATTAAAATACTTATTTTTATTTAAAATATTTATCAACAAAGTACAAAATTTATAAAATAATATGAAGACATTAATAATTCTAACCCTAAAAATACTTAAATTCACATAGAAATGGAAATGTATGCTAAAATGTTTAAAATATTTATCATTAATGCTAAATTTAAAAATAATATATAGACATGAGCAACACTAACCCTAACCCTAACCCTAACCCTAACCCTAACTCATAGCTTTATCATAGACTCTAATTGAAACATAAACCTATCCCTAATTGAGACCTAATTTATAAACTAATATTAAGACATTAATAATTCTAGCCCTAATAATACTTAATTTATCATAGAAATAGAAATCTAGACTAAAATATTTATCATTAAAGTTGAATTTATAAACTAATATTAAGACATTAACAACTCTAACTATAATTTTGACCCCAATGTTTATCCTAGAACTCTAATTAATCCCTATATGTAACCCTAGTTGAGCCCTAATATAACCCCAACAATAGCTTCTAGCTAGGGTTAGGGTTATAGAGTTCAATTATGGTTACCATTCAATTAGAGTTAGGGTTCAATTAGGGGTAGGGCTAGTGACAAGTCTAGGATTAAATTAAGGCTATTATTCAATTAAGATTATATTTAGAATTAGGTTCAATTAGGGTTATTTTCAATTAGGATTATAGTTAGAATTAATGTTCAATTAGGGTTAGGGTTATGACTAGGTTTGAATTTGGGTTATGGCTAGGGGTAGGTTTAATAAGGGTTAGGTTTCAATTCAGTTAAGTTTAAGGTTGAGATTAAATTAGTCTTAATTTGGTTTAGGTTACTATTAGGGCTTATTTAGAGTAAGGTTTAAGGTTCATTTAGGTTAAGGATCAACTAGGGGTCAATTATGATTAAATATTGGAGTTAGGGCTATGGTTAGAGTTGTTGCTAGGTTTATTGTTCTAGTATAAAGATTGGGGCTCAGGTTAGGGTTAAAATTATAGTTTGGGTTCAACTGGTGTTAGGGTTGGTGTTACTATTCATTTAGGGTTAAATTCAATTAAAGTCAAGGTTAGTGTTATGGTTAGGGTTCAGTTAGGGTTCAACTATGGTTAAAATTAGGGTTATTATTCAATTAACCCTATGGTTACTAGTATCAGTATTAGGCTTAGGGTTACCATTAATTTTAAATTAAATTATGGTTAGGTTTTAATTATTATTAGGCTTAGGGTCACTATTACTTTTAAATTAGGTTTACGATCTACCTAGGTTTGTAATTAGGGCCTAATTACATTAGAGTTTACATTCATTAAATGTTAGGGTTCAAATTGGGACCTTACACTTACACTTAGGATTCTAAGATAAATCTTGTGATTAGGGTTAGGATTTAGGTTAAATTAGCATTATGATTAGGCTTAAGATTAGGTTAGGGTTAGGGTTATGATTCTAGGATAAAGCTTCTAGTTAAAATTCAATTAATATTTAAATAGGGTTGTGGTTAAATTAGGCTTATGACTATGGTTGCAATTCAATTATAAATAATGTTAAATTAGGGCTAAGATTAGGGTTTTTGTTAGGATTAGTAGTCAATTAGGGTTAGGGTTAGTATTTAGTTAGGGTTATAGTTACTGTTAGGCTTCAATTACAATTACAATTAAGGATATTGTTGTATAATAAATCTTGGGCTTATAATTACGGTTAGGTTTAGGGTTGGGAAAACTTTTAGGATTAGGGTTTAACTAAGGTTACCCTTATGGTACATTAATGGTTAGGTTTCAAATAGAGTTGATAAAAACCTCTTGATTAGGGATAAGGTTAGGGTTAGGCTAGGGTTCAATTAGGGTTAAGGTCACAATTTAATTATGGTTACAATTAAATCAAGGTTTGATTATAAATACTACTAAAGTTAGGGTTATGGTACAATTAGGGTTGGGGTTAGATTTCAATTAGATTTAGTATTACAGTTTGATAAGTCCTATAGTAAGGGTTAGGGTTCAATTATGGTCAAGGTTATAGTTGAATTATGGCTAAAATTAAATTAGGGTTTGATTATGATTACTACTAGGGATATGGTTATGGTAAAATTAGGGTTAGGGTTAGGGTTCAATTATAGTTGGTAGTAGGATTCAACTAGGCTTAGGGTTATGGTTAAATCAATGTTATGAGTAGAGTCCAATTAGGCTTAGGGTTCAATTAGGTTTAGGGTTATTATAAATTATAATTATCTCACATATAAAAGTTTCAATTTAAGGTTAAGGTTAAAGTGTAATTAAAATTACTATTAATGTCATGGATAGAATTCAATTAGGATTTAATTTGGCTTATGTTTCAATTATGGTTAGATTAGGGTGAAGTGAAGAAAAATGTGATGGGGGAAGCCCACTATTCTCCTTTGGTCATTCAATTATGTCTTAGGAACCCTAATTGGATTGACTATTAGCCTCACAAGGTGAGTCAATTCTCAACAAGGAAGACCTAGGAGGGTGTTCTTTGAGCTTTTAGGGGTTCACCACCAAGAAAATGCTTGGAAAATAGAAGTAAGCATTCAACTCACAAAACCTAATAATGCAAGCTAAATGATGGATGAAAATGATGAAATTATGCAATAGTAAGTTATGATGTATGTACTTGGGAAGTCTAAAAATGTGACAAGGATTCTAGAAATGCAAATAAGTTATCAAAAATGTGTTATGGAGGACTAAGATGCCCTTAATATCTTACTAGTCCCATTGTTATTTTTTGGGGCAGATGCATAATCTTTAGATGTTGGAACCAGATCTATAACCCTTGGGAGGACTAAGACAACCTTACTACCATCTTAGTCTTGATCTGAATTTCTAGAGTCTTTGAATGTGATCCTAAGGCTTAATGTCTACACGTCCTTCTTCTCTGATCTTAGGTTTCAAAACTTATGGATTTGCCCTGTAGGTGAGTTTCCATGAAGATGACAATTTTTTAATGCAACTTTGCACTTCAAATGATCTTCAAGTTTGCAACCTAAATCTACAATCACAACCACACAAGAGGGGAAAAACTTTTTGATATTTAGTAAATGGGGGTTCACCTTGGTCAAACCCCTTGTTGGTAATTAAACCTTGAAATAGAATGAAATGGACGGAAATGATGAATGAACAAAACACTATGTTGCAACTCACCAAACCCTTGTTGCAAAGTCTACAAACTTGTGTGAAATGGCTAGCTTGGATCATATAGATCTTGAATCAAAGAAATGTTTGATAGATATGGACTTGAATTTCTTGCTTGAATGAAAACCCTACATCACAAATGTTAGCACAAAAACACACATGATGCAAGAATCTCTTTGATATGATGCTTGTATCTTGATCATCACTCCAAATGCTTAAAGAACTACTCTTGAATGTTCTTATGAACTCAATTTTCTTTTAGTAATTCTCTCACAAAAGACTTGGATGAGAAATGAATGAATGAACCTTGTATTTATACTTATCCATGCTTAATATCCCAAAATTATACCACAACAAGATGGCATATGAATTCATTAATTAAAGAGGCTAAATCCTGCCAAGAGTTGAAATTAAATCTCAAAAATACCTTAAAAGGGACTAAGATTCCCTTGGAGACATCTTAGTCCCAAGGCATGAAACTTGGGGCACATACCCCCAAAAGGGGCCTATTTAAGGCACACTTGAAATTAGGGTCCCAAGACCTTTGGGGGACAAAGATGCACTAGGTGGCATCCCAAAAATTAGGGACACATAGCCAAAATCATTAAATTATCATTTCCCCTTTGATTTTTTTCAGTATTAGCCATAAAAATATATAATTCATTAGGCTTGTAGATGCAAAATATGACCAATTAATACATAAATAATGATAAATAAAGCAAGGAAAGCCTAAACAAGTGTGAAAATGCAAGGGTATGCATTTTCCTACACTACCTTTAGCCCCCACTTTAGTGAGAGGTTTAACTTGCTTCAAACTCACACTAAAGTAGCCAACCACACAATTAATAGGAGTTCCAATGTAAAAATGCTATTAAGATAGGATAATAATAAACAAGATGGATGGTCAAGCCAATAAGATCAATAACTTATGATAGACCAACATAAGCACAAATGAACATGCTTGTGGATGATATATGAAGCCATAAAAAGATCACAAACATACACCATCAAAGACAGAAAAAAGGAAAAAGGAAAAAGAAAGAGAAAAATGCAATGGATCAAGCTTCGACTGGCCATCCAATGTGCTACGAACAGGTCTAGGCTATTTGTCCAAGAAAGGTTTACAAGTGTAACACACTATCCACTATGAAAATAAAATGCATGCTCACAAGGGCTAGTGAAGCTATTTTTCCACTAGGTGAGCCCCAAGAGGTCCATATCAAATTCATACCCCCATGACTATGATAAGGAAAAAAAGAAAATGCACTCTCACAAGGGCTAGTGAAGCTAGTTGTTCACAAGGTGAGCCCCAAGGGACCATATCAAAGCCATACCTCCATGACTTTAATAAGGTACAAAAATAAAATGAAATCAATAAGAAAGAGGGATGTTTGCAGGGATTTTTCTTAGTTCATAGAAGGTCTCATCTTAGGGAACATTGTGCTTAATGTCTCGAAGAGAGGAAACATTGAAGTTGTATCATGCTCTCAGAGGAAATCAAACACAATGACACTACTAAGAAAAGGATGCATCATAGGAAGAAAGAAAATCACACAATGAAACATGAGTGTCGATGTATGCCCCTACTTTAAAGTGGTTGCTAACACATTGTTGTGAGCAACAACTTTAAAGTAGAAGAAGACATGAGAGGTTAATCAGAAATCCCTATGCCAAGTCATATGTTTTTGATAAGCTATGTCATGAGAAGGGAAGGGGTTTCTCCCATAGGATGTATAACTCAGTACATGACATATGATCTAACTTAAGGCATGTCGTCCACATCCCAAGCTTGCTCTTATATGTACATGAAAGGTTTTCAACTATCCAAAAGAGATAATAACAAGTGACATATGAGAGAAAGGCTACCTAACCCCTTGCCCCCACTTAGTGCAGGACAAGGATGAGCCGAAATGATTAATGAGAAACATGATAGGCTGAAAATTAGTATCAATTAGAGGAATTGGGTACTCCCTCATAAGGAAGAGCACCACACTCCTTAAGATGTTGAATTTTATCTCTTAAAGTCTTACATTCATTAGTAGAATGACCATGAACTCTATGATATGCATAGAATGAACGTTTGTAGTAAAATTTATTTGTTTTTATTGGAGGAAGAGAGATCAAATGATCTTGGAGGAGTATCACAAAGATACTCTCTTGATCAAAAGTAGAAAATGGTTCTTTATTTTGTGACAAGGATCTCTTGCTTAGTACAAGATGTAATCTTACACAAGACTCTTTATATTGTGATATTTTGTTCTCTTCTTTAAAGGAAGATGTAAAATATATCAAATTCAAATCAATAATGTTTTTCTGATGACATTAGTGTTAAGCAAGGACTTCTTTGTTTTGTTCAAATGACAACAATCAATATCACTAGTGTCTATCAATTCATGATGCACTATTGTTAAAGTTGGCTTAGAGGAATCTTTTGTAAGAGTGTTGATGTTAAGTGAAGGCTTGTTTATTTCTATCAAAGGACAATAACCAAGACTAGTAGTTGTAGATATGCAAAATTAACATTATGCATTCAATCAGGTTCATTCATCAAGGTTCCACATTAGGTCCATTCATCAATTAATCAAGTTCACCTTCATTCATTTATCAGGTAATCTCATTAATTTCCATCTCCTAAGGTCATTCATTCAAAATCAAATAAACATTATCATCAACCTTTTAAATCAAACATCATCCCTTTAATTAAATAAAACAAAAAACTTTATTTAATTAAATCTCCAAATCCATATTTCATCCTTTTCTGATTTAAATAAATCAAATATTTAAGTCATGAAATTCAGACTCACCTAATCATCATTAAGCTAACCTAACAATGATCAAATACTAATCCTAACCACTTGCATTCTCTAGATTAACCCACTTGCACAAATAAATCAAATTATTGATTTATTTAAATCAACATTTTCACTCAACATGGCATCCATGAGGAATATTCCATCAAGATTGAATTTAAAACCAAGTGGGCATGTACATCCAACAAAGCAATTAATAAACTCTTACATGTCCCCCACTCAACATTTACTCTCAAATTTGAATTTGAAATTTCCCCCTCTTGGGCATATTTCCCAAATCTTGCACATGCATCAGCCACTCACATGATGACAAGTGTTCTCATCTCATTGGTCCAATCTTTAGTCCCACATCCTCCATGTTTGGCACTCTCAGCATTTGAAAATATTTAAATAGAGGCATCATTCTTTAACAAATCCTCCACAATCACTCATGTAAAGTCACTCTCTTCAGGAGAACTGATTTTTCCCACCATCACTCCACAATCTTAGCATTACATCTCCAAGATCATGCAAGGTCACTCTCTTCATTTGAGAAATGATCTTGTCCATCATTATCATTAGCTTATCTAAAGGGGTTGGGAAAGGGCTATTTTCCATATCAAAATAGCACCAATCCCCCCATAAGATCAAGTGTTCAAGCTTCGTTTAAGAATAAGGAGTAGTTATTTTTGGTTGTATTTGCTCAAGTATTTTATCTTTTTCTTTATTCTCTAACAATGCAAATCAATTTTATGGGGGATTCTTATTTTGATCTTGCATTTTTAGGATAATGATATAATTTGTTTGCTTTGATTCATGCAAGTTTATAGATTTGGTATCCACATTCTGGCACTAGAAGGAGGGCGGATACGTGTATTATTTTTTGGTTTGGCCTACTTTTATGGATTGATCTCATACATATATGTTTGATATTAATCTTCTGTTTGACATTGTGGCTGTCTTTTATTTATTTTTGGAACTTTACTTATTAAATGTTGATCTTGGACGCCATTTCTCATATGAAGTTTTGGGATTTATTCATTTTTTGTGGAAGTATGCTAACTGAGTAATTTGTTGATCCTTGTTGGACTACGACACTATGTTAATATAGAAATCTGAAAAAGATAACATTTCTATCATTCTTTCAATCACTGTTATATGGCAAGGCGTGTGTATGAGTATATAATGCTAGGCATTGGTATAAATTTATTAAGATGGATCAGTCACTAGCTAATCAATGTCTGAGACATATACTATTTTCTTAATACTCTCTTCACACTGAGCTCTTCTTATTTTGGAGATCACCTGCCTTCTAGCCTGATTGAAGTCATTCCTTCTCCTTACATTGACGTTACTCCTCCCATCTCTCTTGGGCCTAAAGCCACCATTGACGGGAAAATGTGGAATAAATTCTCTGCCATAGTTTACAAGTCTAATTAATTTTTTGACCCGTTTTCCAATCCCAAGTTTGAATTTGTGAACTTGATTCTTTAGGTCATTTCATCTACCCAAGACTCTAGTACACCATGTTACATGTATTGCTTTTGTAAGACAGCCGACCAATGTTTTATTGTAAAATTATCAAACTTTGTTAGAAATGGATTTCATCTAGCAATCTGTGATGCATGAGGCTACCACTTTTTATTATTTTTCAATAGCAGATGAATATGAAAAAATGAATGTTGATGTCCACTCGTTAGCATCATATGGTCTTTGGCTTGGATAATATGTTGTAATCTTTATTGAGCTTTTTTTTCCTCTGTTTGATAAAGATATTGGGTTTGATGGTAGACAATGATGCTTTGATTGCTATAAGTGTGGGAAGTGGTAAGCTCCACCTGTTGTTTTTTATCATTTTACAGTATTAAATCACCCACAGCATTAAATCACCATGTCTAACATACTTATGATCGCTATCATTTCTATACGTATTCCTCACTGTCCCATATTGAGTGTCATCTTGTGCTTAATTATGAATTAGGCAAACTGTGCAAATTGGGTCCGGTTTTTATTTATTATTTTCAAAAGCAAGAAGCTGATGCATGGCACCTTTTCTTATCCCTATGATATGAATTTTGTACCTACCAAAATGGCGCTAGAAGGACCTTATACCCCCATAGATTAGCATACGATGAAAGACATAAAATCTTAAATTGTTCTTTGAATTATCCCAATCTGTAATCTACAACAGAGGCAAATGGTCACTGCATTAGATTGTCATTGCATTGGAGTGGCCACTATTCTTCATTAAATATCTGGTGACTTATTCATTAAATGGCTATGGAATTTTTTGGTTTTGTGTTGATATGCAGATACGACTTTGAAGACTCACTAATGGGAATGAATAGAACATGATGAGATGGAAGCGGCACCCAAGAAATGTTTTCGTACCTCCATGATTAAGATGGTGCATGCGAAATATTCTTCATTTCTATGTTAAGATGTGACAGATGCATGCACTTCAAACACCAAGTTGGGACTTACGCTCATAGCCAGTAGACACCTACATCATCCCTCCTACCTGCAACAAAGATGAATTATTGATGGGCTTTAGAAACTTTCAAGCCACATGATTGGTAGGAATAAATCCAACCCAACCTTGATAGAATCCCCACTTGCGTTGGAAGGGGGAGATTTCGAACAGACTATGGGAATTCATGAGAGGTAGCTACTCGCTAGATTGGAGAAGTGAAAATTCAATGAACATTCAGAGTTTGCATCTTCTAACACGTCATTTTTTGTACTGATTTCATCTTAATGTTTGCATTTTTTTTTATTTTTTTAGAGTGCATCATTAAAAGTTTTATGTAGATGACTGTCTTATCATAACACATTTCAATAAACTTTAAATGGTATCAAATTTCAATTCATTCCAATAAACTTTCAAGTCACACTTATATCTATTAACTTAAACCTTGAAATTTTAAATGCATTGACTTGACCCATTATATAATTAGATTTCAACAAATATCAACTTTGAATGTAGTAATACTTCTCTCAACAACTGCTTGCCAAATGGTAGAAGTGAAAAACTAGTGAAAATTTAGAGTTTCAATATTCTAACACGTTGTTGTTGTTGTATTCGTTTTATATTGATGAGTGATCATTATTGAAAGACAAAAATATTAGATTGTTAAATTAATGGCAAGAGAAGTTTTGAATTTTTTTAGCAAAATATTTGTTTATGGTTAAGACTTGCTTTGAAATATTTGGAATCTAGGTCCTTACTAATGCTTCATCATTTGAAATCATTTAAGTTAATGCTTAAAAAATGGATTGGGTAACTTGATCTCACATTATCATCTTTTTAAATCTTATAGGAAGGAGAATTAATTTCGGTTGCATGAGGAACTCACGACATTAAAGCATTGGGAGAAATCTTTAGTGAACGAATCTTGGAGTTAAAGAGAACTAAGCATCAAAATTGAAATTCACAAAGTATTTATAAATGCTTTAAAAGGATTCCATTTTACGCTTTAGTTTTTTGCTTTAGATCAACTCAAATCCTTTTTGATTGTAAAAAGAATACTCCCATTATCATTGCAAAGGGGATAAAACGAACATTAGGATCACAACATACTAGAGTTTGCTTCTTTGGTTAAAAAATTGAACAAAATGTCTATCACTTGTCTTTTGGTGCTCTAAAACAAATTCATCATTGCTTTGAGGCTTAAAATGAATGAGTGCTTTCATTTTTTTGTAATCTTTTTTGCAAAGTAATTTCGCTTAAAAAGACGGATGCACTTCTCTCGTGCCTCATGGCGATCTCGAGAATCAAAAGTCTTTTTGGTGACATTAAGTTGTATAAAATATTTCCTCCACATTTTCAATTTGGGATTAAAATTGAACAAACACTTTGCGAGTGTGAGTTAGGTATATTGCATGTGTTCTCCCTTTGTTTCTAAACAAAGGTCAATCGAACTACAGATGTACTTGCTCGCTATTGTTCACCTTTAGAGGGGCCTACCTAAGAGACACATCCAAAAGGAAAAATCGAAGGTGACTCCAACCATTTTTTCATTCGGGCCGGTATATAAATGGATAAGACTAAACTGTCAAGTCTTCATGGTATGTAGGCCTTAGCCATACAATGTCTTTTAGAACGGGGTACTACCATAAAACGTATAAGAGCCCCTAGTAGGATTGATTAAAGCCTTTAGTGGCTTGTTGGATGCTCGCAAGGTGACATGTCCCTGATGTTGTGTCATTAAGAACCTTGTTTGTAGTAGCCATCCAGTCCATCCAATGAGTTTATCGAAGTGATGCATTGGAACCTAGATTCTAAGAAGTTACTTGCCATGTCCAATCTTGGTTAAAATATAGAGGTTAAGACTTCATTCTTAACATACCTTTATATTTTTCCTTGGTTGCATGTAAAATCATCTCTTCTTCTATGAAGGGCATGAGGCAAGCCCACTAAGAAAAACATACCAATTGAGCTAGGATGTTATATTGCTTGTGAGTCAGTTTGAAAACACAGTGCTTTAATCAAAAACATGGGAAAACCAACATTCAACGAATCATCAAAATTGCAAACCCTTTAGGAGAGGAAAATATCCTTGAACAAATTCACATGTTATTGCTTTCCCTTGGGATTCGTTTCCTTAGAGGCATCTAAAAATTTGGATTTCATCTCAATTTGCTTCTACTAAAGTCAACTTTAGGCAACCTTTGCCTTGATTTCCTCGATTTCTACATAATGCACTTTGTGGGATGAAAGGGAATTAGGACATTGGACATTTAGTTGAAAACCTAATCAAGGGTGTGTTTGTGGTAAAAAGAATCCATTAAGCAAAGATTGAATCAATTGGACCCCACACATGTGCTTGGCATATTTTGGTCATATGGTTTTCATGCAAACATTGGTCCTTTGATTTTGAATTACTCTTAGAGAAAGGAAAGTTCTTCACTATCTTGGCCTAGTAAACAAGTCCTTCCTAGGTTCAGTTAGGATCAAATCAAACACTTCATCCATCTCAAACACTTATCAAAATTCATCCCACCAAACAAGTTTAGATCTTTGGAAACATCATTCCAGACTTGGGTAAGTAATCAAAAGCAAAAACACCTTGTTTAGTTAGGTGTATGGGAGTGCATCCTTTCTCATACATTTAATTGAATTAGAAATCCTTTGAACAAGTACATCCTAAGATCACATCCAACATCTTAGGGTTTACAAGTTCATTATCCAAATCAAACAATCAAAATCAAACCCTAAGTCTAGCATTGATCCAAATTTCCTAAACATTCATCACTCATATCATTTACCCCTTTCATCCTTCATCTCATCATTAGTCCTAAGAACCTTAGAGGTCACTTTTGCAACAAGGTCAAAACAAAAGGAGAACATGGAATACAAACTTGATCCATACATCATGAGTAATCCAAAACAATTGAACTTTCAAAGCCTTACAATGCTGATTGATTATCAAAACTCACACTTGTACAATGCATACATGGGATCATTACCTTCTACAAATGTCAATGGAACAACAAGTGTGAGTATGCCCAAATAAAAGATTGGAACACATTTCTCGATGGTAGATCTAAATTCAAACATACAAGTTTTCCAAATGAACAATCAATGCATGAGCCTTCAAACAAACAACGTCATCCCACCAATTCCCTACATGCCAAAGGAGAATGTGCCAAGTATAAGTTTTTGAAACATGAATCCGAAAAAACTTTGGGATGGATACATTTTCAAATCATATTAATATTCCAAACATGAAAAATGGTCAATTTCAACCTATCATGCCAAATCTGAGTGTCATCCCATATCAAAACATTGTCCAAAATTAAGTATACACTCCAAATCTGCATAAACACAAACCAAATCAACTATATCAAGGGAGTCAAGACCAAAATCAAGAACAAATTTGACTAGATCAAATTGCTACACTTACCAAAATAGTTGAGTCATTATGCCAAGGGAAATATCCACCACCATTACCTATATCATTCCTTGGTTTAGGGCTTCCCCCTTTACCTAGCACCAATCACTCCATCCAAATCAATCCACCTAACACCAATCAAGCTATCACATCAAAACCTTTGAATAGATCATTGACATCACACCAATAGATGGTATCTAATGAAATGACAACATCAATCTCGACAAATCAAAACATGGTCTTCCAAGGACCTATCACCTTGGTCATTTTGACCATTCCTATCAGCTCAATCACTCCATCCACCCCTATCACACCCATCATATCTCAACCCCTCACTACCATGATCGCTCCAAGCGTATCTCAACAACTCATCACTACATCCAACATGATTCTGAATCCTCCACCACTACCACCAAAACCAAACTTAGCAAGACAATATGACATTGCGCTAAAAGCTCGCCAAGCCTAGCAAAAGGCCATCCAACAATATCTAGCCATGCAACAAGCAAGAAAATCTCAAAAAGTGCAACAAGCCTCTCAAGCTACCCAACAAACACAAGCACAAACACAAAAAATGACAACTATTGAGAACAAGGATCAAGATCAATCCATCACTGAGCACCTTGAAACTATGTCTACTTCATCCAAGGATCAAGTCAACATATGTCAGGAGTTGCTTTTCAATCAAGATCTAAATCCACCAACCAACAATGATCCAATCCAAGAAATGTCAACATTGTTTGACCCTATGGTTGAAGACATTGGAAATCCCTCCATCATAATTGTTGAAAAAAATGATCAAGATCTCTTCATCAATGAGCACCTTGAAGATATTTCCACCCCATCTAATGATCATCTCACCATACATCAAGAACCACTTTTTAGTGATCTATTGCAAGGAGTGTTATGATTATTTGATCCTATTAACATAATGCATGATCCATCGACCAATGATCATGTTGAAAATGTCTCTACATTTCCTCTAAGTTAGAGGACATATCTCAAGAATCCATTCCAAAGCATGATCAACATCTTTCACTAAGGTCTAACAATGGTCCCTTCCAAGACATGTTGACCCCCTTTGGCCTCATGGTTATAAATACCAAAGGAACCCTAAACTCGACACTTGAGGATATTGAACCACTTACCATGTCTAATGAAAACATCCAAGAACCCTTTGTAAGTAATCCTTCCTTTGAAACTGGCCCATGTCAGGAACTTGATCCAAAGCATGTCAAAAGCAACACCGAAATTATTCAAAATCAAGAATTTGTATCTTCAACATACTACAATAATCTAATGGACACTCTCCTATCTATGCAAGATGATCATATCCATGTAACACTTACTCCTCCATCTACCCATGAGATGCTTTCTTTGGATGGACATGTGGATGATCTTCATTCAGAACATGATTCTTTTACTCCTGAAATTATTACACAAAAAGAGAAGGTTATTGAGTTGTCAACATCAAGATCAAATATATCCCAAATCTAGGCTGAGGACATCATGTATGAAGATATCCAACATTATACACTCAAGGAAATAAGTCAGACAGAATAGTATAATCCAGAGTTAGCAGAGCGGCAAATTGAAACAATGTCATCTACAGTGGTCATTTGTCAGAGAATGCATATTAAACAAGAGCTCTCAGAATAGGCAGAATCAAAGCATGAAGGTACTACTTCCACAATACTGGGGGAAACTTTGTCTCAAGCAAACATCAACATAGGAAGCATGAAGAATCCTTATGATGAAACCAATGTCAATACTACAACCAACCATGTCATGAATCTTCATCCACCCATCACCCCATCCATGAATTGGGACCAACTTCGAAGGAAAAATTTGAATCAAATCACAAAGGACATTATCAAAGCAAAAGAAGCTAAGAAGCTTTTCGGACAAATCAAATACACATGGATACCAAAGAATACAAGGAAAGATTATCCCTATCAAACTCCATCAGTCAAAGAAACTATTGGGAAAAATAAAAAAGGGAAAAGTATCCATCAAGGATGTCCACAAAGGAAAAAACAATCTTTTCAAGCGACGTACAAAGTTTATCAAGCAGTTGGTCCTAATTTCATGCACACTTTTGTATCCATCCATCATTGCTCATCTTCCCAAGTTTGGAGAGTTAAAGGTTCCAAACTATCAATCGATCCATCTTTTATCCCTAAACATGCTCCATCCACACATTCACACATGATATCCAATTCTCACATCAACCGTGTATTGGCAACAACCCTTCATCATAAGGATTCTAAAGGCACTCTATCACAATGTGCGCACAAAGACAGAGTTAACCCCAGTATCAATGAAGCAGATCAAGAATCCCAAAAGTTGCATTCAAGTGCACGTATCTTAGCAAAGCAACTTCTTCAAGCAGGATATCGATGGCACATTATGATAGAAGCATCTACATCAGCAACACCTTGTGATTCAGCATGAGCTTAAATTTTTTTGAAAAAAAAATAAAATCAAAAAATATGAAAATCCAAAAAAAATTAGAAAAAGGATTGAAAACAGTAAAGAAAAAAATCATCCTCTAGTGAAAACCACATGTGCAACACTTTGGGCAAGACCATGATGAAAACCTAGCAAACAAGCATCATGTGTAGAATCGAGCATCTACGTACACCAGTTCAGTTGAAAGCATCTCATCCCATCCGTAATAAATCGAGCAATCCATTCATATCATCCATAATAAATCCATTCATCCATGAACCATTATCCAATCTGTTTTCATCCATTTGCATCCATCATCTGAGTTATCTTGATCTTGATGAAAAGTTGGGGCACACTTTACACTTGCTTATGGTAAACATCTTGACATGGGTCATTTTCATTGATCCTATCCTATCCAACGTTATCTGAGCCATGAAGCATTATTTATCGAAAAACACCTTATCTTATCACAAGATAATCCTTGGCATCCTTTTCATGCTTATCCATCCATCCATACACCTATCCAAGCATCCACCCATCGCACTCCATACATTGCTAGACATTGGGGACATATATGTACATCTTGCTTCGGAAATAAACCTTGATCTATATCTCCAACTTATATGGTGATCCGAATATTGGAAAATGTGAAATCAAATTGGTCAAACCACTTGTGAGAAAAAATCTAAATCACTAGCCCATGGCATATTTTGACAAGAAGATGTTCCTCATCAAGTGTTATCTTCAATCAAACATCGGTCCAAACAATCAATATCAGTTGCATCTAACACATCCTCCAACGTCACATCAAATCATCTGAAACATTTTTTGTTTCAAAATCAAGCTTCATCAATCATGATCGATCAAATCCAATCAAAAAAAAAAAATCATTCCCAATCATTGTGTTTCTTAACAGTACCCTTGTATTGTTGTGCATCCTCAACAATGTTATCATCATCAATCATCATCAATCCTAATCAATCAAATCCTTGCATTGTTGTGCATCCTCAACAATGTTATCATCATCAATCGTCATCAATCCTAATCAATCAAATCATTGCATTGTTGTGCATCCTCAACAATGTTATCATCATCAATCATCATCAATCCTATCCTTGCATTGTTGTGTATCCTCAACAATATTATCATCATCATCAATCCATCAATTCGATCAATTAACCTTAGCTTGGTCTTCAACAAAATCCCAAACAGAGAATTGATATCATCATTCATATCCAAATCCAAATCATCAAAATCATGCGAAAAATCCAAAAACATCAAACACGAAAAATTCAAAAACATAAAAAATCCAAAAATCCAAAAACATAAAAAATCAGAAAATATAAAAATATCAAAACATCAGAAAATCCAAAAACATTCAAAAACACTCAAAAATCAGAAAGACATCAAAAACATTGGAAATCTGAACTACATCGTCTCCGAGCTTAAATGTAGGCAAGGCTCATCTTAGATCAGCCCCCGAGACATCAAAATCTAAAAACATTCAAAAAACATCAAAATCCAAAAACATTCAAAAAACATCAAAATCTAAAAACATCACAAAATTCAAAAATCAAAACATTGCAAAATCCAAAAAATACCAAAAATAGCCTCAGAACATTTCAAAACATCAAAAACATCCAAATATTTGAAAAAGTCCATCCGTCTCATCTCACTTTCACCCACAATAATCAATAATCCATAATAAATTGATCGTCACCTTCATCCTTTGGGAAAAACAAATAGAAACAATCACAACAATTAGCAAAAGCAAGCTTCAATCGTAAAATCAAAAGAAAAAAACAAATCTTTAAAACAAAATCAAACTCTTTATCAGTCGCAAACATGTCAATCAACCTTATATCAACAGCCTGTCAATCAAATTATCAAACCATTATCATCCTATACAATGCATGTCCTAGGATATATCGTTCTAACAATGGGCATCATTTTGGATATCACTTTGGATCTTATCCTATCAAAACACATCCCTTCGGCTGGAGATATGAAGAAGATTGGCTTGTTTGCATACTTGATCTTTTCATTTGATTTATCTTATTGCGCTCATTCCAAGGACCTCTTCATGATATCCGAATGAAGGATTTAGAGAGATAGGAATGGGGTAACGATCATTATCTTTTGTCTGCTATGCTTGTTGGACGTTTTTGTAAAATAACTTGGTGAATACTTGCTTTGTTAGGTATGCCCTAGCAAGGTTTCCGTATGTCAAGTGTGAACAAGAATACTCCTATTTGTTTGTCGAGTCAAATCCCATTGCACTAGGTACAATGCCATCCTAGTTCTTTATACCTTGATGGATTGTATCTACATGTGTAATCAAACATAAGGTAAGTAGCCCTTTTAAAATCCCAATCCTTGATAAGAAAATCATCCATCCATCATCATTTATCATCATCATCATCTCTAATAAAGTCTCATCAGATCATGGACTTGTGGGATCCTCTTGTCATCATCTTATTTCTGCACTAACATCATAATCACCAATCCATCCATCATGCATCCATCCTGCATTGACAAACCATCAACATCCTGCATATCATCTAACATGCATGTTCATCTTCATAATATAGATCTATTAGTCTAAGCATCTGTATAAATCATACATTTGCATAATCACAGCATATCATCATCATAATATAGACCTGTTAGTCTAAACATCTCATAAATCATCCATTGCATAATCATAGCATATCAGATCATCCATCTCATCCATCATCACATCATATCATCATTTAAGTTGTTTAAAATAATATAGATTTGTTATTCTAAGCATCTTGAAATCATCTCATTTGCATCATCATCCATAACCATCCATTTTGAACCTCTTTATCATGAGATCGACCCTCAAATTGAATCTTTTCGCTCAATCTCTCGAGGGGGCAATGTACCGGTTTACTTCTTTTTGCTGGGGCATCTAAAAAAATTGGAATTTTTTTTAAATTTTGATCGCGGTAAGATTATTCTTTGAACCAACGCAACAAGTACATTGCTTCAAAGAGGGACAAAATGTAGACATGCAAAATTAACATTATGCATTCAATCAGGTTCATTTATCAAGGCTCCACATTAGGTCCATTCATCAATTAATCAAGTTCACCTTCATTCATTTGTCAGGTAATCTCATTAATTTCCATCTCCTAAGGTCATTCATTCAAAATTAAATAAACATTATCATCAACCTTTTAAATCAAACGTCATCCCTTTAATTAAATAAACCAAAAAACTTTATTTAATTAAATATCCAAATCCATATTTCATCCTTTTCTGATTTAAATAAATCAAATATTTAAGTCATGAAAGTCAAACTCACCTAATCATCATTAGGCTAACCTAACAATGATCAAATACTAATCCTAACCACTTGCATTCTCTAGATTATCCCACTTGCACAAATAAATCAAATTATTGATTTATTTAAACCAGCATTTTCACTCAACATGGCATCCATGCGGAATATTCCATCAAGTTTGAATTCAAAACCAAGTGGGCATGTACATCCAACGAAGCAATTAATAAACTCTTACATGTCCCCCACTCAACATTTACTCTCAAATTTGAATTTGAAATTTCCCCCTCTTGGGCACATTTCCCAAATCTTGCACATGCATCAACCACTCACATGATGACAACTGTCTTCATCTCATTGGTCCAATCTTTAGTCCCACATCCTCCATGTTTGGCACTCTTAGCATTTGAGAATCTTTAAATAGAGGCATCATTCTTTAACAAATCCTCCACAATCACTCATGTAAAGTCACTCTCTTCAGGAGAACTAATTTTTCCCACCATCACTTCACAATCTTTGCATTTCATCTCCAAGATCATGCAAGGTCACTCTCTTCATTTGAGAAATGATCTTGTCCATCATTATGATTAGCTTATCTAAAGGGGTTGAGAAAGGGCTATTTTCCATATCAAAATAGCACCAATCCCCCCATAAGATCAAGTGTTTGCTTCGTTTAAGAATAAGTAGTTATTTTTGGTTGTATTTGCTCAAGTATTTTATCTTTTTCTTTATTCTATAACAATGCAAATTGATTTTATGGGGGATTCTTATTCTGGTCTTGAATTTTTAGGCTAACAATGTAATTTGTTTGCTTTGATTCATGCAAGTTTGCAGATTTGGGATCCATAGTAGTATTTTCTTGTGTTTGAGGCTTTATAGGGACACATATAACTTGTTCTCTATCACCACATCATTTTCCACTATATCCAAGTTATTTCATCATTTCATAACCTTTTCCATAAAGTTTTTTCATTTCTTTTCAATTTGGTGGCTGTTGATATTCTATCTCATCAAAGTTTGTTGTGTAATTTGTTGTCTTTTGTTCTAGAGTGGTTGAGATGGATACTTTCAAAGGGTCTTCTGAATTTTGTGTTGACATTACCACTTTTTGTTTTCCCTTATCTAATTTTTTGTTTATAATCTTGTATTATCCCATGAATGTTGGTTCAAAGCTAAATGATCCCAAATCATCTAGCGATATCACATTGAAGGGTTTATGGCATCTTTCTATTTTTTTCTTCTTGTACAGATTCCATGTATGTAGTTGTTGTCAATGATTTTAAAGGATTTTAATTATTTATCTCAACGTTAAAAGAACAGTTTGCTTTAGGATCAACTTTGATTGTGTACACTTTGTTGTTATAGAAATACTTAATTACATGATGAAGAGTTAAGTACATTGCATGTATCTTATGAATCCATGGTCTACCTAAAAGGAGATTGTATAAAAGATCATCAGGCATAACATGGATCGGGGTTTGTAATGTAACTTTGTCAACTTTAATAGGTAATTTGATGATCCCAAATGGTCATTTCCCACGTTATCAAAGCCAGTAATAAAGAAAGAGGCAGGCTAAATTTTTGATTTATTGACACCAAGCTTATCCAAAAGGTTTATACTACACACATTAAGGGTGGAGCCATTATCAACAAGGGTTCACTTTATCCCTGTGCTATTATATTTAGCTATGATCATGAAAGAATCATATTATTTTTGCACCTCCAAAGGAGGGATCTCACTATGGTGGAAAACAATGTCAGCATTTAGTCCTTGAATCATGGCTACTATGTCATTTAGTTGCACATTAGAAGAGATGAGAACTTGGTGTAGGGAACTTTGAAGCATAGTGTGATAGTTAGGTGAATTTTGAATCAATTCCTAGAGGGATATCTTTGTTGGAGTTTTCTTAAGTTGTTCAATAAGATTGTACTCCTTTCCACATTGTGAAGGAAAACAAGTGGGACCTCATAAGATAGGATTAGGCAATGGGAGGGATCTTGAGGGTGCTTTTCTTGTTTGTGGATTGTTCCTAGTGTTGTATGTATTGGAAATGGTATTATAACTCAATTTATATGAAACATTGTTCTTAGGTGGTTCGAGGATAAGGACATGATTGTTTTGAACTTGTATTTTTTGAGAGGGTGGATAAATGATAAGTTTAGGCTCGAGAGAGTACTCCAAGAGGTATCTAATGTGCATAACCTCAAAAGACTTATCCCAAGTGTTTTCATGATATCCTAGTGAAGAGGAGTCTAATGTTACTTCATCATCTTCATCTAAGGAATTACTATTGTTAATGTTCTCATTTTCTTCTATCGTTATAACTTCCATAGTAGGAGAACTACAAACCAAATGTTCTTAACATTCAAGGATGGGTTCTTCTAAGATTACTTCATCACATGTAAGGGGGTTATCAATGGTTGAATTGTCTTGTTCATCAATGATGTTGTTATCTTGTTCAAGAATCTTTTCTCTAGGAGAATAGAGGAATTCAAGATTCCCATGACTTTCATCAATTGGATCTTCTAACATCAAAGTATCATCTTCACAACTAGGAGATATGCTAGGAGAAGAAAAAATGTGATTTTTCATGATCATTTACAATTTTATTCCTTTGTGTGTCATAAAAAATGGCCCTTTGACATTTTCATGGTCTTTTAGGTCTTTCTTCATGATGCCTAATCCATTTTGCTTTGATTTAATGTTGTAATGTGGCTTAAAATTTCACATTAGGTCTTTAAAATTCAAATTATGACATCTTATGAAGGTGTTGTGCAGTGTTGTAAATAATTTTTACAATTCACCTAAAAATCACCTTTTCATCACTTATCAAGTCCTATTTTGAAGTTTTGTAAAGTCTTGTAACAAGATTTCACTCTTTTCTAGGCTTAATTTCACTATTTACACCTTTCTTATTCTTTACTTGACCCCTTTATGCACTCATAAGGATTAATTAAGCATTATTTTGAATGTAAGCCCAACAAACAACATTAAATACAAGATAATTTCAGACACCAACTTTCAATTCCAAGGTCGGATCCATTTTCCATGGGTGGTGAATGAGTCCCTCTTGGCTCAAAATTCAAAATATTTCAAATTTTAATTCAGGTTTTTATTCAAAATCACCTTATGTTGGCCTATGATGAGGTATCATCAGGTTACTAAGGCACAAGTGTGTATAAATAAGTGTTTTTCTCCTCATTTTACATCTCCTAATTCATTCAAGCAATATTTTCATTCACTAAGCATTCAATTAGCATTTTAGCACTTTGCATCATTTAATCAAGCATCAACCAACTTGTATCTTGGAGTAACGATTGATATATCTTTAGGTTTCTTTAACAAGGTTGGTGAGTTTAGGACATTTTTATGTTGTTCATTCATCTTTCCTTGTTCATTTGATTCCATTTCTTCATTAAGGATTTGATTACCAAAGTGGGATTTGACCAAGGAAAATCCCTATAACCTAAACCTTAACCATTCCCCTTTCTCATGTGTGTTTATAGACTTGTGTATGCAAATTTATCAACCAATTAGGTGTTGAAAGGTGGTCAACAAGTCAACAAAGTGTTTCAAGTCAACTACAACCTATTTCAAGCTTGAAGACAACCTACAACCTATTTTTTTGTAGATTTGACTATGTTAACCCGACAAGAAGACAACCTTAGATCTAGTGCTACAAAATTTGTCCCTAATTTCATAGAATTTTAGGAGAGGACTGATTTTCCATCAATGGAAAATGAGTCCCACCTCAAGGCTAGAAAGGTATGTTTTGTTAGATTTTGGATCCCGACACTTAGAAACCTATTTCTAGAAGTTTTCATTAGAAGCTGGATTGATTTTCCATTAGTGGTGAATGAGTCCCACTGGTGATTTTTAGTGATTTCTTTTAGCATCTAGGACACTCCTAATTCTTCATTCTTTGCCTAGGTGTACTCTAATTCAACCTTCTTATTTTCTATTTTGCATTTGTGCATGTTTAGTTCATGCTTGCATATCACATTGTGTTTTCAAACATTGCATATTTCTTAGGTTTTGCATTCATAGTCAGTCAATTACTTAGCTTAGTTGCATTTATATCATCTCAATTAGCCTTAATAACATCATACACATCTTAATTTGAGTGAACCACATTTATTTTTTGTGAGGTTTATCTCTCTCCTTTGAGGTGAAATATCCTAAGAGTGAAAGAGTAGCCTATAAGCCTCACACACAAAAATCTATGGTTCATTCTGGTGAACCTACATATTGAACATCATATCATTTTTATTAGCATTTATATTTACATCCTAGGACTTAATTGCATTGTCTTTGGCATTGTTTTTGCATCGTAGGGTCTCTTAAAATTGCACTAGTGAAAGACTCATTTAGACTTCAGTTTTGCATATCATATTGTTGGTGTAATTATATGTCTTGTACCTTGTCCTAGGTCATGATTACACCTTAGTTAAGTTTACTTAGGAACCACATAGGAGGTTGTTGGAGATTTTCCACTTTTGGTGGACTTGACATGTCATTACCACATCATTTCCACCTTTTGTGGACACATCATATGATTATCTCTCCACCTTTTGTGGGTGATCCACCTTTTGTGGTGATTATCACATTATCTCTTTCCCACTTTAGGTGGAGTGATAACTTTTCATTGTTGTCTCATGTCATAAGATTACGACACTTGTCATAATCTTATGCCCTTCTATGTTCTCACCTTGGTTATATAACCAAGGGGTCTCTCTCATTGTAAGTAATAAGAATCCTCTCATATCATTGACATTGAATACAATTTATTCTTGTCATCTTGCTTCTATCTATCTTATGCTTGTGCTTTCTATTAGACCTCTAGATCTTGGGTGGCTACCTTCATAGCCAATTCTTGGTATCAAAGCTTTTGGAGTGCCTTTAGTTAGTCATTTGGAGAGATTCTTGGAGGGTTCCATTTTTTTGGCCTTGTATTGCAAGTGCATTTTGAGAGCTTGTTGCATCAGATCTGAGCTAGCCATTGTGTTCAGATTGTCTGAGATAGTCAGATTTTCCTTTTGTTTCGTCTTAGTTGGACATTGGAGGCCAAATCTGCAAAGGGTTGAAGATTAGAGGTGGTTGCCAGATCCAGGACCTAGCTACCATTTCAGAGCATTTTCAGCCATAAAGGACATTGCCATTGCATTCAGACGGGCCAAAAACCCATAAATCGATTGCCAAATCGTTCGAATTGGAGCAAGTTGCTCTCGGAGGCAACAAAATTTTAGTAGGCGGGTCATACGACCCTACCTACGCAGGTACGATTTTTAAATTAAAAAATAAAATAATTTTTTTTTAATTTTCTGAGAATTTTTTAAATTAAATCTTAAAAAAAATTCAAAATTTTTAAAATCAAAATTCTTTAAAAAAATAACATATATAAAAATATAAAAAGGGTTTAAACCCCGATCATAAGGTAAACGGGGTCCCCCGCACCTATGTACTATCTTGGTATACCGCCATGGCCATGGCGGATAGGCGGGACCCAATCAACCCCAACTTTTAAAAAAAATTAATTTAATTTTTTTTTTAATTTTTAAAAATAAAACTTTTATTTTTTTTAAAATAAACTTTTATTAAAAGTTTTTAAATAAAACTTTTAAATTTTTTCTTTAATTTTTAATTAAAGTTTTTTAATAAATAAAAACTTTTTTAAAAAGTTTTTCTTTAATAATAAAAAATAAACATTATGTTTTTTCTTTATTAATTGTTAATAAAGTTTTTCATAAAAATTCATTTTCTTTATTATTTTAATAATAAAGTTTTTTAATAATGTTTTTTAAATTGAACTTTTTATTAAGGTTTCTAAAAAACAAATCATGCTCTTATATGCAAACTTGGAAAAATTATTTTGCCTCCCGATCGAGCCTTGTCTTGGACCATTTGTTCCTCTAATCGGCAGTCAAATGCGGGCCAGTTGCTCCTACCGACATCCATCTAGAGGGCTTTCTTCATGGTCTTCAGCTTTGGGTTCTTTTGGTTGGCTTCTTCAGCAACATTTCCAGTTTTGCATCATGATCATTGTAGTTCTCCTCTTTCTAATGTTGTAATTGCACTAAAATAAAGTGCCACAATCTTTCTATTTCAATGTACTATGTCATGTTTTGTATGCTTCTTTGGATTGATCTATGTATCTAGTGTTAGTTCCTATATACTCAGCGTATGCAGTGGCTGGTTACCCATGCATTTCAGTGAGATGGACTAATCACCATATAGAATCCTATTTTGGAAGCACTCTACCTGTCTTCAGAAGTTTGGTTCTACATCTAGAGACTTGGTGCATGGCTCTAGTGAGACTTGGATTGTACAAATTGTGCATGGCTCCAGTGAGACATGGATTGTACCAATCTGCTATTGATGGGCATTCAGTTGATGCTCAGGCAGTTGTCTTCTTGGTTCCAACCTTATTCCTATTGTAGTGTGGATTCTTTTACAGTTCTTCTCGACATATTCTGCAGTTATTCTTGAGTTGACGGATTCAGCTCAGTCACCAGTTATGTGGCATCTTCTGCAATTGTACTTGATTCTTTCTATCAGTGCTTGTCATAGTTTGGCATTTCTTTTGGAACAACGTTTGGAGGACTCCTCATCATCCTTGGTCCGCTCTACTTCAGCTTTCACATTGTTCTACATTCTCTCCTTCAGTTTAGATTGGGGACTCTTGACATTATGACATTTGAGCAGTGACTCTCCATTGGGGGGGTTGCATGGACTTCTTCATTCTTCTTATGGGGGGGACTTTTTCCTCACATGGGGTTTTATCCTTCTCATGCCATGTTCATAGGCTTTTGTATTTCATCTCTCTTTTGGGGGATAGTTTTTTCCCACTGGGTTTTTCTATCTTTACTCCACTTGTGAGAGATTTCATTGCATTTGTACATGGGTACCTAGCATGGCTTAGTAGCCAGGATCCATCTTGCATTGTTTGCATTTGTGTACATTCTCCCTAAGTTGCACTTAAGGGGGGGGGGTGTTGGTGTAATTATATGTCTTGTACCTTCTCCTAGGTCATGATTACACCTTAGTTAAGTTTACTTAGGGACTAGATAGGAGGTTGTTGGAGATTTTCCACTTTTGGTGGACTTGACATGTCATTACCACATCATTTCCACCTTTTGTGGACACATCATGTGATTATCTCTCCACCTTTTGTGGTGATTATCACATTATCTCTTTCCCACTTTAGGTGGAGTGATAACTTTTCATTGTTGTCTCATGTCATAAGATTACGATGCTTGTCATGCTTCTATCTCTCTTATGCTTGTGCTTTCTATTAGGCCTCTAGATCTTGGGTGGCTACCTTCATAGCCAATTCTTACACATATCATTCAACAACTAAAAATCTGCATCTACATCCTTAGTTTACATCTAAACAGCATTAAAATCACTTTGAATTTTGTGAAAAACACAAAAAATATCATACTTGGACTCATTTGCCACCCTAGGCGAATCAGCTGACCTACACATTTTAGACAACATTTTTAGGCATTTTCTAGGTATTTCCTCCATTTCAATTTTCTGTAGCTACTTTTTGTTATACTTTTTAGATTCTTTGTTTGCTTCTATTTCTTGCATCTTAGTTTACTTCCATTCATTTTCATCATGGCATTTTCTTTTAATAAGTTTTTGAATTTGTTAAAATCCTTGGTAGGAATGTCCAATTGTGCCTTTGGCTATGACCCTAATGACCTTGAGCTTCCTCATGATCCTTCAACTCCTCATGATTGTCCTCCTCATGATGTAGACATCATTGGAAAGATTATGATAGCATGAACAATTTATTAAAGGAATTTCTTGATAACCTTGAAGTGAATACAACCTTTTACCCATCCATGGAACCACCAAATCTTCCTACTATTACACATCCTAATCACTTTGGATACCTACATCCTAAAACTCAAGTAGGATCTAATATCCCTCCATCAAGTGGATCTAGTTCCTCTCAACAAACTTATCCTCAACCATTTTATGATCATAAAGTCACAAACACTCCCATTAACCTTGAAGAAACATATGAAAAAGGCTTTACTATCCTAAGTAAACAAGGTTGTTATACAACACATGAACATAACATTCACCAACTCCTTCAATAAAAACCAATAGAAGAAAACACAATAGGATTAGGATATCAAGATCCTCCTCATATTAATAAACCTCCTTTTGAATATTGGATACCATGAGATGATGGTATAATTATCTTTGATTCTCCTCCTGACTTGAACATTCTCCTTCCACGTGAACGATCATTACTTGATTCTAATGAAAAGAATGCTAGGATCCCCAAGGGTCCTCTTCCTCCTTCCATTCATGAAAAAGGAAAATCTAGCAAACGAAAATGACCTTACAAATTGAAAAATCTCAAGTTTCCTACTCATCCTCTACTAGAATGTGAAAGGAGACTTCAACTGCTTTTAAACATAGGCTTTATACTCTTACCACCTATGAATAGGTTGGTAATCCATCCTAAATATTCTAACATACCATATTGCAAATATCATCCTGTTCTTAGACATCAAACTAAAGAATTTCAGACATTAAATGACATATTGAATAAGTATCACTTCACTAATACTGACTTCATTCCCATCATCCCTTAAATCAAAATCCTTTTATCATGCCATAGTTGTAGAATTTTTCATTTTCACTATTGCATGATCCCTCCCATCACCTTTCTTGGCTCATTCTTGCCTCAAATCTTGTGGGGGGTAAGAAGTTGTTAGCCTTATCCTAGTAATGCATCTATTTTTGTCACTTAACTATGTTATTTACCTTCCACTTATACTACTTAAGATTGAGAAGCCAATAACTCTATTAATGGTTGAATTTCATTTTCCTTAATAGCCTTTTATATTCATTTTCATTTTTCTTTGGTTTGATTTTATGTGTGTATTGTGTTCCCCCGTAACGTACATTTGATGTTCTCTCTCTTTGTACACTTCCTCTATCTGTACCTCTATTCTTCTATGTGTCATGCATTTCCTTTTCCACTTTTGTTTTGTGTTTTCCTTTTGGGGATAATGCAAAGTGTAGACATTCCCTATGTCTCTCCCATGTTGACCCAAAATGTCCTTTTCCTTTTTGTTTTCCTTTTGGGGATGATGAAAAGCATAGAGACACCTTATGTATCTTCCATGTTGACCCAAAAGGTCCTTTTCCTTTTTCATTTTTTCTTTTGTGTTTTCCTTTTGGGGAAAACACAAAGCATTGAGATGCCCTATGTCTCTTCGATGTTGACCCAATCAGTCCCTTTTCCTTTTTACTTTGTCATTTTCTTGTGTTTTTCCTTTTGGGGATGATGCAAGGAATTGAGACTGAAATTTCTCGTTCATGTTGACTGATAAGCTTTTCCTTTTATTTTTCCTTGTGTTTCTCCTTTTGGGGATGATGCAAAGTGTTGAGACTGAAATGTCTCTTCCATGTTGACCCAAAATGGAATTTATTTTCCTTTTTTTTCACTCTCTTTGTGTCATTCTTCTAGTTCTATGTGCTTTGGGGAATGATGAAATTTTTGAGCTCTTTCATAAAAACATTGAAGCAATGAACATACTGACCCAAAATCTATAGATCGCTTATGTGTTTGGTATGCTCCTTTCTGGTGCACAACTCCCTTTTCTTTTGTTCACTTTTTTGTTTACATGATGCAACCTTACTTGGAAACATATGACTTGGCATAGGGTCTTTGTCAGTTGGCTCTCATGTCTTTTTTTATTTTTTGAATTTTTCCTTTTCTACTTTAAAGTAATTTCTCATAGAATGATGTGTAGTGATTCCTTTAAAGTGGGGGGCATACATTAGCATCATTTCATTTGTATTTTTTGTTCTTAATGCATCCTTGTCACTTCATACGATGGGTTTATCACTTTGTGGATGACATTGGGTGTGATGTCCTTCATAAGTGTGATCTATCTTAGCATATTACATTACTATTAGTGGCCTAATGTGATGCACTGCATCCCCTAAGTTGTGAATATTTTATTCTTTGATTGGTCCTCTCTTGGAGACATTAGACACAATGTTCCCTAAGTGACAAACTTTGCATGAACTTAACAAGACTCCTTTGAACATATTTTACATTTTACATGTTACATTTTTTCCACCTTGCATAACACAACTTGCATGCCTGTGGTACCTTGCTCTTTGTTCATGGGTTCTAAGCATATGAAGCTTTGTTGGTCTCATGAAGCACAAATCAAAATTTTCCCTTGTGGTTCCTTGCTAAAGTTATCAGGAGGTATAAATTTGATATGGTTAAGTGGGAAGCCCATTCAATGACATGACCTTCCCCATAGCCACCTATGTGTTTGTGAGTGCATACCAACTAACGCATGTACTTTACCTTTTTGTGTTTTCTCACCCGGTGGACTTCCATGAGATTTTTCACCCCAAAGTGAGTATGAATTCTCTTTTTCTTGCAAACAACCTAGATCTAATCCACAAGTAGTTGGAAAAATGATCAAAGCTTTATCCAATTATCTCCTTTCTTCTTTCATTTCAACATGTGTTTCATTGTTCTTATGTTTAGTTTTCCATGGGATCTTCATCCTAGGGTCTTGATCATCCCTCTTGATCGTTGTCATTCCATCTTGCTAACATAAGTGCATTGGGACCTCCTTCTCGATATGCATGGCTACTTTAGTGAGTTTGAAGCAAGTTCATTCTCTCACAAAAGTGGGGGGTAAATGTGTCATAGAGAAATGAACCTTTGACATTTTCATGGTCTTTTAGGTCTTTCTTTACAATTCTTGGTCCATTATGCTTTAATTTAATGTAATAATGTGTCTTAAACATTCACATTAGGTCTTTAAAATTCAAATTATGACATCTTGTGAAGGTGTTGTGAAATGTAACATTGTAAAACATTTCTACACTTTTCTAGACTTTATTCATTACAATTCACCTAAAAATTACCTTTTCATCACTTATCAAGTCCTATTTTGAAGTATTGTAAATTCTTGTAACAATATTTCACACTTTTCTAGGCTTAATTTCATTATTTGCGCCTTTCATATGCTTTATTTAACCCCTTTTTGCACTCATAAGGCTTAATTAAGTATGTTTTTGAATGTAAACCCAAAAAACAACATTAAATTCAAGATAATTCCCGACACCCAGTTTCAAGTCCAAGGTGGGACCCATTCACCATGGGTGGCAAATGAGTCCCTCTTGGCTCAAAATTCAAAATATTTTAGATTTCTATTCAAAATCACCTTATGTTTCCCTGTGATGAGGTATCATTGGGTTACTAAGGCACAAGTGTGTATAAATAAGTGTTTCTCTCCTCATTTTACATCTCCTAATTCATTCAAGAAATATTTTCATTCACTAAGCATTCAATTAGTATTTGAGCACTTTGCATCATTTAATCAAGCATCAATCAAGTATCTTGGAGTAGCCATTGATATATCTTCATATTTCTTCAACAAGGTTGGTGATTTTAGGACATTTTAATGTTATTCATTTATCTTTCCTTGTTCATTTCATTCCATTTCCTCATTAAGGTTTTGATTACCAAAGTGGGATTTGACCAAGGAAAATCCCTTTAACCTAACCCTTAACCATTTTCCCCCTTTTGCATGTGCATTTGTAGACTTGTCTATTTAGATTTATCAAGAAATTAGTTGTCGAAAGGTTTTCAACAAGTCAACAAAGTGTTTCAAGTCAACTACAACCTATTTCAAGCTTGGAGACAACCTACAACTCATTTTCTGTAGATTTGACTTCGTCAACCTGTGAAGAAGACAACCTCAAATTTGGTGCTATAGAATTGGTCCCTAATTTAATAGAATTTTTGGAGAGGACTAATTTTCTATAAGTGGTGAATGAGTTCAACCTCAAGGCTAGAAAGTTAGATTTTTTCAGATTCTGGATCCCGACACTCAGAAATCTGCTTCCAAAAGTTTTCATCAAAAGCAAGACTGATTCACCATTAGTGGCAAATGAGTCCCACTAGTGATTTTTCAATGATTTCTGTTAGTGAACCATAGATTTTTGGGTAGAATTTATAGGCTACTCTTGCACTCTTAGGTTGTTTCACCTAAAAGGAGAGAGATAATCCCCACTCAAAATTCTAGGTGGTTCACTCAAATTAAGATATGTATGATGTTATTTAGATTAAATAGAATAATCTAAGTGCAATTAAATGAACTATTTGACTGATTATGAATGCAAAACCTAAGAACTATGCAATGTTGGAAAACATAATATGATATGAAAACATGAACTAAAGTATGAACAAATGCAAAAAAAAGGAGAAGGCTAAATCAAAGTGCACCTAGGCAGAGAATGGAGAATCTCGAGTATTTTGAATGCTGATAGAAATAATTGAAAATCACAAGTGGGACTCATTCGCCACTGATGGAAAATCAGTTCTACTTCTCATGAAAACTTATGAGAATGGGTATTTGAGTGTCAAGATCTAGAATCTGACAAAATCTAGATTTCCAGCCTTAAGGTGGGACTCATTCGCCACTGATGGTAAATCAATCCTCTCCCAATAATCTATGAAATCAGGGACCAATCCTGTAGCACCAGATTTGAGGTTGTCTACTTGTCAGGTTGACGAAGTCAAATCTATAGAAAATAGACATAATGTCTTCTCTAACCTTTAAATAGGTTGTAGTTGACTTGAAACACTTTGTTGACTTCTTATCCACTTTTCATACACAATTCTACAAACACACATGCAAAGGGGAAAAAATGGTTAAGGGTTTGGTTATAGGGATTTTCCTTGGTCAAATCACACTTTGGTAATCAACCCCTTAATGAATAAATAGAATGAAAGAGAATTATAAACAAATAACATGTAAATTCTATGAACTTAACAAACCCTTCTTGAATAAATATAAATATATAACAATGGTTGCTCCAAAATACTTGATTAATGCTTGATTCAATGATGCAAAGTTCTTGAATGCTTGGATGAATGAGTGGATAAATGAAATTGATGAATGGGGGTTAAAATGAGAAGAAAAACACTTATTTATACACAATTGTGCCTTAGTAACCTGATGATAACTCATCACCTGCCAATCTAAGGTGATTTTAAATAAAAACCCAAAATAAAATTTGAAATATTTTGAATTTTGAGCCAAGAGGGACTCACTCGCCACCTAGGGTGAATGAGTCCCACTGTGGACTTGAATGTGGGTGTTAGGAATTATCTTGTAGTATTTAATGTTGTTTGTTAGGTTTACATTCAAAAAAACACTTAATTAAGCCTTATAAGGGCATAAAGGGTAAAATAAAGCATAAGAAAGGTGTAAATGGTGAAATCAAGCCTAGAAAAGCATGAAATCATGTTGCGGGATTTTACAACACTTCAAAATAGGACTTGATAAGTGATGAAAAGGTTATTTTTAGGTGAATTATAATGAATAGAGTCTAGAAAAGTGTATAAATGCTTTACAACACTTCACAACACCTTCACAAGACATCATTATTTGAATTTTAAGGACCTAATGTGAATATTAAAGCCACGTTACAACATTAAATCAAAGAAAAATGTACCAAGCTTCATGAAGAAAGGCCTAAAAGACCATGAAAATGACAAGGGGACATTTTTCTATGGCATATTTAGCCCCCACTTTAGTGAGAGGATGAAATTGCTTCAAACTCACACTAAAGTAGCCTTGCATATCGAGATAGAGGTCCCAACGCACTTACATTAGCAAGATGGAATGACAATGATGAAGAGGAATGATCAATCCTACATGATGAAGATCCCATGGAAAACTAAACATAAGAACAAAGGAACACACATGTGAAAGGGAAATTGGATTGGGCTTCGATCATCTATCCAAGTAGTTGTGGATTAGATCTAAGATGTTTATGAGAAAAAGAGAAAATGTATACTCACTATGGGGCGATAGAAGTCATGGTTTTTTGTTGGGTGGGAAAACCCAAAAAGGTTAAGTACATACACTAGTTGGTATGCACTCACAAAAACATAGGTGGCTATGGGAAACGTCATGTCGTTGAATGGGATTCCCACTCAACCATATCAAAGTTATACCTCTTGATAACTTTAACAAGGCACCACAAGGAAAAATTTTGATTCATGCTTCATGAGACCAGCAAAGCTTCATATGCTTAGAACCCATGAATAAAGAGAAACGTACCACAAGAATGCAACCTACATTATGCAAGGTGGAAAAAATGTAATATGTAATATGTAAAAGATGTTAAAAGGAGTCATGTTAAGTTCATGTGAGGTCTATCACTTAGGGAACATTGTGTCTAATGTCTCCAAGATAGGACCAATCAAAGAATAGTATATTCACAACTTAGGGGATGTAGTGTGTCGTAACAGACCACCAAGAGGAATGTAATATGCTAAGATAGATCACACTTATGAAGGACATCACACCCAATGTCATCCATAAAGTGACAAACACATGGTATGAAGTGAGAAGGATACACTAAGAACTAAGAATGCAAATTAAATTATGCCAATGTATGGCCCCCACTTTAAAATAATTGCTCCACACCATTATGTGAGAAATTACTTTGAAGTAGCAAAGGAAAAACAAGACATGAGAGCTAACTTGGAAAGCACCTATGCCAAGTCATATGTTTCTAAGTTAGGCTGCTTCATGCACATGAAAAAGAAAACAAAAGAAAGGAGGTTTTCCCCCAAAGAGAAACACACCAAACACATAAGGGATCTATGGATTTGGGGTTAGTATGTCCATTGTTGCAATGTTTTTATGAAAGAGCTCAGAACTGTCATTATTCCCCAGAACACATAGAAGTGGAAGAATGAAACAAAGAGAGAAAAAATAAAAGAAATAAAAAAAGGTCCATTTTGGGTCAACATGGAAGATACATTATGATCTTAGGGCATGTGAAGGATCATCATGGAAAAAATAGGCCCTTAAGTGGCAAAAAACCCAAAAAAATCAGAGTTAGGCAACTTGACGTAAAAATTTGAATAAGTTATGTATATTATTTCAAAAATGTGTAGGAATAGAATCTATAGAAAATTGAATGTATTTTCTAAACTACTAGGTTTAGTTTTAAATATATATATATTTGGTGAAAATTTGAAATTTCAGTGAAAAAATAATAAGAGAGGTGTATGTCTGACCACCCTAACCATAATAAAATGATAATATTTTTTTATAAGATTTTAGATATAGGTAGAGGACTCATGTCCCGATGTGATGCATATTTTTTTGTAATTTTTTCCAACTAAATAATTAATTATTAATTTTTTATTACAACTTTTAAAAATATAAAACTCATATGTTCGACCACCTTAACTTGGTCAAAACTTCATGAAATTCATTTTTATTTTTTAATCCTATAGTATGTGAAGCATAAAATGTGATGCATATTTTGGATTCAAAAGATATTATATTGTTTGGAAGCTATAGATGTTTTTCAATCAACCTATCAATCAGGACTAAATAGTCATAATTCAAATAGAAAATAAATAATAATAATTTATTAAATTCAAAATAAAGCATAATTTATATTGGTAGAAAGATAAGAATCTCCTTTAAAAACCCTTTTAGTTTCATTAATTTTTGGTTAAAAAAACTTCATTAGCCACATACCCTATATATACCCATCATATTGCCACTTTTTTGGCCCATCATGATCCTTCACATACCCCTCAATGTCTTGTGTCATCCCTAAAAGGAAAACACAAGAAAAAAGAAAATGAAAGGAAAAAGAAAAGGAAAGGCTTTTGGGTCAACATGAAGCAAACATTTTGGTCCCAATGCCTTGCATCATCCCCAAAAGGAAAACACAAGTGAAAAGACAAAGTAAAAAGGGAAAGGGACTGATTGGGTCAACATAGAAGAGACATAGGGCATCTCAATGCTTTGAGTCATCCCTAAAAGGAAAAAAAAGAGGGAAAAGAAAAGGAAAGGACCTTCTGGGTCAACATGGAAGAGACATAGGGCATCTCAACACTTTGCATCATCCCTAAAAGGAAAACACAAAACCAAAAACAAAAAGGCAATGTACGACATATAGAAGAATAGAGGTACGAAAAGAAGAAGTTTACAATGAGAGAGAAAATAAAACACGGGTTATAGGGGAACACGATAGACACATAAAAAAGGAAAATGTGAAAAGGGGCTAGTAATGCAAATACAAGTCAACCATTAACTAAGTTATTGGCTTCACAATCTTAAGTAGTATAAGAAGAAAGGAAATAATGTAGTTAAGAAATGAGAACAAATGCATTACTAGGATAAGGCTAACAACCTCTTGCTCCCCACAAAGGGTAAGGAAAGAGTGACCCAAGATGGGTGATGGGGAAAGGATCATGTGCACAATAGTGAGAATGTGTTTTTTTGCAACTAAGGCATGATAAAATGATTATTTTTTAAGGGGTGATGGGAAAGTAGTCAGTATCAGTGAAGTGATACTTGTTGAATATGTCATTCAATGTCTGAAATTTGTCAATTCTATGTCCAAGAACACGATGATATTTGCAAAATGATATGTTAGAATATTTAGGATGAATGACCAACCTAGTCATAGGTGGTAAAAGTATAAGGCCTTTGTTTAAAAGTAGTTGAAGTCTCCTTTCATACTCAGGTGGAGGATGAGTAGGAAACTTTAGTTTTCTCAATTTATAGGGCCATTTTTATTTGCTAGATTCTCCTTTTTCATGAATGAAAGGAAGAATAGGACCCATGGGGATCCTAGCATCCTTGTCATGAGAATCAGGTAATGGTTGTTCACATGGAAGTGGAATTTTCAAGTCAAAAGGAGAATAAAATATTGTCCTAACATCATCTTAAAGTCTCCAATATTCAAAAGGAGGCTTATCAGTATGAGGAGGATCTTGATATCCTAATCTTGTTATGTTTTCTTCTATTGGTTTTTGTTCAAGAAGTAGGTGAATATTATGCTCATGTGTTGTGTCACAAGCTTGTTTACTTAGGATAGTAAATCTTTTTCCATATGTTTCTTCAAGGTTGATGGGAGTGTTTGTGAGTTTGTGATAATAAAATTGTTGAGGGTGTGTTTGTTGAGAGGGACTAGGTCCACTTGATGGAGGGATCTGAGGTCCCACTTGAGATTCGAGATGGAGGTTTCCAAAGTGATCAGGAGGTGTAATAGTAGGAAGATTTGGTGGGTTCATGGATGGGTAAAAGGTTGTATTGGCTTTGAGGTTATAAGACATTCATGGAAGAACATGTTCATTCTATCATCATCTTCTCCAAAGATGTCTACATCATGAGGAGGACAATCATGAGGATTTGAAGGAGCATGTTGAAGCTCAAGGTCATTAGGATTATAGCCAAAGGAACAATTAGACATGTCTACCAAGGATTTTAATGAATTCCAAAACTTATTAAAAGAAAATTCCATGATGATAATGAATAAAAGTAAACTAAGATGCAATAAATAGAAGCAAGCAGAGAATCTGGAAAGTAAAACAAAAAGATATTATAGAAAATTGAAATGTGGGAAATACCTAGAAAATGCCTAAAAATGTTGTTTGAAATGTGTAGGTGGACTTATTTTCCCATGGTGGTGAATGAGTCCAATTATGAGATTTTTTTGTAGAAGCAAGCAAAGAATCTAGAAAGTAAAACAAAAAGATATTATAGAAAATTGAAATGTGGGAAATACCTAGAAAATGCCTAAAAATTTTGTTTGAAATGTGTAGGTGGATTGATTCGCCCAGGGTGGTGAATGAGTCCAATTATGAGATTTTTTTTGTGTTTTTCATAAAGTTTAAAGTGATTCTAATGCTTATTAGATGCAAACTAAGGGTGCAAATGCATATTTTTAGTTTTTGAATGATATGATATATTTGAAAATGAAATCTAAATGACTCTTTCACTAATGCACTTTACAAAAAATTAAAAAAAACCTAATTGAATGTTGATGCAAATGAATTCTAGGATGTAAGATGCAATGGAAATCAGAAATGTAAATTGCTCAATATGCAGGTTCACGAAAATGAACCATAGATTTTTTAGTAGGATTTATAGGCTACTCTTGCACTCTTAGGATGTATGATATTACCTAGACTAAATGGAATGATCTAAGTGCAATTAAATAAACTATTTGACTGATTATGAATTTAAAACCTAAGAACTATGCAATATTGGAAAACATAATGTGGTAGGCTAACATGAACTAAAGTATTAAAAAATGTAAAACATAAGAGAAGAAGTCTTAATCAGAGTGCATCTGGGTAGAGAATGGAGAATCTAGAGTATTCTGAATGCTGACATAAATCATTAAAAATCACCAGTGGGACTCATTTGCCACTGATGGAAAATCCATCCTACTTTTGATGAAAACTTCTGAGAATAGGTTTTTGAGTGTCAGGTTTTCAGAATCTAACAAAATATAAATTTCTATCCTTAAGGTGGGACTCATTCACCATTGATGGTGAATCAGTCCTCTCCCAAAATTTTGTGAATTCAGGGACCAATCCTATAGCACTAAATTTGAGGTTGTCAACTTGTCAGGTTGGTGGAGTCATATCTATAGAAAATGGACAGAATGTCTTCTCCAACCTTGAAATAGGTTGTAGTGGACTTGAAACACTTTTTTGACTTTTTATCCACTTTTCAACACCTAATAGCTTGTCAAATTTGGATACACAATTCTACAAACACACATGCAAATGGGAAAAAATGGTTAAGGATTAGGTTATAGGGATTTTCCTTTGTCAAATCCCACTTTGGGAATCAAGCCCTTAATAGGGATTAGCCTATGATAGAGTTGACTGGAAATTCTTGTTTAAAATTTTAAAGGCATTTGGGTTCAGTAACAAGGTTCTTCAGTTGGTGGAGCAGCTTGTGTCTACAACTACAATCTTTGTCATGGTTAATGGATCTCCCTTGATTTTCTTTCAAAGCTCCAGAGGACTAAGACATGGAGATCCTATTTATCCTATTTT
This sequence comes from Sequoia sempervirens, assembly GCA_007258455.2. NCBI lineage: Eukaryota > Viridiplantae > Streptophyta > Pinopsida > Cupressales > Cupressaceae > Sequoia > Sequoia sempervirens. The sequence continues at coordinate 13,831,037 of VDFB02168118.1, forward strand.
ATTTACTATTATGGCTGAAAGTCTTGGAAGAAATTTGAAAAGGATAATAGATCAAAGATCTCTTGTTGGTCTTAAACTGTCTTCTAGCAATTTGATCTGTTCTCATCAACAGTTCATTGATGATACCATGATCTTGGGCAGATCTAATGTTTCAAAAGGTAAGACTTTGAAAAATATGTTGGATGCGTATGGGAGGGCATCTAGTTAGCTAATTAACAAACATAAAAGCTCTCTCTTCTTCTTTAATACTCCTGAACACAGAAAAAATAAAATTGCCAGAATCCTAGGTTGTAGGGTGGAGTGTTTACCTGCCACCTATCTAGGTTTACCTTTAAGCCTTAAACCCGCAGAGTCCTTTTGCATTTCATTGGTTGAGAGGTTTATCAAGAAGCTTGCTAGATGGAAACTATCTCTTTTAAGTCAAGCCGATAAATTACATCTCCTCAAAGCTACTTTTTCAGAATATTTTGATTTATGCCTTAAGCCTTTTTAAAATCCCTACCAAGTTTGTAGATGCTATTGAAAAGATTCAAAAAAGATTTCTTTGGTAGGGTGTTGAAGAAAGAGAAAGGTTTCCTTTAATAGGGTGGGATTTGGTGTGCAGACCTAAAAAATTCAGTGGTTTAGGTCTTAGAAAAAATAGAATGGTTAACAAGACTCTTCTTACTAAAAAAATTTGGAGACTTTTTTCATCCTCAGGGGAATGGACTGAAATTCTGATAATCAAATATGTGGAGAATAATAGATCTCTCACAATCATGATGGAATCCAATCTTCTACCAAGAGGTTCAACCTATTGGAATAACTTGATTACTAGCAGAAAGTGGTTGAAATAGGAGTGGGTTGGCAAGTTAGGAGTGGAAACCAAACAAGATTCTGGGATGATAGATGGTTGTTCAAGGAGCTCCTTGCCAAAATTGAACCTTTTCACTAGTGGACTAAGATTTGTAAAGATATCTTTAGTTCGTATGTTAAAGATTATTGGAAGAATGGAAAATGGGTGGATCTATGTCTTGTTAGTTAGGTTCTTGCTCCTATTTAATCCTCCTTACTAGCTATCAGACTTTGCCATGATCAGACAAAAGACTATCTTGTTTGGAAAGATGAACCCTCAGGTAACTACTTTGCTTCGTCATCTTTTTCCAGGCTATCTTTTGCCCAAGTTCCCCCCCTTTCTAGTCGAATGCTTGGATCAAACACCTTTTACCTAAAGTTAACATCTTCTTCTAGACCCTTCTTCAAAACAAAGTGCTCACGATTGATAATCTCTATAAGCGAGTTTTTTAAATACCCAATAGATGTTATCTCTGCAAGATGGAGGCAGAGTCAGTTTGTCATTTGTTTCTCCACTGTCTATTTCTTGCATCTATTTGGGAAAAACTTCTCTGTTACTGGAAATTCTCTTGGGTGTTCCCTTCATCAATTGAATACTTTTTCATCCAATGGAAAGCCCCTACTCACAACCCAGCACTATGAAACCTATGGTATTTTTCCTTCCCTCATGTTGCTTGGGGTCTTTGGAAAGAATGAAACAATAAAATTTATAGGGATAAGGAATCTTCGGAGATCATAGTGTTTGAAAAAATAATCAGATTAATGAAAGAAAACTTCAATGCAATCCCCCTGAAGGATTGTAATATTGAGAAAGTGGCTGTTTCTTCCTATGATCTAATGATTTCTAAGGAATGAAAAATTAGTTATGATATTTCTTGTGCTTTGAAACATGCTAAGAAGGATAGGGAGGGTGTCTGCTGTAATTTTCTGTCTAACAGTTAGATCAAAGCCAACTTTGATGGGGTGGCTAAAGGCAATCCTAGTGCGGTGGGATGTGGCAGAGTTATAAGGAATTCTTTTGGAAATTTTCTAGGTGCGATTGCTACCCTCCTTGGCTCACAAACCAATCATTTGGTTGAGGCTATCAGAGCTTTTTCATGTAATAAATTTGGCTCATAGGTTGAATTTTAAAAACCTTTGGCTTCAAGGGGATTTAAAGACTATTATTGAATGTCTTCTAGGTAGGTTCCCCCCTCATGGACCATAAAGTCTTGGATTGATGATGCTATTTAGACTTTAGCTAAGTTTGATAATATAAATATATCCCATGCCTATAGAGAAGCCAATGTTGTGGCGGAATTTTTTGCGAATGAAGGGGTTAAAAGTAAAGGATAGCACACATGGCTTAATATCAATGATTTAGGTGGTGATGTCTGAGCCTTATTGAACTATGATGCATCACATGGGAAAGATATGTGTCACCTCAATCATGATGATAGAACAGGGTAAGTACATCACTATCATTAGATTGCATCGGGCTGAGCTAATTAGCTTGTCTTGTAAGTTTGCACAACATACTTTGTGGGCTCATAGGCTTGGTGGGACCATTTTGCACCAAGATTTCGTCTCTATTTGCATTACTGTGCTTGCTAAAATGGGAGGAGAAAGAAAAAGAGTTGAGTCAGAAAGCTTTGAGATGCACACAAGAAACACTAAAGTGTGGAACAAAGTTAAAAGTGGGGGTTTACTCCCTTTTCTGGAGAAAATCCATGGGCCTAATCAGGAAGCTACAAATATTTTTGAGAAGAATTGGAACAATGGTGAAATAACCCTTTTTGGCAGGAAAATTAAGCTTGATGAAAATCTCATCACTGAAGTGACTGGTATGTCCACTGAAGGACAATTTTTTTCAGGACAGGAATTTCTCTAATGAAGCAGTCGTTATATTTCTAAAGAAAGACAAGGAAAAATAAAAACTTGTGAAAGTTTCCAATAGTTACTTCGAGGTCAAATCCATTAAAGCTCTCGAGAGAAAAAATCTTCACATAATTATGGAGTATATCACCTTGGGTGGACGGTTCACTATCTGGTCTATGGTTATCATTTTTCCTTGCTCAATCATTTTCACTATAAGGTCAGGGTTTCTCTCCCCTACTACTTACTTTCTTCCTCAAGAAAGAGTCTGGAAGACCATAAGAAAAACCCTAAAAGATATCCTATATTACATACTAGTCTGATAAGATTAATTTTTGAACATTTCCAAAAAATGTCGACCCTTGCTAACCTGGATGCCTCTTTGGCTTCTGAGGATGATGACATAGAACCTAGCTATTCAAGGAATAAACCTAATTTGAGTCTGGTTAGGATGGTCCTAGACCCTCCTATTATCCATACTGGCAAGAAAATCCAAGTCCGTAATCCCCAGCCTGTTAAAGTCTACCCTACTTCTAAGCCTAGAAGTTCTACCCCCAAAGCCAAAGGCGTTGGAAAGAATTTCCCTATTAAAAACCTTGTTTTGTACTCTAAAGATTCTCCTAATTCTGAGGAACCCGACACAAATAAAAATTCTTCCTCTTTTATATCGTCGACAGATAGAGATGATAGAATTGGGTCCCCTGGATCCTCTGACCCTACTAAAAATTGTCTCAATCTTGATAGGGAACCTACTGCTGATTTTTTGGGCATAGCTAGGAATAATGTCGTCGACCACTTCAAAATGTCAAAATGGATCTTTCATGAAATTAATGAACTGAAAATAAAAAATTGGGCCCTCTAGAGTAAATTGGAAGAAGTGGAAGCTAAGGTTTATGTGTTATGCAAAAAGGATGAAGAACGTAATGAGAACACTACTAGTAAGGAGATCTAGGACAATGCGAGTAAGGACATAAGGATAAAAATTGACTTTGAAAAAATAAAAAATGTTGTGAAGATAAGTACTAAACAAAAAAATTGAATGGCAAGACATAATGCTATCATTATCAATGCAATGACTGAAAAACTAGATAAAGCTCAATAGGGGTCTTTGGTTGTTGATTTGGAAGAGGTTAAAGATAAAAACCAGGATGAGGACATAGGGATTTTGAAGAGAACCAAGGATAATCTGGAAAGGAAGGCTCCCCACACGCCTTAGATTATTCAAAATTTCAAGAAGGGAGTCCAAGATATGCAGGATTTGGAGGCCAAGAATGAGAAAGTTTTGAAGACTCTGGATTAGTTGCTACTAGTTTTTTGGTTTGTGCCTTGGCTGGCTCTTTGGTGGTCCTTTATGGCTTTTGTTGGTTGGCTACTATTTTTTTAGGGTTTTTCTTTTTTTGCAGCTTGCTTAATTCTTTGAACTTTTTTGTCCTTTCCTTTTTTATGTTGTAAACTTTGTAGTTTTGGGTCCTTGCAAAACCTTTTTTTTCCTTTATCAAAAACAAATAACATGCAAATGCTATAAAATTACCAAACCCTCATTGAAGAAATCTGAAGATATAACAATGGCTACTCCAAAATACATGATTAATCCTTGATTCAATGATTTAGAGTGCTTGAATGCTTGGATGAATGAGTGAATAAGTGAACTTGATGAATGGGGGTTAAAATGAGAAGAAAAGCACTTATTTATCACATGTGTACCTTAGTAACCTGATGATACCTCATCACAAGCCAACATAAGGTGATTTTAAATAAAAACTAGAAAGAAAATTTGAAATATTTTGAATTTTGAGCCAAGAGGGAGTCATTCACCACCCGTGGCGAATGGGTCCCCCGTTGGACTTGAATGTGGGTGTTGGGAATTATCTTCCATTTAATTTTTTTTGTCAAGTTTACATTCAAAAACACACTTAATTAAGCCCTATAAGGGCACAAAGGTGTCAAATCAAGCATAAAAAAGGTGTAAATAGTGAAATCAAGCCTAGAAAAGTGTGAAATCTTGTTACAATATTTTACAACACTTCAAAATAGGACTTGATAAGTGATGAAAAGGTGATATTTAGGTGAACTGTAATTAATAAAGTCTAGAAAGTTGTAGAAATATTTCACAACACTTCAAAACACCTTCACAAGATGTCATAATTTGAATTTTAAGGACCTAATGTGAATGCTCAAGCCACATTGCAACATGAAATCAAAGCAAAACAAACCAAGCATCATGAAGAAAGGCCTAAAATACCATGAAAATGGCAAGGGTCCATTTTTCTATGGCACAGTTAGCAACTAGGACACTCCTGATTCTTCATTCTTTTATCAGGTGCACTCTGATTCAACCTTTTTCTTTTTCTTTTTTGCATTTTTTCATGTTTAGTTCATGCTTGCATATCACATTGTGTTTTCAAAAATTCCATATTTCTTAGGTTTTACATTCATAATCAGTCAATTACTTAGCTTAGTTGCATTTAGATCATCTCATTTAGCCTTAATAACATCATACACATCTTAATTTGAGTGAACCACCTTGATTTTTCATCAGGTTTATCTCTCTCCTTTTAGGTGAAACATCCTAATAGTGCAAGAGTAGCCTATAAGCCGCATGCCCAAAAATATATGGTTCACTTTGTTCCCTAATAGGATAGGTAGGGGAAGGATTATAAAGAGTATTTTTATAGATCTTAAAGTTTTGATCATCCAACACCAACATAACTTCACTTACACTTTCACCTTGTAGAACATTATCACTAGAGGTGAAGATGTTGGTTGATGAATGTAAACTAGTTGAATTTTCAAGGGTTATGTGGTCATCATGATTACCTATGGTTGTTTCTTCATGATATTCATTGTCTTGTTCACAAATAAAGGTAAGACGAGAGAAACAAATAGGGCTCTCAAAACACTCATTGATTGGTTCTTCTAAAACCAAAATATCTTCGTAGAAATATGAGATATATTAGGAGAAGAACAAATATGATTGTTAGGGTTGTCCAAGGTTGTATTATCTTTCACTAAAAAAATCTCATAGGGAGGGGATATGAACTTTTTCTTAGCATACCTAGAAAGGTAGCGTACTAATGGTATGTGCAGGATCATGATTGACCAAAAAGTGGCAATATGTAACTGATATGATGGCCCATGTGGCTAACGAATTTTTTTTACCCAAATTTGATGAAACAAAATGGGTTTTTTAAAGGAGATTCTCATCTTTCCACCAATATAAATTATGCTTTACTTTGAATTTAATAAATAATTATTATTCATTTTCTATTTGAATTACAACTAGAGTTCTGATTGATAGGCTTATTGAAAACCATCTATAGCTTTCAAACGGTATCACATTCTATGCTTCACATACAATAGATTAAAAATAAAATAAAAATTATGAAGTTTTGACCAAGTTAAGGTGGTCGGATACAAGTTTTTATATTTTTTAAATTTGTAATAAAAATTCATAATTAATTATTTAATTGGAAAAAATTTACAAAACATATGCATCACATTGAGACATGAGTCCTCTACTTATATCTAAAATATTATAAAATAATTATCATTTTATTGTAGGGTGGTCGCTCTTATTTTTCCGAAATTTAAGTACTATTGCTAAATTTCAAATTTTCACAAAGTAGATTTATTTAAAAAAAAACCTAGTAGTTTAAAAATTACATTCAATTTTCTATAGATTCTATTGTTACATATTTTTGAAATAATATAGATAACTTATTCAAATTTTTTTGTCAAGTTGCCTAACTCTAATTTTTCTAATTTTTTTGCCACTTAAGGGCCTATTTTTTCAATGATGATCTGGCATATACCCCTAACATTGTTTGAAAAAAAATGATTTTTTTTTTAACCATATCCTACAATGCTTTAGGGTATGTACAAGATCATCATGCAGAAAACAGGCCCTTAAGTGGCAGAAAATTTAGAAAAATAAGTGTTAGGCAACTTAACGTAAAAATTTGAATAAGTTATCTATATTATTTCAAAAATGTGTAAGAATAGAATATGTAGCAAATTGAATTTAGTTTCTAAACTACTAGGTATGTTTAAAAAAAAAAAAATCTATTTGGTGAAAATTTGAAATTTGAATAAAGTGGTACTTAAATTTCAAGGAAAAAATAATAAGTAGGTGTTTGTTTGACCGCCCTAATCAAAATAAAATGATAATATTTTTTTACAAGATTTTATATAAAAGTAGAGGACTCATGCCCCAATGTGATGCATATTTTTTTCTAATTATTTTCTAGGTAAATAATTAATTATGAATTTTTTATTACAACTTCTTAAAAAATATAAAAACTGGTATGTTTGACCACCTTAACTTGGTCAAAACTTCATGAAATTCAATTTTTATTTTTTTAATCCTATATTATGTGAAGCAAAAAGAATGTGATGCATGGTTTGGATTCAAAAAATATGATACCATTTGAAAGCTATAGATGTTTTTCAATCACCCTATCAATGAGGACTTTAGTTGTAATTTGAATAGAAAATCAATAATAATTACTTATTAAATTCAAAGTAAAGCATAATTGATATCGATGGAAAGATGAGAATCTTCTTTAAAAACCCTTTTTCGTTTGGTCAATTTTGGCTAAAAAAATAGTCATTAGCCACATACCCATCATATTGCCACATTTTGGCCCATCCTGATCCTACACATACCCTTTAATATTGTAAATAATGTATATCCAAAGATGAAAAACATGTTTATCCAATGTATGCAAAACTTTAAGAATGCAAACAATGTATATCCAAAAATGAAAAGTACTTTTATTAAACTTATTCAAAGTTTATGAATGTAAATATTGTATATGCAAAAAGCGAAAAGTAATTTTATCCATATTATGCAAAACTTAAAAAATGTGAACATTTTTAGATCTAATGATGCTTGTAATGAAAATTATTTCAAAAATGAGATCCCTAAATTGATTTTTTGACCTAGATTCATAAAATAGATGTCCTTGAGACTTGCCAGACTTATATTATATGTTACTAGGAGGCTTTGGAAGCACAAAAAAGCAGATTTAAATCCTAAAAACTACAACTTCAAACTCAATAGGGACTAAGATGCCAGTAAGGGCATCTTTGTCCTATTGAAGGAATTTTGAGGTCCTAGAAAGTGAAACAGATAACAAGCAACTTAGAGATGGTTTTGAGTGTGAAACCCATAGATGGACTAAGATGCTAGGAAGGGCATTTTAGTCCCAATAGATGTTTTCCTTATAAATACAAAAAATATGGGTTGGTAACAGTGTTCCCATATTTCCTACCCAAGGATTTGATGTTTAGAAATATAAAAGTGTACAAATGAATGCAATAGAAAGTGACTAATGAAAAGCAATTGGATGACAAATTGAATGCAATAAAATTTTCCTAAATACAACTAAGATGATTGACAATGCACTTTTTATTTTTTCAATGAGATAAGATGATGAAACAAAGAAAAAATGAAACCTATATGCACTTTCACAAATGCAAATGTGAGAAAACCTAGATGCACTTTCCCTAATGCAAGATGCAATGCAAGCATGCATGCAATATAGATCTAGGAATTTGATGAAATTCAAATTAGAAAATGAATGTCCCAAAATGTCAGGTTCACCAAAATAAACCGAAGAAAAATATGATGGGGGAAGCCCACTAATCTCCTTTGGTCATTCAATTATGTCCTAGGAACCCTAATTAGATTGACTATCAAACTCACAAGGTGAGTCAATTCTCAACAAGGAAGACCTAGGAGGTGTTTCTTTAAGCTTTTATGGGTTCACCACTAAACAAATGCTTGAAGAAGACAAGTAAGCATTCAAATCACAAAACCTAATAATACAATCTAAATGATTGATGCAAATGTTGAAATTATGCAATAGCAAGTTATGATATATGTACTTGGGAAGTCTAGAAACATGACAAGGATTCTAAAAATGCAAAGAATTTGTCAAAATATGCTATGGAGGACTAAGATGACTTACTATCTTATTAGTCTCATTGTTTTTTTCTTAGGGAAGATGTAAAATTTTTAGATGCTGGAACTGGATCTGGAAGAATCTTTGAAAAATACCCTTGTGAGGACTAAGACACCCTTACTACCATCTTAGTCTTGATTTGAATTTTTGTAATCTCTAAATGTGATCCTGAGGCTTGATGTCCACACTTCCTTGTTCTTTAATCTCAAGTTCTAAAACTTCCAGATTTGGCCTGTAGGTGAGTTTCCATGAAGATTACAATTTTGTAATACAACTTTGCAACTTTGCACATCAAAATATCTTTAAGTATTCAACCTAATTTTACAATCACGAGCACACAAGAGGGGAAAAACTTGTTGATTGTTAGTAAATGGGGGTTTTCCTTGGTCAAACCCCTTGTTGATAATTAAACCTTGAAATATAATGAAATGGAGGGAAATGATGAATGAACCAAACACTATGTTGCAACTCACCAAACCCTTGATGTAAAGTATAAACTTATGTGAAATGGATAGATTGGATATGGATATCGTATCAAAGAAATTCTTGATAGATATGGACTTGAATTGCTTGCTTGAATCAAAATTGTACATCACAAATGTTAGCACAAAAACACAAATGATGCAAGAATGTATTTAATATGATGCTTCAATCTTGATGATGGATCCAAATGCTTGAAGAACTACTCTTGAATTCTCTTTTGAACTGAATTTTCTATGCTCAAGGAATGCTCATGCAAAAGACTTGGATGATAAATGAATGAATGAACCTTGTATTTATACTTATCCATGCTTAATATGCTGAAATTACACCACAATAAGCTAACATATGAATTTATTAATTAAAGGAGGATAAATCCTACCAATATTTGAAATAAAATCCTGAAAATACCTTAAGAGGGACTAATATGCCCTAGGTGGTGTGTTAATCCCAAGGAATGAAACTCAAGGCACAAACTCCAAAAAGGGGCCCATTTAAGGCACACTTCAAATTAGGGTCCCAATACCTTTGGGGAACAAAGACATCGTAGGTGGTGTCTTACTCCCATCCCAAAAATTAGGGACACACAACTAGAATCATTAAATTATCATTTCCCCTTTGATGTTCATCGGGATTATCCATAAAAAATATATAATTCATTATGCTTGTGGATGCAAAATAGGACCAATTAAGACATAAATAAGTATAAATAAAACAAGGCTGGCCCAAACAAGTTTGAAAATGCAAGGGTATGCATTTTCCTACACTACATAGGGTTAATGTTAAGGTTAGTTTAGGTTCAAGGTTATGGTTAGGTTAGGCTTACAAGTATCATTCAAGGATAATAGCTACGATTAGGGTTAGTATTCAATTATGATTAGAGTTAGAGTTCAATTAGGGTTAAGGTTATGGTGAGGGTTAGTGTTAGGATTCAAATAGGGTTAGGTTATAGCTAGAGTTCTAAGATAAAGCTTAATTATATATTAGTCTTAAAAGATTAAGTATATTAACCTTAATAATATAATATTAAAAAAATATTGGTTATCTGTAGAGAATTCACTACTCATGAGTCTCTTTCTTCTCAACAAATTCCAAAGCAAAAAACTACACTAAACTACCTCAAGGTACAAAGCCAAAGTTCTAGAATCAAAAAGAGCAGGTCATAAAGGTTTTCTGGACAAACTAATAGGCTCTCGGTCAAAGGATGATAGTGCAAAATAAGGACGATAGCGCGACACAATGGAATCTTAGAGGCACACTTGTGTCTTGTATGGACCAAAAAGTGAGAATTTCATAGAAAATAGTAAAGTGACTACTAGCAAACTAATTACTGAGAACTTCCAGAATGTAGGAAAATGATAAAAAGTAACAAAACTAAAGTGAAGTATAAATGACAAAGAGAACAAGAGAGAAAATTAAAACAACAACCTAAATAATGAAGCCTCCAACACATGAATGCATTCAGTACCCACATTTTTAAGATCTGGAGAAAGTGTTGGGGTCATGTAGGGGTTTTCCTTAGTTAAACCCCCATTTTGGTGTTCCCACATCCATAGAAGACTAGTTAGATAGATAGACATGATAGAAATGAAATGAATGTGAGGGTGATAAAAATAATCCCTACTAAAGAAGGAGAACCTATATCACAAAATATGAGTGATAAAAGCAATCCCCACTTGAGGAGGAGAACCTATATCACAAAGTAGTCATGCAATAGATAAGGGATGTGTGAAATCCCAAGATGCTCACAAGAATAAGGTAAGAGAGATATTAGTTGCAAGGCCAAAGGAAGCCAAAAAAGAAGAGCCAGATAGCTACAAGAGCCAAGAGTGTTGTAAATTCTTGTGAGCTTGAGGCTACTGTAGCAAACAAGGGAGTTGTGCAAGCAAGAGAAAGAGGGTAGAATGCTTGAGGGAGAAGCCAAGAATGAAAGAGATACCAAATGAGATGAAAAAAAAAAATTAATGAGGGAAAAGAAGCTTCTTGGGCAGTTACAAGGTGTCCTGAGTCATTACCACTAACAAAAGTAGTTGAAAAGTGACAAACATGCTCAAAAACAATAATTTAAACATTGAAAAGTCATGGGACACTAGCGCAACACACAGACATTTGTGCATCGCACTAGTGTCCAAACATATCATGCTACAAAATGTCAAGAAGGGGAAAAGCACAAAGTTTGATGTGAAGTTGAAACATGAGGGTAGCTACTAAAAAGGGGTCCTGAGCATCTTGAGAAGGGAAAAAGGTTGATGTAGGGCCTGAAATGAGCCTACTCAAGTGCTAAGGGATTGGACACTAAAGCAGATACAAAAATGCATGTGAAATTGTAAGGGACGCAATTTTATGACATTACATTTTTCCCCGACTTTAGTGGGAATATGAATCTACACTAATATGCATGCTATAGGAAATCTACTAAACATAAATAACACCATAATTCTAAAAGGATACTATAGAGGAAGTAGATAGCTCTTCGAATGAAGGAAGCATGCCCCCAGACTAAAGAACTACAAAAAAAACACATTAGACTATAAATACCCACACTAGACATAAAAATCATTACATCATGGGGTTAGAATATAAAAAAACACATACACACATAGCAAACTAAAGGATTTGAGTCAGGAAAGTTAAAGAGACCTCAATGTAAAAGGTTGTCTCACAACTATGTGTCATCCTCAAATTAAGAAATAACACATGAAAGAATTATAAAATGAAGAGAAGAATGCAAGGATCAATTGCTTCAAGAGAATAATGCACAACAAAAGTTAGGGAAGCAACCTATTTTGAAGAGAGGAAGAGAATATACCTAGGATGAAGAAGATGTAGATCTTCAATCCGGTATTTATAATTGAGAAGAGAAGAAAGAGAAGATAATTTGAGATCTAGAAAGGAAAAAAGATTCAGAAAGAGATGGCTCAACAACTACTCTCTCCTGAGGAGGTTTGAATGAAGGGAATCCGTAGCTCTATGGAACTATGAAGTTCAACAAAGTTCACCAAAGGCCCATAGACCAATGATGGACAAATCACATAGGATGCAAGTGCTTCATAGGCCCTTAGACCTACAAATAAGGTGTTCGCCCAAGTAATCTCTCATGAAGGAATCCCAATGAAAGGGGAATTTGTAGAATCAGATTGAAAAGTATCTTGATAGGTGCACCTGCAAAACAACATGTTAATCAACAAATAAAACATGTCAAAAAACAAAAATTCATGCAAGCAAGTAGGTAGACAGTCATGCAGACAATCAACATGTTGAAAGGCTTTCAAAAGGGTACCTTGGGAACCCTTCAAAAGAAGAGGGGTCCACTCAAGGGATGCACTATTTGAAAGTGAGGTCTAGTTAGGCTGCCCCCAAGCTAGACACAAAGATAGATATAGTCAAGCTACCCCAAAGCTAGATGTTAAGAATTCGTTTGAGATAAAAACTTTAAAAAGGGGTCCCTCGAGATCCCTTCAAAAGGAAAAGGGGTCCACTCAAAACATACATGATAGAGGAAGACCTCGATATCACTTGTCATTTGAGGAAGATGCAAGTGCATCAGAAAATAAATGAGTGATGGAACTTGAATCACAAAGTTGTTGTATTTTATCATTCAATGCCTTATGTTCACTAGTGTAATGGCTAGGCACTCAATGGTATGGACAAAAATAATGTTTTTCTTTATCATGCTTATGAGATTTTTTAATTGTAGGATAAGGAAGAGAAATCAAGTGGGCTTTTAGAATCCTCAAAAAAATATGCTCTCACTTAGATAAAGAATTAGGAGTAGGAAGAAACCAAGCTTTCTCTTGTGAAGAAGATTTTGATTGCTCACAAGAGGAAAACAGGTATGTGCAGTATCATGATGGGCCAAAAAGTGCTGATATGATGGGCATGTGTAGGGTATGTTCCTAATGACTTTTTTTACCAAAAATTGATGAACTAAAAAGGGTTTTTAAATGATATTCTTAGCTCTTCACCAATATAAAATATGCTTTACTTTGAATTTAATAAATAATTATTATTCATTTTCTATTTGAATTATGAGTAAAGTCCTGATTGATAGGCTGATTGAAAAATATCTATAGCTTTCAAATGAGATCACATTTTTTGAATCTAAAACATGCATCACATTCTATGCTTTACATACTATAGGATTAAAAAAGTAAAAATGAATTTCATGAAATTTTGACCAAGTTAAGGTTGTCACACATACGAGTTTTTATATTTTTTAAAAGTTGTAATAAAAAAATCACAATTAATTATTTCCTTGGAAAAAAATTACAAAAAAATATGCATCACATTGGGACATGAGTCCTCTACTTATATCTAAAATCTTATAAAAAAATATTTTCATTTTATTGTGGTTAGGGTGGTTAGACAGACGTACTTATTTTTTCCTTGAAATTTAAGTACTATTGCATTCAAATTTCATATTTTCACCAAATAGATTTTTTTTTTTTTTAATAAACCTAGTAGTCTCAAAACTACATTCAATTTTCTACAAATTCTATTCTTACATATTTTTGAAATAATATAGATAACTTATTCAAACTTTTACATCAAGTTGCCTAATTTTGATTTTTCTAAATTTTTTGCCACTTAAGGGCCTATGTTTTCCATGATGATCTTGTACATACCCAGACATAAAGACAAAATAAAATGGAGGATCTTCATAAATAGCATTATTTTAATAATGAAGATCACACTCTTCTACAGGATCACTATCAACCTTCTTGATAGGACTACCAACATTATCCACTTTAATAGAGGTTCGATCATCTTCCTCAAAAGGAGGATCGACATTAAGGATATTATAACTATTGCTCACATTACCTCATGATACAAAAGAGTAACCATCTTCGATAGCAGGTTTGGATTATGTTATTGGAAGGCTTAAGTGGATTGGGTTGGCTTTACATTCCCCAGTGAAGGTTTTTGTAAAGTCTAAAGAACACCAATCATCACCAAGACATGCATTTTCTTGAGAAGAGGAAAAAGGGGTAGATTTAATATTTCTTAGCTTAGAAGGATCTTCTTTAGGGACATCTATATCAAGAGTATCATTTGTAATAGGTACTACTAGAGAAAACATTAATATTGGAAGACACTGAAGGAATAATTGAATAGTCACAATCAAAATTTTTGGTGAATTCAATTATTGCAAATGAACTTAATAGATTTATTCAAGGTAGATAAGATTGCACCCATAGTGTGAATCCATGGTCTACCAAGAAGAAGGTTATATGGTGACTTTTATAACATAACATATACAAGGGTGGGTATAGTAATAGGTTCCAACCTCAAAGGAAAGACTATCATGCTTAGGGATTTTTGACCAACATTATCGAACCCATGTATGTCAATAGAAGAAGCGTTAATAGAGGATACATCAAAATTAATCTTAGGTAATAGGTCATTGCTATGTACTTTGAGCATTGAACCAGTGTCAATGAGGGTACATCTAATACCAATATTATTAATGCTAACTATAATCATTAAAGGCTCCTTTTGTTTTTGCACATCTGAGGGCATATGTTCTTGTAGATAGAACATGATATTTTGAGAATCTGCACGAATATGAGCCATCAACGCATTAACATCCATCAGCCTAGCAGAGGTAGGAGAAAGGATATTTTCCAAGGCTTCCTAAAGCATACCTTGATAAACAAGAGTAGACTGAAGCAAGTCCCACAATGAGATCTTAGTCGGAGTAACATAGAGTTTCTCAACAAGATTGTAATCACTAGGTGATTTAGTCATAGGTTTAGGATCTTGGAGAAGATTGGTTTATTATTCATTACATTCTCATATATATGGGCTACCACTCTGTTAGAGGGAGCCATAGAAAGATCCAGAGAATCACTATCAAATGAGACACCGTCAATAAAACAAATCTTTTTAGGAGAAGGACTAGCTGGATTCAGACAAATAACTCCTCGCTTAGGCCTTTGAAGGGTAGCAGAGACATACTACATTTATAGAATCATCACAACTAGTAGAAGAATCATTTGAATAAATATGCTCAACATCTATCCTTGGAGGATTTGATGTGAGAGGTACTTCATCATTCACTAATGCATCATCTCTGGAAGAGAGTGTATCAAAACAAAGATGAGATTCATCATTCACTAATGTAATATCTCTAGAAGAGAATGTATTGGAATGAAAGGGAGATTCATCATTCATGAATGCATCATCTCCAAAAGCAAGTGCATTGGAATGGAAGAGAAGGAAGAGTAATGTTAAGAAAAGTATCAATGATTTCATCTTCTTGCAACAAGATATCCTTCAAATCAAGAGGAATCTCATGAAAAGGATCAAAGATACAAAGTGACATGGGAAAAGCCAAGTCACCATCAAATGGATGGAATGAAACATCATTAGCACTTTGAATAAAACTAGATATTGAGCTCATAAAAGAAGATATTAAATTCATTTTGAAAAAAAGTAAGCTAAATATAATAAAAAATGAATAAAAAGTTCTACTGATCCTAAGCAATCTAGGGGTGAGAAAACTAAGAGAAAACAAAAATCCAAATTTTTGGATTTTTTTCAATATTTTCTAGGTTCTAGTAATTTTCATTTTTGAAGGTCTTTGGAGAAAAAATTGGGGTAAAAAATTGGGTTGGTCCCTAAAATTCTGCTTCCAAAAGCACAATATTTTAGGGATTGCATTAGTCCTCTTGGAGACCTGAAACATATTGGTTTTGTGTGCCCTATGATCAAATCGATCATACTCCCATTATAGATAAGACATAAAACATTGGATGCAACATTCTCTATCATTCTACTATCAAATCAATTTTCTCTACAGCTAGGTCATCCTTGGCTTTGCTCGATGACAGTTGTCCCTTCAGTTGTTCACAAATGTTTGAAGTTTCCATTTGAAAATGAGATATTTACTGTACACCATAGTGGATTTAATCCATTTTCTTCTAAAGGAAATGTTTCCTTAGAAACCTTTTGGCCTGAACCTGTGGAACCCATCAGCCCCCACAAAGATTTTTTTTTCTTTGCTTATCAAAAGTTCAAAACCAAATGAATAGTTGAATTGTCTCTTCGCCACATGTCCCTACCCACTTCCGCTACTCCTATCCTAGATGATACCTTGCTTCAACCTAGATTTGAACCTGAAGAAACAATGCAACCTCATGAGCAACCAACAATAAAAACTTCACCTTCATTGTCTAAACACCCAAGAGATAATGAAACCAACCTCGTCATGCCTCCTCACATTAAACAAGTTTATAAAGCCAAAGATAAAGTGATTGACCCATCTCCTTTGGTTCCTTTTGCTCCTCCTCAGGAAGAATAGGAGCCTATGGTGGATCAAACCACTCTTACACCTACATAACCTCAAAATAGAATCAAATGAAACCTTAGTGTTAAAGAGCATAGTCATCGTCGTCATCTCCTTAATCATCAGTTACAAATAGAAAAAAGAAAAGAAAATAAACCTTTTCCTTTGACAGAAGCAATTCCTTATCACCCTCCTCCACCTGACTCGCCACAAGATAATATGTTACAACCAACACAATAAAATGATCTAATAGAATAGCCACAACTCCTGATGCATCCTTCATTTTAAATTACCATCTGTCCTCTTGTTGTGATTAATCTTGATGATGATGAGGAGGAGGAGGAGATCTCTAAAACAGATGAAGAGGTGCATAATGATCTAAATTCTTTATTTTCCTCTTCCATGAACTTAAATGATAATCCCCTACACCAAGTGAGGAATCCAGTACTTCCCCTAGTTTGGCACTTGCAATTATCCCTTTGGGCAATCAACTACCCTCACAATAAACTTAACATGATTGGGAGGTAGATGACTTATTAGATGGTTGACTTGCATTTGTGTTAACTAGCCTTTTTTACATTTTCCTTTTTTTTCTTCTATTCTTTTGTGTGATTATATGTGTGTATCGTGTTATCCCATAATGTGCATTTATGTTCTCCTTCTCTTTGTACACTTCCTCTATTTGTAAATCTATTCTTCTATATTTCATACTTTATCTTTTCTTTTCCACTTTTGTTTTGTGTTCTCCTTTTGGGGATGACACAAAGAGTTGAGACACTATATGTCTCTTCCATATTGACCCAAAAGGTCATTTTCTTTTTCACTTTTATTTTGTGTTTCTCCTTTTGGGGATGATGCAAGGCATTGAGATTGAAATGTCCCCTTCATGTTGACCAAAAATATTTTTCTTTTCTTTTGCCTTTTTTTTGTTTGTGTTCTCCTTTTGGGGATGATGCAAAGCATTGAGACCATAATGTCTCTTCCATGTTGACCCAAAAAATTTTTTTTTTTTTTTTTCACTCTCTTTGTATCGTTCTTCCATTTTTATGTATTTGGGGAATGATGTTAATTCCAAGCTCTTTCATTAAAAAGTTGTAGCAATGAACATACTTACCCCAAATCCATAGATCCCTTATGTGTTTGGTGTGTTTCTTTTTGGGGAAACCCCTCTTTCTTTATTTCCTTTTTCCTTTACATGATGCAACCCTACATGGAAGTGCATGACTTGGCATAGGGGCTTTCCAAGTTGTCTCTCATGTCTTATTTTCTTTTTGAAAATTTCATTTGCTACTTTAAAGTAATTTCTCACAGAATGGTGTGTAGCAATTCCTTTAAAGTGGGGGCATACATTGGCATTGTTGGTTCTTAGTGCATCCTTGTTACTTTATATGATGCGTTTGTCACTTTGTGGATGACATTGGGTGTGATTTCCTTCATAATTGTGACCTATCTTAGCATATTACATTCCTCTTAGTGGCCTAATGTGATACACTGCATCCCCTAAGTTGCGAATATTCCATTCTTTGATTGGTCCTCTCTTAGAGACATTAGACATGTAATGTTCCCTAATTGCACCATATAAAAATTTCCCCTTGTAATTTTCATGGTCTTTTTAGCATTTTTTCATGGTGTTTGGCCTATTTTGCTTTGATTTAATGTTGTAATATGGCTTGAACATACATATTTAGGTACTAAAATTCAAATAATGACATCTTGTCAAGGTGTTGTGAAGTGTTGTAAAACATTTCTACACTCATCTAGACTCTATTCATTACAATTCGCCTAAAAATCACCTTTTCATCACTAAACAAGTCTTGTTTTGAAGTGTTGCAAATTCTTGTAACAAGATTTCACACTTTTCTAGGCACAACTTCACTATTTACACCTTTCTTATGCTTTATTTGACCCCTTTATGTCCTTATAAGCTTTAATTAAGTGTATTTTTGAATGCAAACCTGACAAATAACATTAAATGTGACTTAATTCCCAACACCCATTTTCATGTCCTAGGTGGAACCCATTTGCCATGGGTGGTGAATGAGTCCCCCTTGGCTCAAAATTCAAAATTTTTCAAATTTTTTTTCAAGTTTTTCTTCAGAATCACTTTGACGGCACCTTCAAATTTTACAAATTTCAAGTGACCATGTAAAATTTTCCTTTGCACGTGCTGAGAAGTGCACCTACAACACCTACCTGAGTGACCTACTTTGGAGGGTCACAACTCAAAGCTAGTAAATTTTCTTTCCAAGCCTCTTGGTGGAACCATTCACTTGACATGTTTGAACATGCATGTCAGTTTTCAGCTTCCCATAATGAGTTTTGACAATGTTTTGAAAAGCGAAGCTGGAGGGTTAGAGCTGAAACTTTTTGCTATTTGCATATTTTCAATTCTATGAAGTGGCCTCCTATTTGAGTTGATATCTTGTAACTAGACATGATTGTCATGAAAAATGGATTGTTTCTCTCCATTCTCCCTACACTCGTGTACTCTCTTGGCCTGATTTCAGAGCCTCTAGATCAAATTTTCTAGTTTTTTGAGATGAAAAGCAAATACAATTTTTTTAGTTTTGCATCTGCATTTTTGAAAATGTTTCAAAGTGGTCATCTTTGACCCCTAATATATCATGAAGAGTAATGACTGAAGAAAATACATTTTTCATACATACTCAGTGTACCTAGATGAGATTATGTTTCCAATGGAATCCCCCCTGAAGTTATTTTCATATTTTTCAAAGTGGTGACTTTGAGAGCCTTGATTGGTTTTGAACAGGTGCAGTTGCAGAAATGGCCAACTGAGCAACTTTGACATTGAATAACTTTCACCTCAAGATCTCTTTTTCCAAACCATTTTTTGCATTGAATTATTGGGTTGAATGTTTACATGCTTGTTCAACTTTGAGCATCCAGGATAAGTTCTTATGGGTTATTTAATTACTTTCTTATTGCAACATCACCAAAAAGTTTCAAATTTTCAAAATATAAGGATAACCCATTTCTTTTTTTGGTCTAAAACCTCTACAACTCCATTTCCATAAAAAATGGTCATATGATGCATTATTTTAATGCATTTTTGGTGTGGCAAACATGTCTCAGGAGATAATTTACAAAGGAGGTACTTTATTTTTGATGGTTGGGTGAAGTTTGTGGAAATTACTTTTCTCTAACAATTGATTATGATCACACATAAAAATATAGGCTCTAGGGGTCACCATTTGTGCGTAGTGAAATTTTTCCATTTGGGTCATAGGCGTAATTAAAATTTTCCCATTTTCTAATGCTTTCAAATGTTAATATTTTAAATATTGGGAAAATTGAAAAATACATTTAAGGCAATTATAAAGCACAACTTCAAATGTTCTGAGGAAAAGCAAGTTTAATTCTTGCTTGTGATTGGTTGAAAAGCGGTTTTCAATGGATGAACTCATGGTGGATTGTTGTTTGGGGTTTTTTTCCCATTCAAATCAGTGATGGCATGATGGTTGTGTTCTCACATCATCCATCATGGATTGGAGGCCTCCTTTCCAAATAAAATCAATGGTGAAGTAATGCTCTGAGCTTCTCATCGCTCATCAACATTTCAAGTTTGGTTTTCATTTTAAATAAGTGATTGGTGGTTGTGCAAGTTGGATAGAAACTCATCAAATTTCCTTTTGTTTGTTGGGGCAGCAAATTATTTGTGCAAGTTTTTGTAAATCCAAGAAAATGTTTTATGATGAAAACATGAAAGAAGAGCAACCATTGCATTGGCTAAAATGGATCGATTTGATATTACAAAATATATTTTTCACACAGGTACATAGAATTGTGGTAGGGAACAGTTTTCACTTGCATTCAGAATGTATCAAAATTAGTAAGGAATTCCTTTGAATGGTGTTGGGGTTTCATGGAAAAATTTATGTGTAAACAACAAAAAAATCAATGGAGAAACATATATCTCTCATTGCTATTTTATTGCATTTGCTCAAAATTCATTAGCAATGAGCGATGGTTTTCTCTTTTATCTCCCATCGCTGATGGGAGTTTTCATTTCCTCAAACTATTAGTCATGAGCGCTACTAGATACAAATATCTCCCATCAGTAATTAATTTTAGTTGTTCTAAATAAATTCGCGATGTGTGATGGTGGTTGTCATGAATAAATTTTTCACAAATAAAATAAAATTTTATTTGTTGCAATTAAAAGTTGTTGGTGAATAAATTATGGTGAAAGTGAAAAGGCATGGGTAAAGTTGTAACTTCCCAATGATATAATATTTTAAAGCCTTCATAATTGAAAGCAATATTTTTTCTATTAAGTAATGTTTGTGTAAAGCTCACAACAATTGTTAATGGTGTTCATCTTTTCACTTTGCATTCATGATTGGTGATGAGATTGGGCTTTGTGGTTTAATCGAGCATCGTTAATAAATATTAGCATTCCCAAATACACCCACGATGTGTTATGTGTCAAGGAAGGAAAGTAAATGGTGGGCCTAGTAAGATTTATAAGTTTTTTTAAAGATTTTTTTTTTTTTAAATGTTTTCCCTAGCTTATAATTTTAAATCTCTCCATTCGAAAAGGTAAAATTTTAAAAATAAGAGGTAAGAACATAGGTAAAAGGATTTTAAAAGCCCGATAAGTGAATAAAATATTCACTTTATTAGTAAAGGTTCTCTTTGCTAGGGTAATTGAGTTTATTTGATAAAATAATTTTACTTTGGCTAGGAAAATATTAAAAGCACAAAAGCTTCTTCAAAGGAAATAATTTTGTAAAGTGAATATTTTATTCACTTTGCAAAGAGTTTTACTGGAGATAACTTTTTATAGAGAACACCATTTTTAACAAGCAAAGGAAGTCACTAATCTATGGACCTAAATGTGCCAGATGTCATTGGGAGATCTTCATCTAGGGTTTTTTGTTTTCTCCTTAAGTGTTTTCTTTCTACCTCATTCTGAGGGAGGTTGTTTTGTAAATTAACATAGAGAACACTGTAATGTGAATACAAAGAATTTTAGAGTTAAGTTTTAGTATCTAAGTCTATCAATATTTATGTAATTTTGATTACAATACTGGAAAAATAATGTTGAATATTTCAAGTTTGAGACTATTTTTCTCTTTATAGATTATGCATGATAGAATAAAGGTTGTCTTATTTGTTTCTATCAATTTTAGATAGGTGTGTGGCTCTATTCTTGTTTATTAATTCAAAGAATTATTGTAGGTGCTTGAATATGGCTATAATTTTGTATTGAATTGAGTGCTAGGACACTAGTAAGAAGTAAATGTTAAGACACAATGTTGAAATGTTGTAGTGGAACATTTCAAGGCTTCATATACTGTCAGGTGAAAATTGTTATCAGATTATGTATGTTTTTGAGTTGATTTTGTTCCAAGGATGAGGCACTAATCTAAGTGTGTTATTCATGTTACATGTTTTAGTTAATACAATAGTTGATCATATTTTAAATCAAATATCAATATTAGTTCATTTGTGTGAGGAGTTCAATGAGTTACATCTCTCATGTTTAAATTAGGCATTACTGTAGAGGTCAGCCAAGCCTTTATAATATTGTGTCTATTAAGCATCTAAAGGAGAAACATTTGTTTACAGTTTATTTGTTACTTCAACACACAAGTATCTATAAATATACTATTGGGATTACCCTCCTTGGTTTAACAGAGCTAAAAGTGTAGAAGATTTCAAACTCTTTGATTGAATCTTGTTCATTGGCCATATCAACTTGTTGAGTCTAAATATGAGACAGTAGATACTCTTTAGGACTCATTGCATCTATTGATTTGGGCACCAACACACTTGATGTCAGCCTATGATGAGGTATCAATAGGTTACTAAGGCACAAGATTGTATAAATAAGTGATTTTCTCTTCATTTTACATCTCCTACAATATTGTATAAATAAGTGATTTTCTCTTCATTTTAAATCTCCTACAATCTCATAACACATTCAAGCATTCATCAAGTTCACTTATTCACTCATTCAAGCACTTTACAACACCAAATCAAGCATCCATCAATAATTTTGAAGCATCCATTGACACAACATCAAATTTTCTTCAACAAGGGTTTGGTAAGTTGATAACATTTGCATGTTATTTTTTTATTATTCTCTTTCATTTAATTATTTTATTAAGGGTTTGATTACCAAAGTGGGATTTGACCAAGGAAAACCCCTATTTGGTAACCCTCAACCATTTTCCCCCTCTTGCATGTGTGTTTGCAGACTTTTGTATATAGATTTAACAAGTACTTAGGTGTAGAAGAGTGGTCAAAAATTCAACAAGGTTTTTTAAGGAAAAATCAACCTCATTTGAAGCTTGAAGAAGGTATTATGTCTGTTTCCTATAGAATTGACTTCAGTAACCCAAGAAGCAAACAATCTCAGATTTGGTGTTGTAGAGTTGTCTCTAGATTTCTCAGAATTTTGGGAGAGGACTGATTCACAACTAGTAGTGAATAAGTCCCACCTTAAGGATGGAAATATAAGTTTCGTTAGATTCTAGATCCTAACACTCAGAAACCTGTTCCCAACAATTTTCATTAGAAGTAGGACTCATTCGCCACCCTGGATGAATGAGTCCCACTAGTGAAATTTTGTAATTCCAAAAAACATCTAGAACATTCCAGAATCTTCATCATACCTCTAGGTGCACACCGATTCAACTCATTTCTTTTTGTTATGCACTTATTTGTTCATAGCTCTTTGTTTGCATATCACATTGTGTTTTCCAACATAGCATAAATATTCAATTTTGCATACATAATCAGTCATTTAGGTCACTTAAGTGCATATACTCCATTTCATTTAGGCATAATAACATCCTACATTGCATAATTTGAATGAACCTAGCTAGCATTTTTGGCCTACCTCTCTCCTTTTAGGTGCAAAACCCTAGAAGAGTTAGAGAGTCATGTGGTGCAAAAATCTATGATTCACTAAGTTATAGACCTCACATGAACTTAACAAGACTCATTTGAAAATTTATTTTACATTTTACATTTTTTGCATTCACATGACCACCTTGCATAACACAACTTACATGCCTATGGTGCCATCCTGCTTGTTCATGAGATCTAAGCATACAAAGCTTTGCTTGACTCATTAAGAAAGAACCAATATTTTCCTTTTTGGTGCTTTATTAAAGTTAGTAGGAGGTATAACTTTGATATTTTTGAGAAGAAAGCCCATTTTGAGGCTCGACTTTCCCCATAGCCACCTATGTGTTTGTGAGTACATACCATCCCAGCATATGCTTCTCACCTTTTGGGCCTTCTCGCCCAACAGATAGCCATGAGTTTTGGCTCCCCAGGGTGGGTATGCATTTTTTTTCAGACAAACAACCTAGATTTGATTTACAATTAGCTGAAAAAATGATCAAAGCTTGATTTGACTCTCCTTTTTATTTTTCTCTTTCACATGTGTGTGTTCCTTTGTTCTTATGTTTAGTTTTCCATGTGATCTTCATCCTTGGGGCTTGATCATCCCTCTTTATTTTTTTCATTCCATCTTTCTAGCATAAGTACATTTGGATCCCTCTCGATATGCATGGCTACTTTAGTGTGAGTTTGAACCAAGTTCATCCTCTCACTAAAGTGGGGGTAAATGTACCATAGAAAAATAGATCTTTGGACATTTTCATGGTCATTTAAGTCTTTTTAATGTGATTCTTTACTTATTTTTCTTAGATTTAATGTTGCAATGTAACTTATGCATTCACATTAGGTCCTGAATATTCAAATTATGATGTCTTGTGAAGGTGTTGTGAAGTGTTGTAACACATCTCTATACTTTTCTAGGCTCTTCTTATTATAATTCATCTAAGAATTCCCTTTTTATCCCTTTTCAAGTCCTATTTCAAAGTTTTGTAAAGTCTTGTAACAAACTTTCATGCTTTTCTAGGCTTGTTGCCACTAATTACACCTTTCTTATGCTTTATTTGGCCCCTTTTTGCACTTATAGGCCTTATTTAAGTGTACTTTCGAATACAAACCTGAAAAACATCATTAAAGACAACTTAACTCTTGACACGCACTTGCAAGATTTAAGTGGGACCCATTTTCCATGGGTGGTGAATGAGTCCCTCTTAGAACAAAATTCAAAATAAATTCAAATTTCTTTCAAGTTTTTATTGATTAAGACGTTATGTTAGCCTATGATGTATTTTTGGGTAATTAGGGCATAAGTGTGTATAAATAAGTGTCTTTCTATCCATGTTAACCCCCATTCATCAAGTGCACTAATTCACCCATTCATTCAAGCATTTGAGCAACATAGCATCATTGAATCAAGCATCTTGGAGCAACCATTGTCATGTCTTCAGACATCAACAACAAGGGTTTGGTGAGTTTAGGAAATTTTCATGTTATTTTTTCATCATTCCTTCCTTGTTTTCATATCATTTCTTTATCAAAGGTTTGATTACCAAAGTGGGATTTGACCAAGGAAAATCCCTATACTCTAACCCTTAGCCATTCCCACCCTCTTTGTATATGTGTTTGCAGATCTTGTAGGAAGATTTGTTAAAGAAATATGTGTTGAAAAGTGGTCAACAAGTCATCAAATATATTCAAGTCAAATAAACCCTAATTCAAGCTTGGAGACAACATTTAGCCTATTTTTTGTAGATTTGGTTACATCAACCTAACAAGAAGACAAGTGCAGATCTGGACCCACATAGTTGACTTCATAATTTGCAAAATTTTCAAGGAATAATTCACCATCAGTGGTGAATAAGTCCCACTACTAGGTTGGAAAAAAAAATTTCACCATAATTCAGTTCTTGATAGTCAATTTAACCAATTTCAATAAAGTTTGCTAGAAGCAAGATTAATTCAAAATCACTGGAGAATGAGTCCCACTTATCATTAACAATGATTTTTTCAGATTCTAGAACCTTCCAGCATCAACATTTCATATCCAGGTGTACTTTTTTTAGTTTCATTCAATTATGTTTTCATTTGCGCATGTTTCTAGTCCATTTCTTCATATCACATTGTGTTTTCAAACACTTCATATTTCTTAGGTTTTGCATAAATAATCAATCAATTTTACTAGTTTTTTCCATCATACTTACATTATTTTTAGTGAACCACCTCAGTTTTTGTCCTATCTCTATCCTTTTAGGTGAAAAACCCTAAGAGAGCAAGAGAGTACATAGCCCCTAAAAATTGACAAGTTCATTTTGGTGAACCTTCATATTAAACATAATATTTTTGATTTACATTGCATTTACATCCTAGGACTCATAGAATTATCTTTCACATTTTTTTGCATCCTAGGGTTTACAACTTTGCATTAGTGAATATCTCATATCAATTTCATTTTTGGGCTTCAAAACATTACAAAAACTCAAATTATGAATTTTCATCATAGTTTTAGAACAGAAAAGCACAAAAATCACTTTAAATTTTCTAAAAAATTAGAAAAAAAATCATCCCTAGACTCATTTTCCACCCTGGGTGAATTAGTCCAATTGCACTTTCTGCATAGCAATTTCTATCATCTTCACAATAACTTTTGCATTTCTATTTTTTGTTATTGCATTCTTGTTTTAGTTTACAAAATTTCTATTAATTTCATTTTATTATTCCTAGTTTTCATTGCATTTGCATTCACCCCACTTCTTGTGGTATTTGTATGAGTGTTTGGTGCCCTATTGATAATACTTTACTGAGAAGTTCTCAACTCATGGCCTCCCATGAGAACACACTCGTTGTGGACCTTGGGTTGTCTCAAACTCCTACTCTTGGTTGGAAATGGTGCATTAGGCATGGATACTACCACCAGTACACCTTTACCTTCACATACAATGCATGTTGACACACAAAAAAATATCATTCCACAAGATAAAATCATTAACATTCATGAGGATTTAGCACATTTACAACAAGATTTATGTCTTGAAAACATCTCCACCACTGCAATACTTGCTATAGACAACATAAATCACCTACTTGAAAGTGATGATGGCTTACATGTTATGAGAATTTTTTTTGAGATATACAAGAAACATGTTCCTTCCACTTCCTAACCATCAAACACTATGGTTAGCCAAGGAGGATCTCAAATTCCTCCTCCTCCAACCATCACATCCATTCCCACAAATAGCACTCCTCAAGTTACAAAAAACATGTAATAGGTTAGTCATGTGAATCTTTCTTTCGCTATTCCAAATAGCATTCCTAGTTCTTTTGTGGCATCGCATGTTCCATCCTCCACCACCTTCACCCCTCTTAGTGTCCCCTTCACTTTTCTTAATATTACATATATACTCCATCACCATTCTCTCTTGCACCTCATACCACTTACACTAACTCTCTTATTACACAACTCTTTTGCATTATTTCTTCCATGCAACAACAAATATCCACCATTAACCAAAATCAAACCACACCACCCCCATATTATGTTTATAGCAGCCCATTATCTTTACAAATATTAAGAACACTCATGATTCCACAAGGAATTGAGATGCCTAAGTTTGAGAAGTACGAAGGAAAAGGAGATCCTACTAATCATTTCAATGCATATACAATCTTATGCAATGACTTTTTCCTTGATGAAAAATTGTTAGCTAAACTGTTTCCTAGGACTTTAAACGACACTGCCTTGGAGTGGTTTTCAAACTTACCCAATCATTCAATTCAATCATTTAATGAAATTTTTGATGCCTTCATAAGTAATTTCCAAGTCCATATGACTCCCAAAAATACAATGGCTAATTTAATGAGGTGTAAACAAAATGTGGATGAAAAATTAACTTATTTCATTTCACGTTATCAGTCATTGTATGCTCAAGTAGATATCAAGGTTCCTGATTCATATCTCCAAAAGATGTTCATCAAAAACTTGCAAAATCACATTTAGGATAAGTTGGTCATGATTAAATTTCCTTCTTTCATGCATTTATGCACAACCCTTTATGACTACCACAACTCGGTTACTAGTCGTGATTCAAAGTCCACTTCTAGCTGAGCTGATAAGTCTAAAAATAGCAACCAAAACAACTCACAAAAATTTAGAAAACCAAACAAAGGCTTCTTATATTTTAATCTACCTCCTCCACAACCAAATCAACCTATTCATAATCAAGTGGAAGTCATTAAAGCAACCATTCCCTTTACCTATGGGGACCTGAAGAGACAATTTGATCCTTTACCTAATACCCTCCATAACACAATGACTCAATTGCTACAACAACAGATGATCACTTTTCCTATAGTCAAACCCCTTGACCCTACCAATCATTTACCCCCAACCTTTAAACCAAATGCTTATTGTCATTTTCATCGCCAAAATGGACATGACACAAAACAATACAAGCATCTCAAACACCTAGTGGAAGACCTCGTTGATTCTGGTCATCTATCCATTATGGGTGTTAATGATCAGGGAAATAAGTCCATCACCCCCCCAATCAGAATTTGCAAAGTTTTACCAACCCCATGCCTAAACACAATGTTTCCTTTTTCAAATCCAGTGAACCTTCAAACACAAATGTGATGAATATTGATACAATTACTAAACAACATGATCTTACTTCAAATGTTACCCATGTTAATCCTATGGATGAACTTGTGGGTATGATAGATGTTAGATCCCTCATAAGGGCCCAACTAAAAAATATCTTGATATTACTTTTTCCTCTCATGATATCCTTAAAAATCTTCCTGATGGTCCTCTTTACATATCTGACTGCATCTATGATAAGTCCACCAATGGGATATTAATAGATCCCACTTGTGGTGATAATGTGATCATAGAAGAATTTTTTGTATTACATGATCTTTATCAAGATGATTATGACAAACCAACAACATGGATTAAAACACATACTATTTTTGTGTTCCCTAGGATTGGATCAATCATACTCTCACTATAGATAAGACCTAAAAAATTGGATGTAACATTCTCTATCATTCCACAATTGGATTAGTTTCCTCTATGGCTAGGTCATCTTTGGCTTCACTTGATGAAAGCTGTCCCTTTAGTTGTTCACAAATGTTTGAAGTTTCTACTTGAAAATGAGATATTTACTATGCACCATAGTGTCTTTAATCCATTATCTTCTAAAGGAATTTTTTCCTTAGAAACCTTTTAGGATGAACCTATGGAACCCACCACCCCTAGCAAAGATTTATTTTTCAATGCCTATCAAAAGTTAAAAAGCAAATGAATATCCGAATTATCTCTTCACCACATGTCCCCATCCACTTCCTCTACTCCTATCCTAGATGCGAGCTTGCTTCAACCTGAATCCAAACTTGAACAAACAATGCAACCTAATGAGAAACCAACAGTAAACACTTCACCTTCATTGTCTAAATTCCCAAGAGATAATGAAACCAACCCCATCATGCCTCCTCAAACTAAACATGTTTACAAATCCAAAGAGAAAGTGATTGACCCATCTACTTTGGTTCCTTCTACTCCTCCTCAGGAAGAATAGGAGCTTATGGTGGATCATCCCACTATTACACCTACACAACTTCAAAATAGAATCAAATGAACTCCAGTGCTAGAGAGCATAGGAATCATCATCGTCTCCTTGCTCGTTAGTTATAAACAAAAGAAAACAAAGAAAATCAACCTCTGCCTTTAACATAAGCAATACCTAATCACCCTCATTCACCTGACCCGCCACAAGATAATATGTTACAACTATCACAACAAAATGATTTGATACAACAACCACAACTCCTGATACATCCTTCATTGTAAATTACCATCCATCCTCCTATCATGATTAATCTTGATGATGATGATGAGAAGGAGGAGGAGATCTCTAAAATAGATGAAGAGGTGCATAACAATCTAAATTCTTTATTTTTCTCTTCCATGAGATCAAATGATAAATCTCCTACACCAAGTGAGGAACCTAGTACTTCCCCTAGTTCGGCACTTGCAATTCTCCTATTGGATAGTCAACAACCCTAACAATACACTAAACATGATTGGGAGGCAAATAACTTGTTAGATGGTTGACTTGCATTTTCCTTAACTAGCCTTTTTACATTTTCCTTTTTTTTCTTCCTTTCTTTTGTGTGATTTATCCCATAATGTGCATTTTATGTTCTCCTTCTCTTTGTGCACTTCCTCTATTTGTAAATTTATTCTTCTCTATGCCATACTTTATCTTTTCCTTTTCACTTTTTTTTTGCATTCTCCTTTTGGGGATGACACAAAGAGTTGAGACACTCTATGTCTCTTCTATATTGACCCAAAAGGTCCTTTTCTTTTTCGCTTTTATTTTGTGTTTCTCCTTTTGGGGATGATGCAAGGCATTGAGAGCGAAATGTTGCCTTCATTTGACCAAAAAAAAATTTCTTTTTTTCCCCTTATTTTTGCTTGTGTTCTCCTTTTGGGGATGATGCAAAGCGTTGACACCACAATGTCTCTTCTATGTTGACCCAAAACAAACTTTTTTTCCTTTCATTTTCTCTCTCTTTGTGTCATTCTTCCAGTTCTATGTATTTGGGGAATGATGACAGTTCCAAGCTCTTTCATAAAAAAATTGCAGAAATGAAAATACTTACCCCAAATCCATAGATCCCTTATGTGTTTGGTGTGTTTCTTTTTGGGGACAACCCCTCTTTGTTTTGTTCCAAGTTTTTCCTTTTCATGACATAACCCTACTTGGAAACGTATGACTTGGAATAGGAGCTTTCCAAGTTGGCCCTCATGTCTTGTTTTCTTTTTTCTTTTTTCATTTGCTACTTTAAAGTAATTTCTCACAAAACAATGTGGAGCAATTCCTTTAAAGTGGGTCCATACATTGACATTATTCAATTGCATTCTTGGTTCTCAATGCAGCCTTGTTATTTTATACAATGTGTTTGTCACTTTGTGGACGACATTGGGTGTGATGTACTCCATAAGTGTGACATATTTTAGTATATTTCATTCCTCTTAGTGGCTTAATGTGACACACTACATCCCCTAAGTTGAGAATATTATATTCTTTGATTCATCCTCTCTTGGAGACATTAGACACAATGTTCCCTAATTTGTGGACCTTTCATGAACTTAACAAGACTCATTTGAACATTTATTTTATATTTTACATTATTTTCATTCACATTGCCACCTTGCATAACATAGCTTGCATGCTTGTGGTGCCATCCTGCTTGTTCATGAGTTCTAAGCATATGAAGCTTTGCTTGACTCATGAACCACAAATCAACATTTTTGTTTGTGGCACTTTATTAAAGTTATCAGGAGGTATAACTTTGATATGGTTGAGATGGAAGTCCATTCTAAGGCATGAATTTCCCCATAGTCACCTATGTGTTTGTTAGTACATTCCAACCAAGTGTATGTTTTTCATCTTTTGGGCCTTCTCACCCAGTGGATAGCCATGAGTTCCATCACCCCAGAGTGAGTATGCATTTTCTTTTTTAGAAAAATAGCCTAGATTTGATTCACAACTAGTTGAATGAACAATTGAAGCTTGATTCAATTCTCCTTTTTCCTTTTTCTCTCACATGTGTGTGTTCCTTTGTTCTTATGTTTATTTTTCCATCGGATCTTGATCCTGGTGACTTGATCATCCCTCTTGATCATTGTCAATCCATCTTGCTAGCATAAGTGCATTTGGATCCCTCTTGATATGCATGGCTACTTTAGTGTGAGTTTGAATCAATTTCATCCTCTCACTAAAGTGGGGCCTAAATGTACCATAAAAAATGGATCTTTGGACATTTTCATGGTCATTGAAGTTTTTATCCTATGATGCTTGACTTATTTTTCTTATTATTAATGTTGTAATGTAATTTATGCATTCACATTAGGTCTTGAATATTCAAATTATGATGTCTTGTGAAGGTGTTATGAAGTGTTGTAACAGATTTCTACATCTTTCTAGACTCTTCTTATTATAATTCATCTAAATATTCCCTTTTTATTCTTTATTAATTCCTATTTCAAATTGTTGTAAATTGTTGTATTTTTGGGTAATTAGGGCATAAGTGTGTATAAATAAGTGTTTTTCCATCCATTTTAACCCCCCATTCATTCAAGCATTCAAGCATTTGATAAACATAGCATCATTGAATCAAGTGTCTTGAAGCAGCCATTGTCATATCTTTAGACTTGAACAACAAGCTTTTGTTGAGTTTAGGACATTTGAATGTTATTTTTTCATCATTCCTTCTTTTCATTGCATTTCTCTATCAAGGGTTTGATTAACAAAGTTGGATTTGACCTAGTAAAATCCCTATACTCTAACTCTTAACCATTTTTTCCCTCATTGTATGTGTGTTTACAGGTCTTGTAGGAAGATTTGTCAAAGAAATAGGTGTTGAAAAGTGGTCAACAAGTCATTGAACCTATTCAAGTCAACTTGTTGAAAAATGAGGTGTTTTCTTAGCTTAATACTCTATAAAACTTTAATATTGCTAATCTAAGTAAGTCTTTTCTTTGTTACATATATTCTTTGTGGATGATTATATTGATTAATCCATTTTACTATTATAGAATGTAGAGAGAAGTAGATAGAAGAACTATACAGGATATTAGAAAGATCACACAAGATGTACCATGGAGAAACCCTTTCGGGAAAAAACTCCACCAAGAATTATTCTATTATTCAATCTCTGAATTACAATAGCTCCAATTCTTGCTTGACAATGCTTCTTTTGTCTTTACCAATCTTCTTCACACCTGCAATAACAATTAAAAACTCTATTCAACTTGAATGAGATATAGAGACAATATGCAACCTTGTAATCTCCAAACGATGATAATTACAATGCATAAGCTCAAGCCTTTGAAAAGGTACACCATATTCCTTCAAGTTGAGTTATTCAATGAAGACTAAATCTTACAGCATGTGCTTCATACATTTGGGTGTCCCAAACTGAAGCTGCAACTTCTCCTTCACTTCGGTGATAATTCCAAAGTTCTTCCTCAAAGTTGGCGCCCTTAAGTAAAGATACTTAACTGAGCCTTTAGAAATATCTTATCATGCATGAGAGGTAAATCCAATAAATCATCCTGGGTGCCCAAGTTGGCTTCAAGTGCTTTATAGTTAACTGAAACATTTACTCAACACCATTCCCAAAGAATTGTCATCCCTTGTTAACTAGAGCTAGTCCCTATTATATGTCATGCAAATCAATGTTATTAGCCATGCATTACAAGTTAACTGAAGCTAACTACATGCAACTCAAAATAACCAACATGCATGCAACTAAAGATAACTGAACTGAACTAAACTAAACTGATTCTGAACTGAACTAAACTGAATTGAACTGAACTAATTTGAACTAAACTTAACTAAACTTCAAGCATGCAAACATCAAATCCTAACTCCTAGGATCTTTACATGCATTCAGAAGTGTTAACTGTTACTCCGTATAGTTAATTGGACACAAGGTGAGTTTCACCTTACCATGTGAGTGTCCCATGTGTCCCTATTATTTAGGAACTCACTATGGATGCCCTCACATGCTTCTTACATTTAGAATTAATTAAAAATGTCAATAATCATGATTATTTCATCAAATATTAATCTCATCCTAATCTTAGTGTTGTTGAACACATTCCAAGAATCTAGGAGATACATGAAATAATTAATGTTTAGGAATTGCAATTAAATGGCATCCTATTTTCAACATTCTCCCACTTGACATTATACATTGCAATTATTCTAAACAAGGAATAATAAAAGAAGTACAAGACTCAAGGCCAATGGCCTTTTTGCACCAACTAATCAAACCATGCTAACTTCAAATGCAACCTGCATAATCATGAAGCTTCCAAGCAAATGATTAAAACCAAGAGAACTTATCTGTATGGTTTCATAAGATAATATGTAACATTAATTAAATTGTTAACTTTTTCAATTAATACCTTCCCATTATAACCAAACCATTACCTTTCCCAAGCCTCTTTAACCAAACCACCTCTTCAGAGGCATGCTAAACCACCGAGTGTGTTGAATTCACATTCAGCCAAGGTGTAGACTCCTCGGTCTTTTCTGTTGAAAAAAATTTCTTACAAGTAACCATTCCAACAAATGTCTCTTACCACAAGAGAATTCCAGCCTCACCTATTTCTCCAAGTATCCATGAGGACCTGTAACCAACCAATCCATGCAAAACTCCAAATGCAACACAACACTTTCATGAAGTAATCAAACAAATGATTAATGTACCCAATACTTAAGAGAAACACACAAAATCAGTGCCAAAGCTCCAATCATGAATTAGGAACATAAACATGACATCCATGATCTAACCATCTCCTCTTAGGAGATCACATGGATCATAACATACTTATACATCCTAGTCTCAAGAGAAGCATGTAATATGCCAAACTCTAAATGTATATCAAGAGTAAACCATGACATCCATAACAAATATACTCTAAACCAAGAAACCATATCTCTAATCACATGGAGATAACCCTACCAATGATGCATCCAAGTCACTACCAACAACTCCCACTGAACCATGATATTGAGTCACACATGGCATCATGACTACCATCCTCTCTACGAAGATTACTCTAAAACATGAAGCAAAGAGTTATCACAAACAATATTAGTTGAAATAACCAATGCATCATTACTATTATCTGAGGACTCCTCTGTAGAAGAACCAAAACTCTCTTTCTTGTTCTTACAATCCTTCTTCACGTCTTGGTTTCCCACAGTTCCAACACTTTACCTTACTTCGTCCTTCTGACTTACCCTTCCCTTCCTTGTTTCCCTTAGGCACCTTTTTCTT
Organism: Sequoia sempervirens; assembly: GCA_007258455.2. NCBI lineage: Eukaryota > Viridiplantae > Streptophyta > Pinopsida > Cupressales > Cupressaceae > Sequoia > Sequoia sempervirens. Next base: position 13,865,189 of record VDFB02168118.1, read on the forward strand.
AGGCCTACCTTTTACAAACAAGTTATCTTGGATTTCCTCCTTAGACTTCCTCCTCATCTCCTCTAATAGGAGAGTAGGAATAATGTTGTCAATCTTTGGATCTGCACCATTTCCACTAATTGCAATAATTAGATTTTCCCAAGAATTTGGTAAAGAACAAAGCAATAAAATGCACTTATCCTCATCCTCAAGCTTTACATCTACAGATGCTAACTGACTGAGAATTAATCTGAAATAATTTAAATGTTGTGCTACTAAATCACCATCTTTCATTTTCAATTAATATAATTTCCTTTTCAGATACAACTTATTAGTGAGACTCTTAGTTTGATAAATATCCCTTATTCTTTTCCATAATTTATATGCACTGGTTTCCATTGAAACATTCAAAAGAACAACATCAGCAAGACATAACCTTATTGTTCCTCTTGCCTTCTTATCTAACTTAGCCCAATCTTCCTCTGAAATAGTTGTAGGTGTCTTTGTCTCATTATTAACCACTAACCACTGATCTCTTTCTTCAAGAAGATCTTCAATTTTTAATTTCCACATTTCATAGTTAGAACCATTGAACCTTTCAATCTTTAACCTTGAATTCATTGTAACAAAACTTAATTCCAAAAAATAACAAATTACTAAAATAATAAGAGCTCCCACTAAGCCAATAAATCCTTCAAACTTTAAGAGAAAGGTGTCCCAATACTCTACCCAACCTTAGCTCTAATACCAAATGTTGAAAAATGAGGTGTTTTCTTAGCTTAATACTCTGTAAAACTTTAATATTGCTGATCTAAGTAAGTCTTTTCTTTGTTACATATATTCTTTGTGGATGATTATCTTGATTAATCCATTTTACTATTGTAGAATGTAGAGAGAAGTTGATAGAAGAACTAGACAGGATATTAGAAAGATCACACAAGATGTACCGTGAAGAAACACTTTGAGAAAAAGCTCCACCAAGAATTATTCTATTATTCAATCTCTGAATTACAATAGCTCCAATTCTTGCTTGAGAATGCTTCTTCTATCTTTACAATCTTCTTCACACCTGCAATAACAATTAAAAACTCTATTCAACTTGAATGAGATATAGAGACAATATGCAACCTTGTAATCTCCAAATGGTGATAATTACAATGCATAAGCTCAAGCCCTTGAAAAGGTATGCCATATTCCTTCAAGTTGAGTTATTCAGTGAAGACTAAATCTTACAACATGTGCTTCATGCATTTGGGTGTCCCAAACTGAAGCTACAACTTCTCCTTCACTTTGGTGTTAATTCCAAAGCTCTTCCTCAAAGTTGGCACCCTTAAGTAAAGCTACTTAACTGAGCCTTTAGAAATATCTTATCATGCATGAGAGGTAAATCAAATAAAGAATCTTGGGCACCCAAGTTGGCTTCAAGTGCTTTATAGTTAACTGAAACATTTACTCAACACCATTCCCAAAGAATGGTCATCCCTTGTTAATTGGAGGTAGTCCCTGTTATCTGTCATACAACTCAATGTTATTAGCCATGCATTACAAGTTAACTGAAGCTAACTACATGCAACTCAAAATAACCAACATGCATGCAACATGCACTTGCATGCAACTGAAGATAACTGAACTGAACTAAACTGAACTGAACTAAACTAAATTAATTCTGAACTGAACTGAACTGATTTGAACTGAACTTAACTGAACTTCAAACATGCAAACATCAAATCCTAACTCCTAGGATCTTTACATGCATTCAGAAGTGTTAATTGTTACTCTGTATAGTTAACTGGACACAAGGTGAGTTTCACCTTACCATGTGAGTGTCCCATGTGTCCCTATTATTTAGGAACTCACTATGGATGCCCTCACATGCTTCTTACATTTAGAATTAATTATAAATTTCAATAATCATGATTATTTCATCAAATATCAATCTCATCCTAATTTTAGTATTGTTGAACACATTCCAAGAATCTAGGAGATACATGAAATAATTAATGTTTAGGATTTGCAATTAAATGGCATCCTATTTCCAACACAACTAAACCCTAATTCAAATTTGGAGACAACATTTAGCCTATTTTCTATAGATTTGGTTTTTTCAACCCGACAAGAAGTCAAGTGTAGATCTAGATCCATAGAGTTGACTTTAGAATTTGCAAAATTTTGGAGGAGGAATGATTCCCCATCAGTGGAAAATGAGTCCCATTACCAGGTTGGAAAAAAAAAATTCACCAGAATTCAGTTCTCAATAGTTAGAAACTAGTTTCAACAAAGTTTATCAGAAGCAAGATTGATTCTCCATTAATGGTGAATGAGTCCCACTAGTCACTAATAGTGATTTATATTAGATTATAGAACCTTATAGCATCAACTTTTCATCTCCACATGCAATCTATTCAGTCTCATTCAATTCTATTTTCATCTATGCATGTTTCTAGTTCATTTATGCATATCACACTATGTTTTCAAACACTTCATATTTCTTAGGTCTTGCATAAATAATCAATCAATTTTATTATTTTTCTACATCTAGACCATTACATTTAGGCTTAATTCCATCAGACTTACATTAGTTTGAGTGAACCACCTTATTTTTTGGCCTATCTCTCTCCTTTTAGGTGAAAACCATAAGAGAGCAAGAGAGGACATAGCCCCCAAAAATTGATAGTTTAATTATAATGCAAGAGTTGCTATCTTTTTTTGTTCTTTCTGTAATGACATAAATTTTACTCCCTTCTTGGAGATAGTGAAATTTCTCATTTAATTTTGACCTATTTTAGTACCCTTACATTAAATACCATTGAATTCATCATTAATAGGCCCCTAAGACCCATTATTTTAGATCTCAAGGTTTATTTCAACTAAAAACCTGACAAAATCCACAAAAGCATTAAAAACTTTTAACAACCCACCTCAAAAATTTAGGGTATGACACATACACCACCCTCAATGTATGAGTCCCCCTAGGTGCTACCCATATGCTAGGAGTTGTGTATGAGTCATGTTGGTTATTTTTTAAGAACCAAACTAATCTTAAGAAGCACCTATTGATTTTTCCATCTCCAATTATTAGTAATTCCAAAGGGATTGGCCAAAAAATGAATAGAGGTTGCTAAACTTATATTCCTACTCTTTGGGCTTTGTAAAACTCGGGAGGGTGATCCCATAATGTATACCTAAAGACTTTTCACAATTACAATCAAATACATTGTCAATAACAGATATATCTCATGATACCACTCAATAATATACATCAAGTAAGTTGGCAGGTTACATATCAATGTTATATGTATTAAGTATGAGAGAGCATACTTCAAACACAAAAAACAACAAAAATAGTATTCCCTTAATTTTAAAAAGACTAAGTAGTTAGTGAATCAACACTGTAAATGTAACACAAATACTCTACATGAACCAGTGTCTTTATCCCAAGCACAGAGTCAATACCAATCTATATAACTTGATAACAATTTAGATAGTAGCACCTATAACCCCAAGAAATCTTGCATTATGACATTCCTCTATGACATTCAGGATTATTAATTCTAACAAATATCCTAGCACTTAGTTCTTATAAGTTATCAATCTCATACAAGCACTTACATCAATTCATTGAACCAATAAGCAAGCATGAAACTAAACACCCATTAGATAATGATAGAGACAAATGAAAGAAATTCTTGATTACTTTCAATCATAACTCATAACACACATACAAGGAGAGATAATAACCACAAAAATGATATTACTCTATATTATAAATGCTATATCATTATCAGTCTTACATGCATAAGTATGAACTCCAAAAGAAATTTAAAACAAATACTCTAAAAATTTCTTTGTATATTATCTTGAAAAACTAATAGTATTAACTCAAAAAATTCCAACTCTCGTGCTACTGGTTCTGAATTCCTTCTTATAGAGATGAAGGAGAAAACCAAGCCTCAAACCATATAGTACACATGTCATGATCCCATTGGACTGCTTGCAACAATATTCCCTTTTCAAGTATACTTGAGTCTTTAGGTGGAGCAAATAAACATGAGGCAGAATTAGCCTCAATTCTTTGTGGAAAATAGGTCCCACCTCAAAAGACATCATTAGTTTGTTGCAATAGTTATAAGATATTCCCCATGTATTCAAAATGCCAATATGGGAGAATAAAAATAGCAAAACATACAAAGCAAGGCAAGGAAAGCAAAAAGGAGTCAAAATTTGTTAATCCAAAATAGCACCACATGCTATTCATTTGAAATTAAGGAGAGAATAATATTCTACCATGTTATACAAAAAGCCTAATCTGTACTATATTCAAGCTATGTATTATTCCTCTCTTGTCTATTATTCTCCTTATTCAATGATCCACACACAGATTGACTCTTTGTATTTATCCAACCAAGTATTGTATTCCTCCTCAATGGGAAATTTAACATTCAATAAATCCCACACCTTAGTAATATACAAAGAGTACCTTGCATCAATCAAAATCCTAGCTTCCTTAACAAATATATCCATTTTTTATTCAATTTCCACCATTGTATCAATGTTTGAATTAAGCAAGATGTAATCGGTGATAGAAAAAGTCATCATAGCTACTTCAAGCATTCCTCCCAGATCTGTCTTCTAGGTGTCAAATGGGTGCAGTTCACCTTTAGAATTTAATATTTGAGGCATACCATGTTCCTTCATGTCCTTGAATATTTTCAACTTACTCTGGAGTTGTATACCCAACTTTCCATGGAATGTAGTTATCTCATTGATTGAGTCAATAGTTTTCAAGATGTCAGGAATATTTGTGGGTGCCTCAGGGTCCTCATTCATTTTTGGCATCATTTCTTTCAAAGCATTTACCCTAGCAATCCAATTATTCCATTCATTCCTAAAGGCCTCTTATACTTACAGATACTTTGTATTTTCCTCACAAATATTCTTATACATGGCATAGACATCATTAGCCTTGTGGACCAGCTTGGTCACCATATACCTCAGCACATCCTCAAAAATTTCATTGGCCACCCTAATTGTTTCCAGTTTTTCCTGCTTGACATTTTCCTTCTCAGCAGTTAACTTTCCTTTCAAATCATCAATTCTTAGAGCCAAAGTCTCCCTATCTTGTGTAGACATATCAAATGAAGAAGAAGAAGAAGAATAAGAAGGTTGAGTCATTATTTTCTAAGTAGCCTAAATAGTAGCTCTTTTTGATTCAACTCATTCAAGGCCTTATTATATTCCTTAACCAAGGATTCATATTTTTTCTGAGAAATATGTGTAGTATCCACACTAAGCATTGCAACATGTGTAGTTAACTCAGCTGCCTAGATAGGAGTTATGTCAATAGATCTCTTAACCACTAGTGAACCAATAACTTCTTCAATAGGCCTAGCAACCTCATGTTTACTAGTATTAGTCACCATAGACCAAATTGCAAGAGTATGCAACTTTGGACTATATCTAGAACCAAATACTTTATCCTTAAATTGATCTTCGGATATCAAAGATTGAGGATCTCTGCTAACTGCATCATATTCTATGGTAGCAGTGATAGTACATCTTGGTAACAACATGATTCCATTATCTTTAACAATTTTTTGAGCTTTAGTGGAAGTAATAGTTGCAATTTCAACCCTAATTTTCTCTTCCTCTGCTTTCTCAACTTCCTCTTGAGAAGAAGGGTCAGCATTGACTTTGGCTGATTTAGGTCTCTTTTATTTCCATACTCCACTGTTGAATCATAAATTCCTAAAATTCTTTGGTCTACACAAATTTATCATCAGCCAAAAACTCATCACACTCCCTAATCCTAGGATCATCATCAGTTTCTCTATCATACTGCCACTTGAAAATCCTATTAGGAGGAACATCTGAACTATAAGGAATGGGAAATTTCTGCTCCACCTCCTCATTTTTTGGCACATGTTCTGCCATTTGTTCCTCCTTGACCTCTTGAACATCTATAGGTTGTTCTAGGATATCCATATTTTGTTGATGTCACTATTGTTCTAGGAGGACTTTAGCTTTGTCTACAACCTCCTTTACCTTCAACTGAAACTCACCAGATTGACAATCCCTTATCATAGTAAAGTCCCTCTCCAAGTGACCTTTGAAATTACATTTTATGGACTAATGTAGAAGGCATTCCTTTTCATAATCTTCTCCTCAAGGTTTTCCATAGTCATCCATTCTCTTTTCCTAGCCATGACAACCTTATCACTTGCTATATTTCTTAGTACATCAACTCTATAGAAGAATTCATGATGTATGATGCCTAAGCCCTTTTTTCTTCTTCTTCCTACCACAAATCCTTATGGATCAAAAACTCTAATCTCATTGATAGGAATTCTAATATTATTCACCACAATGCCCAATTTTTCATACCCCTCAAGGGTAGTGATCTTGAAATAAGTAAAAGTACATTTAGGGTGTATTACAGTTCCTTTTCTGATGTTTCTAAACATTTCATAATCCATAACATCAAATTTCCACATGAGCTCCATGAAAGCCAACCTATCTGAGACATATAAGGGTAGACAATGAAGTGCCACTTTAGCTCCATAAGCCCTGATCAAAGTGTACTCAGAATGTAGAAACTAGTCAGCCCAATTGTGTGTTGATTTAGAGCCCACTCCATACTTTGGGCACATAAGACTTCTTATTTCTAGAAAAAGTCTGAATCTAGATGCTACATCCAATGACTCTAAGATACCATATCTTACAACATTGGAAAACAAGATGTACTTGGAATTGGAGCAATCTTGATCCCAAATGTATGTCCACATTTTTATAGGGATAGAATTATTCTCACTGTCCTAAAATTATAGATTTAATTTCCTTTTCCACTCATAATTGGATTCCCATAGCAGCATATGCATCAATAAAGAGTAATGGGGAAAATACAAAGAGAGCACCTCCTTTTTAAAATTGTGAAAGTCGTCATGCATTCATTCAACAACAAAGTTAGCATAATAAAAACCAGTGTTTCGATTGTAGTCTTGTATATTTGCTACCATGACCAGTAAATCAAGAGTTATCCTAACTTCAAAATCCTAAGCTAGTACTTGATTTAAACAATAATAGGTGTTTTTGAAATAATCTTCCAATTCCTCACACTCGAAAGGTTGAACATCCTTAGGGGTAAATATTTCCCTGCTCCTTTTGTGTTGTACAAGTAGTATTTCTTTGAATGAAATTTTTTTCTTTTCATATTCAACATACAAGTTAGCTCGTCTGAACTTTGTAGTCTAATTGGGATTTAACCCAAATATATCTATCATCTTATCCTTTGACACCTCCAGAATTATATCACCATTTTCACTTCTGATTGTCTTGTCGGTAGGGTTATAGTGCCTTGCTAGATCCATCATTAAATAAAATTCTACAAACACATTTAGAACCACCAACCTTCCAAGTTTCAACCTCCATAAATAGCATGCAGGCTTACTAGAATTTCACCTATTGAAAGCATATCGAAACAATTTCCATCCACTCTGGGGTTAAGGTTTTTCACTAATTTCACTAGCATTATCAATTAACCTAGTGGTCACAACAACTTGTCCTATGGGCCTTTTACCAATTCGTGACCCACCTTCTTTCATACATTAAGAGGCCTCTTGCATAATTTTTTTATGTTTCTTTCTTTGCACTTCTAGACCTAGTGGACATTATAGGAATACTTGGCGAAAGGTTAGACACAGTCACTGACTTAGGCTTAATTTCAACTGAAGCATGTTAAGTTTTAAGTCTTTTAACCTTGTTTTGTTTTGGTTTCCTTTCCAGACTAACACTAGATTCACTAGGCTCTAGGTCAGTCATGCTTCTAATGAAAATGAAAACAATGGTTTACAATTTCTTACAGCCAAATAAAACCCTTCACAATTATGATAGGACAAAACACTACTATTGAATAGGACACCTTTCTTGACAATTTATCAATCACCAAATTGAAACTACCAAAAATAACTAAATTTCTAATTCCTGTAATTTTCCTATCTTTACTTTCCATGGCATTCACCTTACTACCTCAATTAGAAGGAAGTATCAATTTTACTCACCTTGATGAAAGTAGTGTCACTCTGGTTGCTGATAACTTCTAGAGCTTGCCTCACAAATTCTTCTACTTCCGGTATTCTTTAGACTAGCCAATGAATTAGGATGCACGATAAACTAGATATCTACTTTCTATTATGGCTGAGAGGGGAGCATGTCACCATTAATAGTTGATAGTAAGATCATACAAGGGAACTAACAATTAGTCATTTAGTTTTACACCTTGATTTTTGATCCTTCAACTTTAAAACTATATCAATGGTTATTGATCCACCTCACCACCTTCCCTTTTGCTTTATACGAAATCCTCAAGATTTTTCCATGTTGCCTCTTCCTACAGTAGTTGCCACCAATCGTTGATTTACTTCATTCTTATCCATCTTTATTAGCAATGCAAGTGCTTCATGTGATAAAATCTGAGACCTTAGATCTACGACTAGTTTCCCGATCTTGTTTATCTCCATCACTCCTCGCTAATTCAACTTTTCTCCTAGGATTTTACCAGTGACATGAGATGAAAGCACCATATTTTGACATGTGTACCAACATAAACAATCAATGGCACAAAAAGATATCACAAATAAGATGTATTCAAGTTAGCGAGAGAAACTTTATCGCTTATTGCTAATCCTTCTTATAAGGTTCACAAGCAATTAGCGATGAGAGATTATCCTAATATCATTACATATCGCATATCGCTAATCAAAAAAATAGTGCTCAAAACAAATCCTTGAGATGTGATGCAATTGGAAACTCATCTCCTCGCTCATCGCTAATTTAAAACAATATGATCATAACACATTTGTGATAAGTGATGAAATATGATCATAAAGCTAGAGGTCATCGCTCATCTCTATTACAACTTTAAGAATTTAGAAATCATTAGCAATAAGAGATCCTTTAAAAACCTCGCTCATCGCTATTTTCAATCAAAATTTCAAGGAGCAATTTTTGATGAGTGATATCAAAGAGATATCACCTCATCACTCATTTCTAATTTGAGGCATACATTTCAAAAGTGATCAGCGATGAGTGATAAAGAGATACAGTCGATTGAACTTAAGTGAAAACCTTTAGGCACGTGTTCACAATTTGTCTTAATAGAGGGGACTTCCTAGGATGATATAATCGATAGAAAAAGACTTAAGAACCACAAAATCATTATAGCAAAGGTTTTTGGACCTATGATAAGGGAACTAGTTGCTAGATAATAAAAGTAGATGCAAAAATTTTAAACAGTGACTAGCAGCGAGCAATAGGGAGTCAACAACAACATAGAATGTTAAAGTGTTTTAAGAAAATAAACCCTGAAACCCTCCTAAATGAAACAAGGGTTTAATATGGGACATGAGAATTAATTTCCATCAAGTCCCATTCGGGGCTTTTTTAGGGTTTGAGTTGGAAATTCAACTTTTTAAGTCAACTTTTTGGTTGATGTCAGATTTTGACATCTAAATAACAATAAATTAGGTGTAATGCCTATATAAAGAAGCTTCTAAAGTCATTTTTCATCTAAGCAAGCATTTAGAAGAGAAATTTCAATATCCAAGCATTCAAAAGTCTTCAAACATTCTTTCAGAAGAGCATTCAAGCTTTAAGAGCAAGTAGAGTTGAAGTATTGGAGAATAATTAAAGTGTTTTTGTATGTCTTCAAGCTCACTTTCATTCAAGATCTAGCATTCTCAAGTGTTTATTATCTTTTCCTATAGTGAATCAAGATGGTTTCTAGGTTGGGGAGATGTAGCTAGCCATCAAGCCAAGCCTAATGACTTGTTTCTTAAGTGATTCCATCCTCCATTATCACTCTACTTTTAGTCTAAGGAAGTTATATGCATTATTAGGGCTCATTTGAGTGATTATAGATGTCTCAAAGTGGGTCATCCATCTTCATGTTTCATTTCATGCATCTTATTCTTGCACATTAGAATAGGATTGCATTGCTTTTCAGATTTCCTAATCTTAGACACACTTAAGGTTAGAGTTTACATTCCTATTTGCATTCATTATCCATTGTTTGTATTAATATTTAATAACCAAACAAACTATGGGTTTGACCGAGGAAAACCCCACATAAGCAAATCAAGTCTATATTCTATTTTGTAGGTCTTTTTATAGGTTCATATCCAAAAATTAGTTTGGAAGGGAAATGCACAGATTGGAGAATAGATCTGAACTTTGAATTCTCAAAAAAGTGAATGGGATTGATATGCTAGAAGTGGCATATGAGTCCCACTACAAACATATTTTTAGATTTTTGCAGATCCTTAATCTACACTATCAGAAACTTGCTCCAAACTAGAAACCCTAGTCTAGGATTAATACACCCAGTCTATCATATGAGTCCTAGCATGTCCCAATTCTATAATTTTAGTTTTTTAGAGCTCATTCCAAGCCTCTAAAGGTTTCCAGGTGCATCACTTTCATTTCTTAGCTTTTTGATCTATTATACATGCATTTTTAGGTCATTTAGTGAAGTCTTGCATCCTATTAGGTTTAAGCATTTTTATTTACATTTCATTAGTCTTTCCAAGCCCTAGCTTGGTGGTGAATCCCTCATTAGTTTATAATCAGATCCTATTGTAGCCCTATTGAAAGATCTATTTCTCCTTTGCATACTTTAGATTGAGATCTCTAGGGTTTTCCTTCAAAGGGATGGTTTTGAATTGTGTTTTTTTTTATGTCCTAAACCATAAAGCAATCCATTTTCCATCATTTCACTTTCTTCATTTATCAGTTAGTGGTAAGGATTGCTTGAGCTTCAACTTTGTATTCGAAGTCATACTTTTTATAGTCATTAGTAGACCAAATGAAAATTCACTCAAGCTTCGCTCTCTTCTTCAACTCTATGCACACCTCAAAGAATCCCTTCGCTAGTTTTAGGCCATCTAGAGGACCATTTATACTAAAGTTGCTCAATAATTTCCCTCCCTTGTAATTAGAGGCTTTGATATTGACGTAGTTGAGAAATTTTTTTACTGTACTACTCCCATTGTAGGCATAGAACTTGAAGTTTACATAGTCTATAAGTGACCATATTTCCTCCATAGTACCTAATAATGAGACTGCACTAGGCCTTCATCTTCAAACGGAGCAATGGATGTGATGGAGGTGATCTTTTCTTGCTTCAGTTGTACAATGAACCCCCCAACACACTAAGCAAATGTCTTAGGATCAGAATAAGCAAAATTCTCATAGTCAATGTTGATCCCATCAAGATAATATTATGTAATTATCTGAGAGAGAGAAGACACAACATTGGCAATGCATGAAGACATAGATGATGGCTTCAACTATACTATTTTGATTTAATTTAATAATTGATTATTATAAATGCTAAAAATTTGAAATCTATTTAATATGTTATAAGGTTATATATATTATATAGATATATAAAATAGCATCAACTTTCTTATATTATAATATTAAATAAATATATATTATTTAATATCATTTAATATAACAATTAATTATTTTAAAATAAAAATATGTTAACACTTTTATAATAATATATAACCATATAAATTAAAAATTAACCAATATTTATATTGTTGTGCTTACAACTAGTACTAGCATATATATCTTTAAAATATTGCCTATAAAATACATCGAGAGATACCTTAAGTGAACCATTTATTTAATTTTCCACTATTCCACTTTAATCCTCAATTGTTTTTTTGATATATATATATATTAGAAGCATAAGATTCATATGAAAATAATCATTTTAGTGTCATGTAGTGGCAAGTACTTGCCTTCATAGTATTATAATAAAAGTATTCACAGTATTGTAATAAAAGTATTTGTTCTGAGGCAAGCAAAGAATGTGCCATTTAGTTGATAGACATTTGACATGGCATAACAATTAGGTAGGTTGGTAAAAGTTTGAGATCAATAAAACCTAAAAACTTAATCTATTTTAGAGAGTGAATATTTATTAATTTTATAATTGCAAATTCTAAATTTATAAAATAATATTAATTATATAAATATATTATTAAATATTTAATTAAGAATATTTGTTAAAAAAATATTTAAATATAAAAATTATTAATTTTAGACATTAAGTTTGATTAAATTAAATTAATAAATCAATTATTATAGACATTACTTATTTATAGTAAATAAAGCAATAGATAATACAACACTTATAATAACTAATTCCTTTATTTAAGATATTGCTTGTCTATATTATAGTTTAATGGGAGGAAATGAAAGCTACATATTAAATACAATTGACATATATTTTGTAAATATAACATCTTAATACAAAAATTATATAATAATCATTTAGAATGCATCCATTATTCTAGTGTAGTGGAACAAAATGGTAGTTACATACATATACATATATTTTGTAAATATTAACATAATAATACCTAATTACATAATCATTTAAAATACATGCCTATATTCTAGTCTAGTGGAACAAAATGGTCGTTACAAGCATTTATTAATGTTGGATAAATTATAACACCTTATATTTATAATACATATAATTTACCTAAGAGAATACACATGAAAGAAAGGTAAAATTCATTCCTAATAAAAAACAAAATAATAATTCACCTTCATTTTTCTTAAAAATGTATTCATAACACAAAAAATTTTAACCAATCATATGCGCTAAAAATAATTTATAAAGTTTATAAAATTAAATATTTTTGAAAAGAATAATTTTTTTATTATTGATAGGTTGAAAACCAACTTATTAATTTTATCAATGAAATAATTTTGCATATTTTGTCAATTTTTTTCATGTAAGCGTTGATATTTTTTGTTTTCATTCTTCAGTTATCATCAGTCGGTGGCCAAGAGTGCTTGAGCTTCCACTTCGTATTTGAAGTCATACTTTTTGGAGTCATCCGCAGACCAAATGAAAATGCCCTCAAGTTTTCCTCGTTTCTTCAACTCTCCGCACGCCTCAAAGAACCCCATCTCTGGTTTCAGGCCATCTGAAGAACCATCTGTACTGAAGCTGCTCAATAGTTTCCCTCCCTTGTAATTAGAGGCTTGGATGTCGAAGTAGTTGAGAAATTGCTTTACAGTGGTACTCCCATCGTAGGCATAGAACTGGAAGTTTACGTAGTCTATGAAGCGACCATATTTCCTCCACAGTGCCTGATAATGAGACTGCACTGGGCCCTCGTCTTCAAACGGAGCAATGGACGCGATGGAGATGAGCTTTTTCTGCTTCAGCTGTACGATTAACCCCCCAACACACTGAGCAAATGTCTTGGGATCGGAATAATCGAAATGCTCGTAGTCGATGTCGATGCCATCGAGATGATATTCTGTAATTATCTGAGAGAGAGAAGACACAGCATTGGTAATCCATGAAGACACAAAGGATGGCTTGAACTGTACAGGGCTGTCATCTCCTACCACGTCACCGCCTAAGCTCACTACAAACTTGACATTCTTATGCTTCGACTTAATTTCCAGCACATCCGCAGGGCTCAGATTTTCCTTGTCCCACAAGACGTTGAATTTGCCGTTTGTTGGAGACGGAGAGCGACCAGAGCTCGTGTAATCGATGGCAAATGCCAGAATAAAATGGAACTCAATATTCTGATTGATCGGCACATCTGAGAATTTGACATTGAGGCCTTCGGCGCCTATATATTCCCTTAATAGTTTAGCGTTACCACCTGCACATAATCGTTTAGAAGAAATAATAAGCATAACAAATTCTCAAAGGGTTGAAGAAAAAATCGAAATAACAAACAAATGAGGGACGTTTTAATCATTAACATGCAGCTTGGCATAATTAACTCGCCCAACGTAAACAGTCGGCACGTTGTGTCAACGTGCTGCTTGTTTGCATGGGGAAACTCTCTCCTAATTGTGAAAGCTTACACAGTGACGTAGGGAGAAATAACAAAATCAGAGAAATGCAGATCTTCATGTAAAACTCCATGGTGGCTGGAGGTTACTGAATTTAGCGCGAGAGGAGACTGTTGTGAGCAGTCTCAAGAGGAAAGTCTTCTTTTATACGTAAGGGGTTGTATGCCTTTCGCTGTTTTAGCTTCTTCGTCAATACATCTTCTCCAATGTGTGATGAAAGCAGAAGGCATGACCGCCCGTGGAGTAGACGACGCATTTCAGATACACCTGTGCTGACAGTCTGTTCATGCATGGAGCTGACTGGCAAAGCCTCTATGCCTGGCACGATGGTTAAATTTTTAATGAAACGAAGTATCGGTACTATCAATCACAATTGTCGGCCAGTCAATATAAAATTGGTCGGCTACGTCTGTTGTGGCTTTCTAAGAAATCTTTATAAAAGGGGCTGGTGTACCAAGAAAATCCGAACACCAAGGCCAGCTCAAACCTCACGGAACTATGTCCCTTCCATAGGCCGCTCGAAAGTTACTACATGTTAAAGTGGTTGCACTATTTGACTAATGTTTCGGTGTTAAAACTAAATTATGAATGTTTATTCTTTGTTTAAATAATAGTTTGTTGAATGTTTTTTTTTTTTTAATTTTTTTTTATTTTTTTTGGGGTATTAGGTAAGCTCTACCAATTGAATGGGGGTACTAGATCCCATGCATAGTTTTGGTTTCTATGCATATTACAATTTGTCATGTGTCTGGAAATTTGATTGTGTAAAAATTCTCATGTCGTGGTTTGCCTAATCACCCCACCTGATAATCATTTAATGTTACCGTACCTTTCAATGTAATATCTCCTCCAACTTTGGCAAATGAAATAACCTAGGGTCAAAATCATACTTGGATGAATTATTGCGTGATATGCTCCAACCCTACTTCATTTCCTTGACAGAGTTGAGGGCAAAAGTATAACTATGGTTAAAAGAATAAGCCTTGTTTTGCAATCATTCGACCTTGAGCATTTCCTCAAAATGTTTATGCCTCGCTCCCTTATGATGAAATAGTAGTGTTTGGGTTAAATCAGCCCAAGGCACGTGTGCTACAAGGCGCTTTGGTTGCCGTGCCTTCGACTGGTAGCTTCTTGTGCGAGATGGGATATATAATTTTATGTCGTCGTTTTATGGCATTGCTAATGATGCCAGAGTTCGTTGCGAAGGTAAGGACGGATACCCTAGTGTTCCTCTCCTGCTCCAAAGCTCAGTTAACATTTTATGGCGTGGTCTCTGATTGGTGGCTTAAGGGGATATTACAGACACCAGATCCTTTGACCATGAAAGCTATTAAGATGATATTGGGTCGAAAGTTTGTAACTGTTGGCGAGAGGTACAGGGTAAATTCAGATATAACCTTTCGATTTGTGGCATCTTTGCTTGATTTACATGTCACTAAAAAGATGATTTCGTAGTTCTCCCATGTCTTTAAGCCCGCTTTCGTTTAGGATTTGGACGTGGTGCTAGTTGTTGCACGGTTAGGAGAGGGGATTCCTTGGCCCTGTGATTTGCTGCTTCTCGCCGTCCAACAGCTTCCTTTTATACCAGATATTTACGAGCCAGGTTACTGGATGCACCGTTTCCACGCAAAGACCGCATTTGACTCCCTCAAAAAGATGTATCTGCTTGTTCCGGTGAGGGATTCTAAATGGATTGCTCAGTTCACAGCTTATGATTATTAGCATTTATGGGTTACAACCCCAATTTTGTCAATAGTATATAGAAGTATTAATGTTTTCACAGTTTTGTTATGTTGGGCTACATGGGTGTACCTATCAAAATGTGTCAGTATTAAGAACCCTATTTTGTGTTCTAAAGGTTAGGGTTATCTTTACGTTAAAGAATCTTAGAGTTTCAAATTCGAATGATAACTATGATTTCAGCCGTTTCCTCTTCAAACTTGGGTTGACAGTCAAACACTTGTTATCTATTTCCAGAATCTTGTTTTATTATATAGCATTACGAATTATCAGTATTTTATTGAGTGTGTGAGTTAAATTTCATATCTTGTTGCATTTTCCTTTACTAATTTTGCAATGGTACCATTCTCGTGAATGACAGATGTTATCTTTGATATTTTGTTTCATGGGTTTAATTCTAAGAACTTTTGTTAATGGATATTTTATTGGTACTCTTCTTAATAAAATGTTGCGTATGATGGAGCCATGACTAATAGATGCTTCCAAGTTAACAAATGTTGTCAGTTTTGTGTTGTTCTTTGAGTACAATTTTCATGGTAATGCAAGTTTCAAGTTAACAATTTAAAGCTTTTAAGATTTACATGGCTTATGAGCCCGACCCATTTTGTTCTTGTTTAGTTGCTTAACATGTCAATATGAAGTAATATTGTGATAAGAAAATAGATATAGGCCCGAGAGCTTAGAGCCCCTATAGGTATAAGATTACATGGCTTCCTTCAGGTTCAAACTATTAATACATAATAAGGACCAGTATGCCTTTCCCTTTGTTGGTTTATCATAGATGGTTCCTCTTCAAATTTAGCCATTTCATTGCTACATTGACTTTATCTCTATGATAGATTGGGATTTTTGAGCTTTCCTGGCTTCGTTTCAAGCATTATTTTTGAAGAGTACATCTTTCAATAGGAAGAATAGACAAAATTAAAAGGTTCCATTATGACTTAGACTTCAATTTGGTTGTCTCGTTGTTTATTCCAATGATAATCTGGAAAGATATTATCAGTTATTTTCAGAGTATCCTATACTAGATTTTGGACAGTTCAAATGTATATCGGCTCTCACTATTTATTTGGTCTTTCTGTGAAAATAGGGTAACCCATGCTTCCCTTTCTTAGGGTTTGGGAAATGATGTATTTATTCTGCCACAAGTATTTTTATCTGTGTTTTAAGCCCCTTCTTTTGATTTTCGCTTAAGAATTTACCGGGTAGCGATTATTCTGCTAAAGTTTCAATGTGATTCCATCTCCTTTATTATGAATCCTACACAGGCTCTAATGTTCTTTTGTTCTGCGAGAATAAGTTGGGAAGGATTCTGAGTGGTTTAAAGCATGGAAATTTTTTGTTGCAGTCGTCTATACTAGTCGCAAATAGGACATTAAGATGCAATAGTATGCAGGAGATGGGATAGTTCAGAGTTCGGGAAGTAAAGCTATTATGGATGTCTAGACATCCTTTTAATCTTGAAGCTACTTTATTATGGATTATTTTATTCAAATTAAATTTGGTAGATGATATGATTCGGATTCTACTTGTTATAAGGCCTCTAATATTCTACCATTTATGTTTGTCCCTGGTTTGCTCTGGTAGATGAAGAATTAGAATGTTTTGGGGGCTTAAATTACTTCAAATTCTTTGATTGTGTTATATAATGATGAAATTTTTGAAATTTCCCATTGACATAATCTATTAAGTTCACAACTCGAGCAAATTTAAAGGAATTTACATTATTGAATAGTATTAAATGACTAATTTGAAAGTGAGTTCTGTCCATGGCTTTTTTAAAAGGAGATTAAGATAGATTTCCAAATTTGAATGTTTTAGGTTCAAATTGTTATATGGTTTTCATCCTTTTAATTTCCTAGCTTGCTTTGGTGAATGTGGAATTTGATTGTATTGCTGTTGCACACTTATTATTTGTGCTTCTTCCAATAACCAAGTGTACAATGTTGAATGTTTGGGGACAAGGCTTCTTTTTTAATTACAAGGTACATTTTGAGGAATTTTCTAATTAATATCCTTATGTAGTTAGTGAGATTGCAAGAGTCATGCTAGTGTACCTTATTTGAAGAAATCTAACACTTAATGAGTTGATTGAAAACATTGGTTCAGAATGGCGTACCTTTGATTAGCATAGGAACCTTGGACTTGAGCATTTTACCATATTTTTTTGAATTCTTACCGACCTTTGCTTCTCTGGAATGGCTTTGACTTCCATCTCCTTTAACTATTTTTTATGCAATTATTGTTTCTAGACCTTGCCATGTTCCCACTTTGGAGTCCTCCACACATTCCTCTATTTGATCAATTCTATGGTTTGCTAAATTATTTTCTTCCTTGTTTGCTTCCCTATAAATATGCCCGATTGAGTGGACCTGAATATCTTCCATGAGTTCTTTAATTTTGTTAACGTTTGGCTCTAATTCCTAGACATCTATTTAGTCTTTTGTTATGGTGCTCACACAGGCTATTGAATCACATACTAGTTCAGTAAAATTCAATCCCCTTTCCTTACATAGGGTCAATCCTTGCAATATTCCTTCATTTTTTTGTTGCATTGTTTGTTAAGGGTGGAATTTGATTGATTTTTCTCTTATTATAGTTCCATCCTCATCCTAAATTATACACCTGACACCAGCTAATCTCGGGTTTCCCCGAGATGCACCATCTATATTTAGTTTTAGCCTTCCTTTTGGGGGGGGGGGGTGGTACCATTTAGCATTTTCCCTTTTAGCTTTGGATCCTTGGGCAAAAAGGGAGTTGGAAGGAATTTTCAAAACTTGCCATTTTTCATCATATTGTCATCCTAGTTGGTGAATATAGTTTTCCTTTGATTTTTTATTTGAGCATTCATCTATTCTGTAATATTATTTTCCATTATTTCTATTAATTCTTCATACTTTTTCTCCGTATCTTGAAAAATCCTTGTATACTTTCCTTTCCATAAGTTCCATAACAGAAATGAGGGAGTTGACCAAATTTGACCCCAATAGTCTTCCTTTTTTAACACAGACCAACTAATTATGAACTCCCACAATCGACTAGTTTTGGGAGCCTTCTATTCCATTTTTTCTTGTAACTAGTTCTAGCAATTTTCAGCATAGGGAGAATTCAAAAGTAAGTGATCCACATTTTCCTCATATTTTGGCACATAACGCACTTGCTTGGGCCTTCTATCCCCTATTAGGATTCTTCCATGTAAAGCTATCCATGTAAAATCTCCTACTTTGGGGGGCACCCCTTTACCCCAACATAGATTTTTGGGCCATCCATTATTACCTTGTTTGGTTTGTATTAGGTATCCAAGGTTGTTTGAATAGCTACCTAATTTGGCACCACACCATACAATCTTGTCTGGTGCATTGTTTAGGGTGATTTTCCTTTCTTTCTTTACTTCTATCATTTTCCTTTTAGCCTCTTCATTGTTATTCATTTCTTATGGGATTAACCATGTGACATTGCCCTTTTCATTCTTCCTAATATAGTTTTGAACCTCTTTACCCTTTCGACCACTAATAGTCGGAATGTATGGGCCAACTCCTGATATTTCACTAGGGGCTTATGTTCCCCCCAGGAATCTCTCCAAAAGTATTCCCTATTTCCATTATTGATTTTCCATGTGATATGATCAATAATAACCGTGTCGCCAAAAAATGTATAGTTGGACAATTTTACACTCACTTGAGTCTTTCTTATGGACTTTGGCTTGATTTTCCCTAGATTTAATGTAGTAATGTGGTCAACACATTCAGATGAGGTTTTGGACCCTTGAGAGTCATTAAGAATTCTAGGATTTCTTGTAAAATTGTTCTGAAGTGTTGTAACCCACTTTCACACTTTTCTAGGACCCTTTCATTATAATTCACTTAAACAATCCCTTTTTATTACTTACCAAGTCTTATTTCAAAGTGTTGTAAAGAGTTGTAACAAAATCTCATGCTTTTCTAGACTTGGCATCACTAAATTGACCCTTTCTTATGTTTAAATGACCCCTTAATGCTTTTTCTAGCCTTACTTAAGTGTATTTTTGAGAATATTCCCGTTAAACAACATTAAATACACTTCAATCCTAGACACCCAGTAAAATTGCCTTGGTGGGACCAAGTCACCACCTGGGGCGACTTAGTCCCACTGGGCACAAAAATCAAAATAATTTTAATTTTCTGGTAGGATTTTATTCCCTTACCCTTGAGGTTGGCCTGTCATGTGTTATTTTTGGGAAATATTAGAAAATCAAGTATAAATAAAGGGTTTTTCCTCTCATTTTAACCCCCATTCACCTAATTAACTATTCAGGCAATTCTGAAGCATTCTAAGCACTCTAAGCATCATTAAGTCATCCACTGGAGCACTTCATTGCATATCTTCAAATTTCTATGTCAAGGATTTAGTGAGTTTATGACATTGCATGTTGTTTATTATTCATTCTATCGTTATTTCATTTCATTATTTAGGGTTTGATTACCAAATCGGGGTTTTACCAAGGAAAACCACTATTCTCTAACCCTTAACCCTTTTTCCCATCTTTGCATGTGTGTTTGTAGGTCTTGTATGTAGATTTGTCAAATATTTTGGTGTTAAAAAGTGGCCATGAAACTCATCAAAGTTAGCAAAGCCTTAATTGGATCTTGGAGACCTCTTTCAGCCTGTTTTCTGAAGAATCTGGACTAGACACCTATCATGGAAGGAAGTGTAGACCGAAAGCTATAGATTCCTGCCCCAAATTTTTTGAAACTCCCATGTAGACTAAATTGCCATCTGTGGAAAATTAGTCCCACTTCTAGGCCTAAAAAGTGATTTTTACATTTCTGAGTACCATTTGGTAGATTCCTATTCTAGCAAATTTTCCCTGAAACTGGACTAAGTCGCTCAGCTTGGAGTAAGTGTCCCAATTATCTTTTATAGTCAACTCTACATGATTCTAGAGCCTCTCTACACTAGACTTAATATTCCAGGTGCACCTCTCCAATCTTGTTTAATTAAATCATTGCTTACTTGCATTCTTGGGTGTTTTTCCGTACATCACTATATTTTGAAGCACTTTGTATTTCTTAGGTTTAGTATTAATAATCACCTTTCCTTTTCATTTTATTGCATTTAGACATCATATTTAGGCATATTGCATCCATCCTTGCATTGATTTTGAGTGTAGTCATTTTGCATTTTGCGTCCATTTCTCTCCTTTTAGGTGAAAAACTCTAGAAGAGTTAGAGAACCCTTGGATACCAAAATCGATGTCCACATTTTGGTGAACCTAACGTTTGAAAATTTTTTCTTCTAATTTCAAGTGCACTTGCATTCTAGGTTTAACTTGCATCAACATTGTATTAAGTGTTGCATTTTTTTATTTGCATCCTAAGGTTTAAAAATTGAATTAGTGAAAAGCTCATATAGCTTGCATTCTTGTATCATATTTCATTGAAAAACACCAAAATTTTTCATTTTCACACTGTAGCTACATCTGTGTATTTGAAAAACATCAAATTACATTGAATTTTTTTGAAAAATCACAAAAAATCCTCACTGGGACTAATTCACCACACTGGGCGACTTAGTCCTTCTGCATATTTTGCACTATAATTTATGTCATTTATGTCATTTTTGTTTCTTGCTATTGCATTTTTTTCATAGTTTCCAGACTTGTTTTATTGCATTTGGTTTTCTTTCATACATTTACATCATGGACTTTTGTTTTAATAAGTTTTGGATGTCATTAAAATCTTTAGTGGACATGTCACACTATGCCTTTGGAACTGATCCTAATGACCTTGAGCTTCCTCATGCTCCTTCAACTCCTCACAAATGTCCTCCTCATGATGTTGACAACATTCGAGAAGATGATGAGAGCATGAATAAGTTACTAAATGAATGCCTTGACAACCTTGAAGCCAATGTATCATTTTACCCATCCATGAAACAACAAGACTATCCTATAGTCTCACCTCCTAATATGTTTGGTTACTTATATCTTGAAACAAATCAAGGACCTAAGTTCCCTCCATCAGGTGGACCTAGTTCTTCTAGACAAGCAACCCCTCAACCATACTATGATAACGAATTCACTAGTACCCCAATCAACCTTGAAGAAACCTATGGAAAAGGTTTTACCATCTTAACCAAATAAGGATGTGACACAACAACTGAACATGACATTCATCAACTTTTAGAACAAAATCCAAAAGATGAAAATGCAACCGGATAAGGATATCAAGATCCTCCTGATGATAGTAAGCCTCCTTTAGAATATTGGAGGCTTCATGATGATGGAACGATGATCTTTAATTCCCTTCCTGATCTCAACGTCTTCCTTCCATGTGAACAACCCTTACATGATAACAATGACAAGGTTGATAGGACCACTTTAGGTCCTCCTCCTCCTCCTTCTATTCAAGAAAAGCATGAATCTAGTAAACCGAAGAGGCCTTACAAGTTACAAAAACTCAAGTTTCCTCTTGGTCCACCACCTGAATGTGAAAGGAAATTGCAAATCCTCCTAAACAAAGGAATCATATTATTACCACCTATTAATAGGTTGGTGATCTATCCTAAAGATGCTAATGTTCCACATTGTGCATATCATTATGTTCTTTGACATATAAGTGATGAGTGTCACCAATTGAAAGAAATACTGAGCAAGCATCATTTCGATGGTGATAATTGCTATCCAATAAATCCATAAACCACCATTACACACCTTATCATGTACTAGTTGTAGAACATTCTCTTCTCACTATTGCATGACCTTTCCCATCACCTATCTTGGCTCATTCTCGTCTTGCACTCAGTGGGGGAAAGAAGTTACTAGCCTTGTCCTAGTAATGTATTTTTCATTGTCCTCTAGCTGCATTATTCACCTTCCACTTATACTGATTGAGATTGGGAGGCGGATGACCTGCTTGACAGTTGACTTGCATTTTCCTTACTAGTCTTTTGCATTTTCTTTTTATTTCGTATTTGCATGTGCATATCATGTTCCCCCATGATGTGACATTTGATGTTCTCTCTCTCTTTGTGACATTCCTCTATTTGTACCTTTATTCTTCTATATGTCGTACATTATTGTTTCCTTTTTATTTATTTTTTCTTTTTCCTTTTGGGGATGATGCAAAGTGTTGATACACCCTATGTCTTTTACATGCTGATCCAAAAGTACCCCTTTTCCCTTTTCTTTTGTCTTTTTTTGGTGTGTTCCTTTTGGGGATGACACATGTCATTGAGACCTTAATGTCTCTTTCATGTTGACCCAAAAGGGCCACCCTTTTCCTTTTCTTTTCCTTTTCCTTTTCTTGTTTTTTCCTTTTGGGGATGATGCAAGGCATTGAGACTACAATGTCTCTTTCATGTTGACCAAACATATTTTTCATTTTCTTTCACCTTTTCATTTATTTTTGCTTGTATTTTCCTTTTGGGGATGATGAAAAGTGTCAATATATACTATGTCTCTTCCATGTTGACCCAAACAATATTTATTTTTCTTTCTTTTTTCTCTCTTTGTGTCATTCTTCTATTTCTATGTATTCGGAGAATGATGATAGTTTTGAGCCCTTTACAAAAACATTGCAGCAAAGAACATACTGACCCTAAATCCATAGATCCCTTATGTGTTTGGTATTTCCATTTTGGGGGAAACTCCTTCCTTTTTCTTTTCCTTTTCTTCACATGACATAGCCTTACTCAAGAAACGTATGACTTGGCATAGATTCTTTCCAAGTTGGCTCTCATGTCTTCTTTCTTTTTACATTTTTCATCTGCTACTTTAAAGTAATTGCTCACATTATGGTGTGTAGCAATTCCTTTAAAGTGGGGACATACATTGGAATTATTCATTTTGCATTTTTTTCTTTTTCTTGGTTCTTAGTGCAACCTTGTTACTTCATATGATGCGTTTGTCGCTTTGTGGATGACATTGGGTGTAGTGTCCTTCATGAGCATGATCTATCTTAGCATATTACATTCCTCTTAGTGGCCTGATGTGACACACTGCATCCCCTAAGTTTTAAATTTTGTATTCTTTGATTGGTCCTCTCTTGGAGACATTAGACACAATGTTCCCTAAGTTATAGACCTTGCATTAACTAAGCAAGACTCCTTTGAACATCTTTTGCATGTTGCATTTTGCATTTGTTATATGGCCACCTTGCATAACACACCTTGCATGCATGTAGTGCCATCGCATTTTTTCATAAGTTCTAAACATACGAGGCTTTGCTTGTCTCATGAAGCACGAAAATACATCTTCCTTTGTGGTGCCTTATTAAATTTATCAGGAGGTATAAATTTGGTATGGTTGAGCGGGAAGCCCATTCTGAGGCATGAATTTTACCCATAGCCACTTTTGTGTGTGTGAGTGCATACTATCCATGAGTGTATGCTTCTCACCCTTTTGGGCCTTCTCACCCAACAGACAGCCATGAGTTCTGTTGCCCCAAAGTGAGTATGCATTTTTTTTTTCTTGGACAAACAACCTAGATATAATCCATAATAGGATGGACAAATGGTCGAAGCTTGATCCAACTTTCTTTCCTTTCTCCTTCTCTCTCTTTCATTCTTTTTCATCATTCTCTTGTGTGTTCATTTGTGCTTATGTTTGGTTTTCCATGGGATCTTGATCCTAGGGGCTTGATCATCCCTATTGATTGTTGTTATCTCATCTCACTAAGCATCAGTGAAGTTGGATCCCTCCTAATGTGCATGTTGGGATATTTTAGTGTGAGTTTGAAGCAAGTACATCCTCTCACTAAAGTGGTGGCTTAATGTGTCACCAAAAAATGTATAGTTGGACATTTTTACACTCACTTGAGTCTTTCTTATGGACTTTGGATTGATTTTTCCTAGATTTAATGTTGTAATGTGGTCAACACATTCACATTAGGTCTTGGACCCCTGAGAATCATTAAGAATTCTAGGATGTCTTTTAAAAGTGTTGTGAAGTGTTGTAACCCACTTAAACACTTTTTTAGGACCCTTTCATTATGATTCACTTAAATAATCCCTTTTTATTACTTACCAAGTATTATTTCATAGTGTTGTAAAGATTTGTAACAAACTCTCACACTTTTCTAGACTTGTCATCACTAAATTGACCCTTTCTTATGTTTAAATGACCCATTAATGCACTTTCCAACCTTACTTAAGTGTATTTTTTAGAATATTCTAGTTGAACAACATTAAATACACTTCAATCCTAGACACCCAGTAAAATTGCCTTGGTGGGACCAAATCGCCACCTGGGTTGACTTAGTCCTACTCGGCACAAAAATCAAAATAATTTTAATTTTCTGGCAAGATTTTATTCTCTTACCCTTGAGGTCAGCCTGTGATGTGTTATTTTTAGGGAATATTGGGAAATCAAGTATAAATAAAGGGTTTTTCTATCATTTTCATCCCCATTCACTATTCAAGCAATTAACAAGCATTATAAGCACTCTAAGCATCATCAAGTCATCCATTGGAGAACTTCATTGCATATCTTCATATTTCTACATCAAGGATTTGGTGAGTTGATGAAGCTGCATGTTTTTTATTCATCATTCTATCTCTATTTCATTTCATTATCTAGGGTTTCATGACCAAATTAGGGTTTGACCAAGGCAAATCCCTATTCTCTAACCCTTAACTCTTTTCCCCCTCTTTGCATGTGTGTTTGTAGGTCTTGTCTACAAATTGTCAAAGATTTTGGTGTGAAAAAGTGGTCATCAATCCATCAAAGTCAAGAAAGTCAACAAAGCCTTGATTGGAGCTTGGAGACCTCTTTCCACCATTTTTTGCACAATTTGGACCAGAAACCTATCAGGAAAGGTAGTGCAAACCGAAAGCTACAGATTCTTGCCCCAAATTTTATGAGATTACCAAGTTGACTAAGTCACCATGTGTGGTGAATTAGTCTCACTTCCAAGCATAAAAAGTGATTTTTACATTTCTGAGTACCTATTTGGCATATTCCTGTTCTGGCAGATTTTCCCTGAAACTAGACTAAGTCGCCCAGCTTGGAATAAGTGTCCTAGTTAGCTTTTCCAATCAAATCTGTAGGATTCTAGAGCCTCTCTACATCAAAATTCATATTCTAGGTGCACCTCTCAAGTCTTGTTTATTTTTTTCATTATTTACTTGCATTCTTAGGTGTTTTTGCATACATCATTGTATTTTCAAACACTTTGCATTTCTTAGGTTTAACATTAATAATCACCTTTATTTTTTAGTTTATTGAATTTATACATCATATTTAGGCATATTTCATCCATTCTTGCATTGATTTTGAGTGTAGACATTATGTATTTTGGGTCCATTTCTCTCCTTTTAGGTGAAAAACCCTAGAAGAGGTAGAGAACTCTTGGATACCAAAATCAGTGTCCACAATAACATGCCTTGTATCTTGCATAAAGTTCCATATATGAGAACCATTGCAAGTCTTTTCTATTGTTAGCACTCTTTCAAGTTGAACCGTAGATTTTTGGAACCATGCACTTCTCTAGCTCTTCTAGGGTTTTTCACCTAAAGGGAGAGAGTTTAGACCAAAAATGCTATAGGAATCATTCAAGGTATGCAATGTATGATGTTATTAAGACTAAATGAAATGATTTAAGTGCAAGTAAGCTATGAAATTGATGAAATATGAATTCCAAATCTAAGAAACAAGTGATGTTTGAAAAAACATTTTGTAATGCAATAATGAACTAGAAATAATTGCAAAGCTAAACATAAATGAATGAAACTTAAAGTGTGCACTTGGAACCTTGATGAAGACTAGAAATTACATTTGAAATGTTTTTGATGTTTTTATTCAGGCTTGGAGGGACTTATTCACCATTTTGGGCGAATTAGTCCCAGTTATGGTAAACTGAGTTGAAACCTATTTTTGTCAAAAGGGTGTTAGAAAATGCAGAAAACACAAAACTAAATTGGAAATGGAACTCATTCACCACCCATCGAGAATGAGTCCACTTTTTAATTTGTATATTTTCAAAGTTGGATTCTGAAGCTTCCAATTTTCTCTTTGACTTCCTACAGGTGTCCACTTCTGAAACTCTGATTTAAGGATCTAAAAATGTATTTTTGTTGATACTTTGACTTGATGAATGAAGAGAATACTTGAGAAACCTTGCAACTTGATCTTCAATGATCTCCAAGCTTTCAAGAGTCCTAAATTTTCATACGTAGAAGAAGAGAAGAAGAAATGTTGAGTGGTAGGCATGGGGATTTGCCTTGGTCAAACCCCTTTTAGGTAATTAAACCAAAATGAAGAAAGAATAGAATGAAACATGTAATATTGGAGTTCATTACCTTGCCATGATGTTTGATCTTTTATTTATGTAGCAATGGAGGAAGATTCAACCCTTGAATTCCTTTAAGAGCTTTCTTAATGTCTTGCAATGATAAAACCCTTAGTTGCTTGACTTGAGATGAAAGATTGGTGGATGAATATGTGAATTAAGTTATTGGATGTGAAAATGAGTTAAAATGTCTATATTTATAGTCAATTCACCTTATTTTCTCGTTAATATCTCATGACAGGCCGACATGAAGCAATATTAAACTCAAATTTCACTTTTTCCCCGCTCAAGGATCAAAATTGTGTCAAATGGGACTCATTCGCCACACATGGTGAATGGGTCCCACCTGGATGGGACCGATTCACCACACATGGTGAATGGTTCCCACCTGGATGGGACTAATTCTCCATGCATGGTGAATGGGTCCTATAGGGGCCAATTTGACAGCTCAAATGTTAAGAGATAAAAAAAATAAGGTCTAAAATGCAACCTTGTTAGGTATTTGATTAATTTAATCCTTGGGATGAACAATATAGATTAATAGGGGCCTATTAGTGATTATGTAAAGGTTAATTAGGGCTTGGGACACAAAATTCAATGTAAAGTGTTATTAAATACACTTTACAACACTAAAATGAGGTCCATTTAGCCTAGGAAGGCACAAGAACCAATGTGAATGTGTGGGTCACATAACAACACTAGTTTAACATTAAGTTTAAGTTAAAAACCTTCTAGATTGGGATTTTGATACATGGGAATAATTCATGATAAATTGGACACATAACAACACTAGTCCAATTTATCATGAATTATTCCCATGTCAAGCAAAGGGTACTTTTTTCTATGACACACGACAATAGATTGGGATTTTGATACATTTTGAACATTAGTTTGTCCCGTAGGGCCGCATTCACAAGTTTAAGATTCCTCATCCATGTGCCTCATTCTTCCTAGTGTTTGCATATTTTATCCCTGTGAATCAAAGGGGTTTTGTGTTGTTCATTAGACCCCTCCCACATGAATTTTTTAAGTATACTTTCTATTTAGGTTGCTACTTTAGAAGTTGTCTGCATACAAGACATTGAGTAGGTGAGTGTTTTTGATAATACTGTCTTGATCATTGTGATCCTCCCTGCTAGGGTTATCCATTTACCCCTCCAACTCATTGATTTTTTTATTGCATTTATCTAATTTTTTTCTCCCATAAGGTTGATCTAATCATTCCTTTGAATAATGGAACCCCTAGGTATTTGCATGGTATCTCATCTATTATATACCCTAGAATTATGACTATTCTCTTCTATAATGTTCTTTGTGTAAAAGAAGTATAATTTGGATTTTTCCATATTTATCTATTGTCCTGAAATATTAATGTACTTATTTAGGAATTCTTTTATCTTCTTCGCCTCTCCAATATAGGATTCTCCATATAATAAGGTATTGTTTGCAAATTGTTTATGGGTGATAGCCTCAACTCCTTGTCTTATTTGTAGACCTTTCCATAATTCTTGGTGTTGCAACGAAGCTATATGCCTACTCAGGGCTTCGACCATTATAACAAATAGGAAGGGTGAGATGGGATCTCAATGTCTTAGTCCATAATCTAAACTTTGCAAGAATCTACATGGAGAATTATTAATGAGCATTGAGTATCTTGTAACCACTCCCTTCCAAATCCTTTTTTTTTCATTATTCTCACCAAAAATCTCCATATAACCTTATCATAAGCTTTCTTGATGTCTAATTTTATCATCATGCTTGGAATTCTCTCTTTATTTATGGTATGAACAACCTCATTAGCTAGAATGATGTTGTCCACAATGTCCCTTCCTAGTGTAAAACCACTTTGATTTGGTGAAATAATCTTGTCCAACACTTTTTTGGCCCTATTTTTTAGGGCCTTAGATAGAATCTTGTATAAGGTATTGCAGATTGAGATAGCCCAGTACTCTCTAAGATTGGTACTATCTTCCTTTTTAAGAATCAACTCTACCATGGTATTATTTAAATCTTTCATGATTTTTTTGTGTTTTCTAAAGTCTTCTACAACACCCCAGACCTCTTATTCAATGAAGTGCCAAAACTTTTGGTAAAAGAGAGTTGGGAAACCATCTAGTCCTAGCACTTTGTCTAGATGAAGCTGAAAAGCTACCTCCTTTATTTCATCTTTGCTAAATGGAGTTGTTAGCATTTTATTATCCTTAATTTTGTTATCATTGAGTGAGTCCATATCACCCTCCAATGCTAGCAGTTGTTTGAAGAACCTAATAGCTTCTTCTCTAATTTATTCGAGATCCTATGTTTGCACACCTTCGATGGAAGAGATACATGGTATTTTTTTTGTGCTTTCTTGATTTTTTGTAGTATTATGGAAATTTTTTGTGTTTGCATCCCCTTTTGTTAACAATACCTCCCTTGACTTAGTCCTCTAGTAGACCTCTTCCCTTGCTAAAATTTCTTCATATTCTACCCTTGATGATTTCTCTTTAGCATAGTCTTCTTGATACATGTCATCTTTAATCACCTTATTATTTAATATTTTTATTTCTTCTTCCAGTCTTTCTTTTTCCCGAAAGATGTTTTTGAAGACATTCTTGCTCCATTTTTGAAGTTTAACCTTAATGTATTTTAGCTTTCTCATAAAATTTGAAATCTTTTAGTACCTTCAAATTTTGGGGCATTTTCCACCATTGGCCTATTGTATCCACAAAATCTCCCTAAGAAACAACATCTTCTCCATCTTAAAGTAGAATTTTTGGATTTTCAATTCTTCTTAAATTATGAGCTTTATGGGGAAGTGGTCTGAACCAACAAAAGGGAGAATCTCTACATCTAAGGTTTGATTATCCTCCAACCATTTTTTAGAGAATATAGGAATCTATCTATTTTTTTTTATACAACATTCCCCATCCCTTTTGTTTGTCCATGTGAACACATTGTTCCTGGTGTGGACATATAGTAAGTTGTTATGACATAAAAAAAGGAAAAAGTCCCTCATTGGGGTCGAGACATACCTGTTGCCCCCCATTTTTCTTCAATGCTTAGGATTGTATTAAAATCTCCAACAATTAATACCTTCTTACTCTTAACTTGGGCGATTTTTAGGATCAGGGTATCCCATAATTTTATTTTTTCATCATTCCTAGTGGGCTCATATACATTGAAGAGGAAAAAGTCTAATTTTTCTCTTAAGCTATGGATTTGGTACTGCATCGAGTATGGTTGTCTTTCCATTATGCTGATGTCTAATGAATTTCTTTTCCATAATATACCAAGCCCTCCAACAATACCAATTTTTTTTTTTTATGCTTCCTCCCATCTAAATATATTTAAGATTATCATGGTTTCATCTTCTATCTGTCTCTTGTAGAAGGAAAAGGTCTATGTCTACTTTCTCTTGTGGACATATAGTAAGTTGTTACGACATAAAAAAAGGAAAAAGTCCCTCATTGGGGTCGAGACATACCTGTTACCCCCCATTTTTCTTCAATGCTTAGGATTGTATTAAAATCTCCAACAATTAATACCTTCTTACTCTTAACTTGGGTGATTTTTAGGATCAGGGTATCCCATAATTTTATTTTTTCATCATTCCTAGTGGGCTCATATACATTGAAGAGGAAAAAGTCTAATTTTTCTCTTAAGCTATGGATTTGGTACTGCATCCAGTATGGTTGTCTTTCCATTATGCTGATGTCCAATGAATTTCTTTTCCATAATATACCAAGCCCTCCAACAATACCATTTTTTTTTATTATGCTTCCTCCCATCTAAATATATTTAAGATTCTCATGGTTTCATCTTCTATCTCAGTCTCTTGTAGAAGGAAAAGGTCTATGTCTACTTTCTCTATTTGGTATTTGATCAAACACCTTTTGTTAGGGGCATTTAGGCCTGTAACATTCTAGGTAATGAGTTTCATAGGGCTTCTTGTTGGGAGTGCTCAGCCCCCTTAATATCTTTGAGGAAATTCTTGAAGCTTTTTATTCCTTTTTCTTGAGCCATTTCTTCCCAAATTTTCTTCTTAGATTTCTTGCCTTTTTTCCTCTTATTTTGCTATGGAATTTCCAAGAACTGAGCCATAGTTTGTAATATGCTTCTATTTTTAGTTATTCCTAAATCATCATAGTCTTCATTTTTGCTATCTGAAGAAAATTTTTCTATCTTTTCTAGACCTCTATTTTGCTGTTCCACATTTAGGCATGGGGAAGGTTCCCTCTTAGGATTGACTGGATTATTTTCTTTCCCCAATATGATGGAGGTAGTTTTTGTGACAATAGTTTCTTTGTTGCCTGGGTTTGATTCCTCTACGACTTTGGCTTCTTTTCTTCTCCAATCCAATCTTGTCTTCCCATGCACCTTTCGTTTCCTATTGTTCTTACTTTCCTTTTTGTCAACTTCATCCTTAGGTTGGTTTGCTTCTTTATATTCTGATTAGAGAGTGTGTTGCTGAGTTTTTTCTAGGGCCTATCTTGAGAAATTGGTGAACCTTGCTTTGACAGGCTTCTTCACTATGTTTTCTACTTTTACATGTGAGACAAAATATTTTTTGTTTCTTCAATCTCCAATCCTTGTTCCTATTTGTTTTCGTTGACTCGCAAAAGAATCATCTTTGGTATTTTTTAACTGCTTCTATTTTAATCTTGGCATAAAGACATGAATCATTTTTTGCAAAATCCAAGATCAATGTCCAACAAGGTCCCCAAGGAGTGTCCAATTTTTCCCATGCATTCTTCTAACCAAAATTATGTAGGTAGATTATACATTCTGATCCATATTGGCTGGTTGTATGGGTTGAGAGCAATGGGGTTGAAGTTTTGTTGCCATTTTTGTATATATAGTCATGATCCTTCCCTTTCCAAAAGGCCTCCTTCTAGGATTTTCTCTATTTCTTCTTTAAATCTAAAGATGATCGCAAAAAAAAATTTGGGCAGGAACTTGATCATAACTAGGGTCTTCCAAGTAAGGTTAACTCATTCCTTTATACTCTTTCTGTTTAATTTTTCACCAAGAAATTTGCATATGATTGCTGATTTTTCTAATATACCTAAGTCTTCCTCAATTTATTTCATTAAATCTATTGTTTGAAGGTTCAATTTTACTTTTGGTATACTTTTCTTAAGGTTAATATCTTTAAAACTCTCTTCCCCCATTTTACTTGCTTTTGATGCTCCCATGGAGTCTTCAAATTTTCTATTTTATAATTGTATGATGCTTCACATATTTTGGTTGATGGTTTTAGATTATTTATTCTTGATTCAAGATCACAGAGTTAGGATTTGTCTTATGTATACAAAGATTTTGGCACCTAAGGGATTTCTTGCACTTCTAGGGTTTTTCACCTAAAAGGAGAAAGATGGGCCCAAACGGGCAATGTCTACACTCAAAATCAATGCAATGATGGATGAAATATGCCTAAATACAATTTACTAATGTGATAAACTGAGAAAGAAAGATGATTATTAATGCAAAACATAAGATATGCAAGATGTTGGAAAACATAGTGATGTATGGAGAAACACCTAAGAATGCAAGTAAACAATGACATAATTAAAAAAGACTGGAGAAGTGTACCTAGAATTTGAAGTATGATGTAGAGAGGCTCTAGAATCCTACAGAGTTAACAAGAAAAGCTAACTCAGACACTTACACCAAGCTGGGTGACTTAGTCCAGTTTCAATGATATTCTGCCAGAATAGGTTTTTGCCAAATGGGTACCCAAAAATGTAAAAAATACTTTTCAAGCCTCATAGTGGGACTAATTCTCCACAGATGGTGACTTATTCCATCTAGAAATCTCAAAAAATTCAAGATAGGATTTTATAGCTTTCAATCTACACTTCCCTTCCTGACAGGTGTCTAGTTCAAATTCTGTATAAAACAAGTTGAAAAAGGTCTCCAAGCTTCAATTAGGGATTTGTTGACTTAAATGACTTTGATGGATTGTTGACCGCTTTTTAACACCAAACTCTTTGACAAATATCTATACAAGATTTGCAAAACACACATGCAAAGAGGGGAAAAAGGGTTAAGGGTTAGAGAATAAGGGTTTGCCTTGGTTAAACCCCAATTTTGTAATCAAACCCTAGGTAATGAAATGAAATAAAGAGATAATGATGAATGAATAACATGCAATGTCACAAACTCACCAAACCCTTGATGTTGAAATAAAGATATGCAATGAAGTGCTCAAATGGATGACTTGATAATACTTAGAGATGCTTGAATGCTTGAGAATGAATTAAGAGATTTATTGCTTGATTGTTGGATGAATTAGGTGCTTGAAAATGAATGGTTATGAAAATGAGATAAAATCCCTTTATTTATACTTGATTTCCCAATATTTCCTAAAAATAGCACATCATAGGCTGACCTCAAGGATAAGAGAATAAAATCTTGCTAGGAAATTGAAATTATTTAGATTTTTGTGCCCAGTGGGACTAAGTCACCCTAGGTGGTGACTTGGTCCCACCAAGGTAATTTTACTGGGTGTTGGGGATTGAAGTGTATTTAATGAGGTTTAATGGGAATATACTAAAAAATACACTTAAGTAGGGCCAAAAAGTGTATTGAGGGGTCATTTAAACATAAGAAAGGGTAGAATTAGTGATGACAAGCCTAGAAAAGTGTGAGAGTTTGTTACAATTATTTACAACACTTTGATTTATAAGACTTGGTAAGTGATAAAAATGGGTTATTTAAGTGAATTATAATGAAAGGGTCCTAGAAAAGTGTGAAATTTGGTTACAACAACACTTTTATAAGACATCCTAGAATTCTTAATGATTCTCAAGGGTTCAAGACCTAATGTGAATGTGTTGACCACATTATAGCATTAAATCTAGGAAAAATGAAACCAAAGTCCACTAGGAGGGCCTAAACATGATAAAAATTAGAAGGGTTACTTTTTCCATGTCCACATCTTCTAATTCACAATTTTCACTTGTGATCTATATTTGCATTCACAAGAAGAGCAATATTAATATATTAAATTTATAAAGAGATTATATATTTGATATCATGTCATTTAAGCATTTTAATTCATTTATTAAAGCTTATTATTTTCTATGCTTAATTAAGCAAAAAAAACTAATGTCAATTATTATTGGGTGATTATATCAAGTCTAAAATTGTTGATCATTAGTGTTGATTATAGGTGATTAATAGTAAAATATGGACATTGTAAATTATCACAAAATAACATAAGTAAAGTCATAGTGTCATGCAATATTATAATCCAATAAATTTTTGTTAAAAGTCATAGAAATTCATTATGTTTGTAGACAAGAAACATAAAAGAAATTTTGTAAATTTTTAGTTTAGTAATTTTGAATATTTATAATTCATAGTTTTGTATGTGGTCTTGGGAAATTTAATGAACCATTGTCCCTAGTCCTTGATTAAGGCCATGTTCTGTTCAGTCATCATGAATCCTATATCTCCAGTGAGTTGCTTAATTACTAGGTATAGGAAGGAATCATTAAACCATTTAAAATGTTTCTCTGATTCCTTTTGTTCTAATTGGGGATAAAACTCCAAAATTTTACTTTTTCTAGGAGCTTCTCATCTGATGTCTTTGGTGGTCAATCTAGGGAAATCCCCAACTTTGGTTGCCAAATACACTACCTAAGAATTACTTTGTATCTTCTACAATGGTCAATTGAGCATAAATGGTGTCAGATACAATTTTCAATCCAAGAAAACCACTCCTTTTAGGAAAATTAATGATATCCCCTACTTCATAATAGAAATTTGACCTTGTTAGCTCTTGTGAGATCTTAGGTACATAAATTTTTTCATTCTTAAGCCATTATTTGTTCAGGTGTCTAAGATTTCCACTTATATATTTATTGTATTCTCCAACTACCTCTACTTTAGTTTCCATTTTCAATTAAGTAGAAGGAGGTAGGTCAAATACTTCTTTAATCATAAGATTAGAAAGCTCAATGATCTTAGTTCCATAAGGGTCATAAAAATTCCTATCTATAGGATTGTAGTGTTGGGCTACAACTAGTATGAGTTTTGGGCATTCAATTTCCATTTGGAAGGATGCCACACATTCTAATCTTGTATTGTTTATTTTTGGGAAAATGTGTCTCACTCTATCTCTATACTATAATTGAAGCTCCTAGATGTAAAAACTAACCATGAGATAAGAGGACCCCTTTTTTGACAATGAGTACAAAGCCATCGATACAAAATGAATTGATCTGGTTCCAAATATAGGGAAGCCAATGTGGCCTTTTGACCATTTGGGACTTGAATTACATCAAAGGAATTATATATTTGGTTTATCCATGTTAGTGGATCCTTCCCATCAGACTTATGCATATCCACCTTTGGTAAATTATATTCCTAGGTCACGTATGAGTATTAATTTTTATCAAGATTAGTTAACCTAGATGATTGGCCTTGATTGCTTGAGATGCCTTTTCTTCACCCATATATATAAGCACATAAAATACTTTATATGTCTACTATATCTCCTCTTAACCCACTCATCTCCATGTCTTCCTTGACCTTGCTTATTTCCTCGTTGGGGGTAACATTCTCTATGATTACCCCATCCTTATTAGGAGACTTCTTCGGTGTGGAAATATTCTTTTTCCCTCTTGTTTGAGGCCTCGACATGATGGAAACCAATAATTTTAAAATAAATCATGAAAATGATCTTTAATTCTTTGTAATTTTTATTGTAGCTTTATAGGGAAAAGATACCACTTACCAATAAAAGCTCCACAAAATTAGCGAATTTGCAATCTTGAGAGTGATTTTTTTGGAAACACTAATTTATCAACAAATCTCTTATTTTTGCTTTAATTTCTCCACATTTTGGACTATAATATCCATTTTCATGTCTTCAACAACCCACTAAAATTAAGGTTCCAATTCGACAGGATTTGAGAGATATTCACCTTCTAAATAAATTGGGTAAAAACCCCAATTCTATAATAATTCAATAAATTCTACTCTAGTTTCTCTAAACTATGGAATGTATCTTCTTTAATATGGTCTTCAAAAACCCTTTACAAATTAGAGAAAAATTAAACAATATTTGGGAGATATAGTGTTCACAAAATGACCTCCAAAATTGACCAAAATGTCTTGTCGTCATGGTGCCAAGATCATGCTCTAATACCACTTGTAATAAAATAAATTGGACAAGAAGAATATAATATTAAATGTTCTTAAAATTCTTGATAATAATATGCCACTTCAAGGGGGCAACCTCCCAATCCACTTCAAGGGGAATACCTCCAATAGTGTTGAATAAGAACATAATACACAACATAATGATCAAATAAGATTGACAACCTCCTATATATACCCATTTATGCCTAGGAAATCACCCAAGATGACTTAGAAAACACTATATAAGCCCTAGTATGACCTAACTAGCTAAATAGTAATATAATAATGATAACATGACTTAATTAGGAGTTAAGATAGCCACAAGCCAACTATTAATATCTCGATATGCACTAATATTAAGGGTGTAATAGGTGATGAGCATTACTTAATTCCATCAAGGAGATTAGATCTGAGTGGTTACAAATCTAAAGAGGATTGGAGGAATATTGAGGACAATTTTCTCATTCATGCATAATTATCCCTACAACTTGATAAGATATGGAATCTACTTTATCTCAATAATAGATAATGATCTGATAGTCATACCAAAAATGAAGAACCTACAGACTAGTGATCTAAGGCTAGTAAAGTTAGTTTTTGGATTCATATCCCCAATCTAGGGAACCCTATAGCCTAGACCACCTATAATCAGCACAAAATCAAATCACAAGTGCATTAGTGTATGTCTTCTGCCTTTCTAGAGCTTGAATTTGTTTGTGTGTTTTTAGTTAGTCATAATTGTAACATAATACTACATTTACATAGATTACCTAGTCACATTTTGTTTCATCAAAATTCCAATTCAAAACCATCAATCATCATCATAGTTTCGATCCAAGATTAGATTGGTTGTTGGCCAACCAATCACAATTCTTGTGTAGATTTGAATTCCCCCAATGTGATGTAAAGGTGAAGAAACATTTTCTCCCACCATTTTGGAAAATGCATTGATTCAAGTAATTAGACTTATGGTCACCTTTTCTAACATCACAAAAAATTGAAATCTTCTTCAAGAAACTATAGAGTTTTACATCAAAAATGTGAGTGTGAGTGTATGAGAAAAATTAGAACTTTCTTTCTATCTTTTTTCTTCTTCTTTTCAAAATAACAAGGTGGTTTTCTCTATTTGATGTGACTATCATGTAGAGATGTTACTTCTAGAATATTTGAAGCAAGGTAACACTCCAATGGCTGGAATCATAAATTTTCATGGTACGCTAGCACGTTGCATGAACATCTATGTATAGCCCTCCCATTTTGGAAAAATGAATTCAATAAGCCTAAATTATTATATAGATCTTATATATAAGATATTCTAGTGTTAAGTCTTTACATTTAAAAATATTTATATCATGAGGAAAAAGAGGGGAGTATCTTTTAGCACAAAATTTTAAGGGTATATAATTTAAACTAAACTGCATTTCCAAAACATTTAGTAGGAGTGCACACCCAATTTTTTTCTTTCAAGATTCTCCACTTTGAAAATTTGTAAAAAATCATATATTCATTAAAAAATAGCAGAAAAATTAAGCATAAACTACACGATGTTAGCTAATATTTCGCCAAAGTTATTTTTTAAACACTAAAATTTTAACATTTAACAAGGTCACACTAGATGCTATGTTATGTTTCTTGATGAAAAAATGAACACTTTTGTGTAAGAATCCTATCAAGAAACCCATTATTCTCCATCATTTAAAAAAATAGTAGTTGATAAAGGATATTTAGAGCACTACAATTCTTTTTGTTGTTGCATCTTAACATTTCGTGTGTATTTATCTTCAATTTCTCATCCTAAATTATCTTTCCTTTCTTTTAGAAAAAAAAGGTGGCCACTAAAGACCTCATTTTGGTCCCCAATTTCCATGCACTTACCCACTCAATAATATGTCCACAAGCTATCTAAATTTGTAATATTTGAAACCAAATAAACATAAAATTAATCATATTAACAAGAAGTAATGACAAGTACATAAATACATGAGAAATACTTCATACAAGCCATGGCATCATATAACATAGTCCAATCCAATAATCATCCACAATTCAAAGGATGAGAACATGGTCTAGGCACTTTTTCTACCAGAACATGAATCTTAAACTTCCCTGGAGAGTTCTTGACATGAACAACTACCTACCTTGCACGTGATGCTTACCAAAAAGGAGGAACATGATGGAATCTTGTGCATGCCTAATATATCTAAATTCATTTTTATCATATGAGAACATGTTATGATCGATATTAGGATATGGCAGAGAGAAAATATATAATAAAGAAATAAATTCATTTATTACAATGGTCTAAGTCACTTGGCCAAGCATATAACCATATAAAAGTAGAACTAGAAAAATTAGTGTCTATGCTCCTTGTTAGCCCATAGTCGACACCTATCTTGAAAGATAAAATTTCCACAAACACTCATGAATACAAACCTTCCCTAGTTTAATATTTAATCATAACTTCCATGCATAAAATTTTAAGATGTTCACAATACTTGAAACTAAAAAAATATGTATTGACAAGCATTTGCATGCATCATTAACTAGTGTAATAAATTTAACTATTTTTTCATGCAATGATTTTCTAGATTGTATTACTTTCCTGATCATAGATTTGAATGTGATTTATAGGCTACACAATGAGAATTATTCAATGTTTATCAAAGTATTAACATGCCATTCATTATATTTTACATCGAACTAATTATCCATTTCTCTTATGTTGTTATGGGTCATGAAATATTTAATGTAAATATAGTATTTCACAAATTTAAAGATAATAATTCAATTGAATTAAAATAGGTAGATTTTATAGGAAAATAACATAATATCTACCATTCAAGATATCACAGGTTTCATGATTGTAAATATTACAAGCTAGTTCAAACTATCTGCAATAATTATAAAACAATTATCTCTATAGTTGTGGTTTTTATCTATTCACAATAACTAAATAATGAATATTTATGTAATTGCAACCTCAACCTATTCATAGTAGATCTAAAAATATTTGAGGTTTAAGAGTAACTAGATTTCCATGAGCTAGGTGTAATGCTTTTTCATGCTTCTATTACTAGTGTCACCCCTAAAGCTCAGCCACAAGATATTACTTGGGTAAAAAAATAATAAAGTTAAAGGAGGGAAATCTATATTTTAAACAATGCCAAGATTATTATAGAAAAAATCTACAACTGTAGATTTAACCTATCATCTGTGCAATTTCAAAATGAGACAAACAAAAACCAAAATCTATATAGTCACTACTTCTTGATCTATTCAACATAATTTTTTATTTTTATTTTTAATGAAAAGGTAAAAATTTATTGAATAACGGAAACTACCATTACACCCAAGTCAAAGGAAAAATCCTAAAAAGAACAAAATACACAATAGAGCCAAATACCACATCATTCAATACCCCCTATGTCCTCCATGAGAACCCTCTCCAAATCCGAACTAAGCCCCTGATGTATCTACGCCCAATCCTCAATCTTCCAATCCTCTAGATGCTCTGAAGCCTACTTGGCAAACAATCCGCCATCCTATTCCATTCATGTGGAATATGGACAAAAGACACCCTCTCCATAAGATTACCAACCTTCAAAATCTATTGCACCAACACCACCAACTGCCAATTCACATTTGACATCCTTCCTTTATTGAGTAAATTAACCAAAACCTGTGAATCAGATTCACAAATAACCCTACGCCACCCCAACGCAAAGGCCCTCTCCAATGCATGAAGAATCGCCCAGCCTTCCATGAGGTTGATAGTTTGTGTCCCCTTATGTATAGAAAAAAGAAAAGCCACCAAACCAGAAGAGTCCCTGCCAACCCCACCAACTCTGGCGGGACCGGGATTTCCTTTCGAAGAACCATCAGTATTAACCTTCAAAGTTCCCACAAGGGGAAGCTACCAATTCCCTTGTCACTGGACATGCTGCCCCACTCGCCTACCTTTCTGGCCCCACGATGCAACAGGGGTAAACCCCTAGATACCCAGGTGAGCCACCAACTTTGTGTCTTTCTTTTCAAGTGGTAACTCCCCATCTCCCTTAGCTTGAATTATCTCTTGAACCATCCCAAGAACTCTAAACCCCACCTGTTGGACTTGCAACAATTCCCCTATGAAAATCCTCCTATTTCATTCCAGCCAAACCTGCCATAGCAAGAAGATAGGTCCTGCCTGCCACACGTCCTGCAAAAAAGAGGCCATCGAGGGAGGCCTACCCAAGCTAGTCCAAAACTCCATTAAGGAGGAAGCATGAACACAAGGACTATTCCAAACACTCCACTAAGAATGTCAAATCTGCAAGGTGAAAGGACACTGGAAGAATAGATGTGAAGAGTCCTCAACCCCATTCCCGCATAATACACACTTAGACAGGCCCTGAAACCCATGCTTCTGAATATTATCCCAGGTCAAACACCTGTTCCATGTCAAAATCCAGGCAAAGCAGTTACATTTTGGCCAAGAAAACTTATTCCACACCTTTTTCCACCAAGGAACTTTTGCCCCCTCAACCCTTTGAGAAAGGAACCTCCGATATCCTGACGCCACTATGTAGTGACCTTTCAGATTAGGCACCCAAGCAAGAATATCCTTATCCCTAAGGGGGTTACACTATCTTCCTAAGAGAATTTTATGCAGATCCCTACAATCCTCTTGCATACCAATCACCGGCCACTCCTCAGGAGTCTTCCATCTAGCACTCATAAGTTGACCCTGAAAAGAAAGCACCTTAAAATCACTTACCCTCATCCAGCTAGCATCACTCAAACTCCTGCTCAAGGCCGCCAAATCAGGAAACTAAGTGAGGATGGGAGGATGGCCATCCCAAGAGTCATACCAAAAATGAACCTCAGTCCCATGCCGACATATCCAAAACAAGCCATCCTTGATGAGCGTAGCTCCCTTCTTAAGGGTAGCCCAAACCGCTAATCCCTTACCTACCAAGGGGTAGCGAGGGATATCTTCCCCAAGAATGCCCTGAATATACTTAAAGGAAAAGATCCTGGCCCAAACCATGTCCTTCTCCGTGCACCACCTCTAATAAAGTTTTTCCACCAAAGCCAACCCATCCAACGTGGGTTGCCTCAACCCCAGGCCCCCCAACTGCTTGGGGCAACACACCATGTCCCATCTAACCAAACTCCACTTGGAAGACAATAGGCTGCCTGCCCATAAAAACTGTCTAGCCAGTGAGTCCAATTCTGTCACAAAACCTTTAGGGTCCACCTACAGCATACACTGATAAATGGGAAGGGCCAGGATCACAGACTTTAGCAACTGAACCCTCCCCGCAAAGGACAGCCATCTGGCGGTCCAGTGAGTAACCTTCAACCAAATTTTATCCAAGATAGGCTGCCATGACTCCCTCTTTAATCTGCCCACTGCAATAGGAAATCCAAGGTAAGATAGAGGAAGCGTCCCAACCTAGAATCAAAGAACTTGCGCTATTCTCCTCTGGATAGGATCCAGAGTATTAAAGAAATAGATGGAAGATTTTTCATCATTAATTGATTGACCCGAAGCCTCAAGGTACATATCCAGCACCCTACAAAAATTTGTTGCCTCCCGAATAGTGGCAACCCCCATCAAGGCAATATCATCCACAAACTACAAATGTGATTAAGGGGGTAAATCACCCGCCCACCTCCACCCCTGAATAAAGCCTAGCTCCACCTGCCTTCTCAGCAGGCATCCCAATCCTTCCACAAGAGAATAAACAAATAAGGGGAGAGAGGATCACCTTGCCTTATCCTGTGAGAAGCCTCAAACAACTCAGAATGCTCCCCATTAGTTAAAATAGAGAAAGAAATATAAGTGACACAACTCATAACCCATTGAATCCAATCATCTCCAAATCTGAAAGTAGCCAGGATCTTCTGAAGAAAAGACCATCAGACTCTGCCGTATGCCTTTGCCATATCAAGTTTGATGAACATAGACTTTTCTCTAGAAATAGCCATGGAGTGGATGGACTCAGTAGCTATAACAACCCCATCCAGAATCTATCTACCCTCCACAAAACCACCTTGCTCCTCAGAAATGAGCAACTACAGCCATTTTTTCAACCTATTAGCAAATAGCTTTGAAATAATCTTATATACCACATTGCAAAGGGCAATAGGACAAAAATGGCTCAACCTGTCTGCCCCTTCACACTTGGGAATAAGCGCCAGAAAGGTGGCATTCAGGGCCTTTAACATTTGCTTATTCTACTGCGACTCCTTGACCACTTCTAATAAGTCAAGTTTGATGATCTCCCAGAACTCTTGGAAAAACTCAATCGGGAAACCATCAAGGCCAGGGGCTTTTCCTTTCTTCATCTGAAACACCATCCTCTCCAATTCTTCTAAAGTAATCTCACCCATAAGATCCTCTTCATCTCTCTAGACATCAACTGAGGGATACATGAAAGAACCTAAGCGTCCTCCACTGAACTCTCCTGCAGCCCCTCTTTGAATAGGGAAGAAAAATAGTGAACGGCTTCCTTAGAAATACTCTGAAAAGAAGTCAAAGTCTCTCCCCTATCCGTGACCAAAATAGGAATAGAGTTACCATGCCTTCACGCCCTAAAAAAATAAAAGAAGGAAGAATTTTTATCCCCCTCCTTAAGCCATTCAATCTGGGCTTTTTGTTTCCAAAAGATCTCCTCTCACAGTTCCCATTCTTCCAAAGCTTTCAAAGCCCTAGATTCCTCCTGCATCAAGCTCTTAGACACCCCATTCTCCCTAATTACCCTTGTTATACCATCCAGCTTAGCTTGTGCATTAGACTTGGCATTAAAAACATTTCCAAAGCAATGCCTATTCCAATGTTTAATCTTATACTTAACAAATTGCAGAAGCTTAAAGTAAAGACATACATTGCTGTACCAAAGGCAGGTCTACCCTCTCGCCACCACCGAGCAATAAAATCATGGAGTTTAGGATCTTGAAGCCACATAAGTTGGAATTTAAAGGAGGGCTTGAAGGGCCACCTAGCCAAGAGGATAATAATCTTTATAGGCCAATGGTCTGAGCCCGACTAGTCCAGAATCTCCGAGCTAGAAGACCACCTATCCCCAACCTAGAAGCAAGAAACCAAAAACTGATCCAACCGCTTCGTGATGCCATTTTCACCGGGCCTCTGATTGTTCCAGGTAAAATGACTATTACTAGGCTTGATATCAACTAAATGCAAAATAGAAATATTGTCTTGGAATAGGAAGGTTGAAGCCTCCAACCGCATAGTAGCACCCCATTTCTCAACAATCTCTTTGATAGCATTGAAGTCTTCCCCAATAATCCACGAAAGAAAAGGAGCCATACTTCATACATAGTGAATATTCAACCACAAAAGTTGCTTGCCCTACATATCCATAGGCGCATAGATGTTGGAGAACAAAACCAATTCTCTAGATTCATAACAAGAGGCTACCATAGAGATAGAGGACCTAAAGGACACCCACCACTGGGGACAAATCTTCTGAGGGTTCCATAAACAAGCCACCCCTCCAGAAGAACCCTGAGCACTAATGCATTGGCATTCCCCACTCATCCAAATCTTGGGCATAATACCCATCATATCCTCCATAGAAGGTTTGGTCTCCTATAAAAAAAGAGTATCAGGAGACTGACCTCTAACCAAATTCCAAACAGCTTTTTGTCGAGGGCCACTGTTCAAGCCCCTAACATTCCATGAAAGAGAAATCATTTCAAAGGGCTTGAGAAATGAGAATCCAGAGTCTTAACTAACCCTGACTCCACCAGATTTTCCCTTATCAATTTGATCTTCTCCAAATCCTTTTTCCTCCCCAGTTTAGCAACTTTCTCCGCCCGTCCTTTCTTAAGATCTTTTTGCAAGATACCCAAATGAGGAGATGGCTTACTATTCTTTCCCCCTCCAAGCCAGAGCTCCGCATGAGAAGAGACAAAGCCTCACTCTCCTTCACCACAATACTACCTGATTCTTTCTGGGCCTCTAACTTTAGATCTAATTCCAACTGCAAGGGCCCCTCATCTTGCAGAACAGGAAAAGCCTCAGGACTAAACCGCCCTTGACCAAGGCCTCCCCCATCCCGCACAACACCCTATGAATCCAAACTCACCACCTAATGGTTTACCTGCTCCATCCCATCCAACTGCCCCTATTGATCAATGCCCAAAATTCCTTGATCCAAATCAACCAAGCCAGGATTCACTTCCTGCTAGCTAAGATCCTCCAAAATCTTGAATCTATTAAAAGTATCCTCATCCTATTGCTCTTTCATAGTCCTTTTATGCCCCTTGTTTCTATTCTGAG
This sequence comes from Sequoia sempervirens, assembly GCA_007258455.2. Lineage (NCBI taxonomy): Eukaryota > Viridiplantae > Streptophyta > Pinopsida > Cupressales > Cupressaceae > Sequoia > Sequoia sempervirens. The sequence continues at coordinate 13,909,490 of VDFB02168118.1, forward strand.
ATCTGACATGAGTAAAGACTTCCTCCCTAGTATCACCACCCAGAATAGGGCCCTTGCCCTTGTCCACCCTAGGCTGACCATTGGAGGGTTGTGAAGAATTAGTCTCCAAAGGCTTGGCTCTTGGGCATCTCCATAGTAAGTGGCCGTACTCATGACACAAATAACATCTAAATGGTAAAGTTTCATAATTGAGTTGTTGAACCCATGAATAAGATCCTGCACTCACTTCCAGAGAATCTAGTAGTGGTTTACTTAAATCAATTTCCACACAAAATCGAGCAAATGTCATTACCTTTTTGAACTACGTCTGCTGCAAAGTGCCTACAGGTTTACCAAGCATTGAAGCGAGTAAATGCAAAACATCATCTCGCCAACACTCAACCAGGAGCCTCGAAAATCTCACCCAAACTAGGACCCAGCTTGGAATCTCCTCGGCCGGGTCGAAGCCCGCATGCCACGACTTGATAAATAAACCCACCTAATTGTAAAAATAAGGGCCTCCTTCAAAAACCTTGATTCTATCTGCCATGCAATCAAAGGTAACCATAAAATAATTATTTGTGAGGAGCCTAATCTCCATCTCCCCTTCTGGCAACCATGTCCGCTAGGCCTAGGCCTCCAAAAACTGCAACGAGATTTTCAATCCCAAAAATTTACAGTAAAGGGAATGTCATGAGTAGTAATCAATGTCTTTCGTGAGCATCTCCATTGGGATCACAACATTTGACCTATCTTTACACCTTTCAAGATAGCCATTAATCTTTGGTAATCGAAACCCTCTTGACGATCCCATCTCATTCTTCTCCAAATTCTGTGCAAATAGGTTATTTTCATAAGACATAGACCCCAATGGCAAGGGTTTTGAGCCAAAGGCAGAGCGAAAATCCATCTTGGGTCCAGTCCTAGATGACTCCCCTTGCACCATATAATGAAAGAAGAAATGCCAAATGAACAAACCCACCCTCAATTAATCAAGAGAATTACACTCCGCACCAGGGTAAGCACCCCACAGTCCACAACTAAGAAAAGAAAGCCTTTAAACCCTCACAAATCCACCAAAACACACAAGATGTAGCCGCAAAAATGAAACACTACACCCATCCCACGACACCCTCAGCCCAAGAAGAATGGGCGCACCCCAAATATCCACCCCTCTCCCACCGAGCTCAACCCTACACAACCACACAAGCAGATATAGCCTCTCAATTAGCAACCCTGCGAATCCCACACCTGGCCGCCATAGCAAAAAGCAAAAAATAGGGCCAGATCTGACAGCGCAAGCCAAGCCCTCCACCACCCGCTAAGGAAAGAAGGAAAGAAAGAAAGTTTCAAATGAAAGATCCACACCCAAAAAATAGGAAGAGTCCCCCACGATGCACCAGCATGCAGATACAGAAAGCAAGCTAGGGCATAGACACCCTAGCTCGACCACCAGAGCTTGAAAATGCCATCAAATCCCTCATTTTTATTTTTATTTTTATTTTTAAAAAAAAGAGTTTTGAACTCCAAACCTTCCCCAATAGATTTGAACCATTTCACAATCAATCACCAACTATTTGTGGATTCAATCTATTTGTTGGAAATATTTATTGCTAAGCCTCTTTACATCAGCTCCCAACTCACCTACCTGTTAGGAGCCTTTCCAATGGTAGTTTTCTTTTTGGGATCTCCATCCCTATTTTGCTCTTGATAGCTCTAGAATTTAATGTGGTAGGAAATTTTGAATTTCCTAAATTAATTGTGGTAGGTGGATTCAAATTTGAGAGGGAATTTTGTGAAGACAAAAGGAATTAATGAATGTAGTAAGTTAGTTTTTTTTGCAGTAACACTCAGAGAAAAGAAATGTTTTTTTGTGTGGATTCTTTGTGTGATTAGAGAAGCTCTTGAACAATATCAGTTGTATTTTTTTTTGTGTGTTTATAGTGAGCAACTAAAATCTCTTGATCACTTAGTGTTTTCTAGGAGCAGTAGATAGCTCCAATTGAATAGAAGGAAAGAGAGCTCTCAAAAGCTCATGATAATTATTTGAAGTTGTGGGTGCAACTCCAGATTGCTGCAAGTTTAGTTTGTAATCAATAGATTGTAGTTTCAATTTGAAAGCATTTTGCAACTTGTTATTTTTTTGATTTAATACAAAAAACAAGATTGCATGCCTAGTTTTGTGTCTCCAAGTCTATTCCACATTTATTTTCTAAATTCCTTTATTGCTTGGGGAAACAAGGCAACAACCCTATAAGTTTTATTCTATTTGAATTCTTGACATTGTATCAGAGCTAGAAGGCCCTCAGTCTTGAGTGAGTTGGGCATTTGTTTTTCTAGGTATTAAGTTTTCTTATTGGAGACATGGCTAGAGATGAAAGTAAGATTTGGCAGCAGCCACCACCATTTAATAGACATGACAATGATGTTTGGGAAAAGAAGATGAAGACCATAATGGTTGCAAATGATTTGTGGGATTTTGTGATTAGTGGGTTCAATGATGTGACTGATCTAACAACATATGTTGTTCTCACAAACAACCAGAAGACCCTGGTTAAAGAGTTGAGGAAGAAAGATGAAAAATCATTGAGTTTTATTGAAGCAACCTTTACAAAGGCCATTTTTCCCATAATAGAAGCAGCTAACTATGCAAAGGGAGCTTGGGAAATCCTCCAAACTAGCTACAAAGGAATTGATAAAGTTAGATTGTAGGTGAAGCTCCAGATGCTTCAAAGATATTTTGAGACTCTTCAAATGAAAGGTAGTGAGTCCATCTCAGAATTTCACATAAGAACCTCAGGTTTGATAAACCAGTTGAGGGTGAATGGAGAAGTCGATGAAGACTAGAGGATTGTGGAGAAAATCCTCAGAATTTTACCAACTATGTTTGATGCAGTTGTGATTGACATTGAAGAGGCAAAAGACCTCTCAATGTTGTATGTTGATGAGATGATGGGTTCTCTACAAACCCATGAGAAACACCTAAATAGGTCTACAAGTTCTTCCCAAAAGTAAGCTTTTAAAGCTCAATCAAATGCAAGAGGCAAGGGGAGAGGTAGAAACAAATCTAGACATGGTAGATGTAGATCTGCATGTGGAAATGTTGGAGAAGATAGCACAAGACAATCACATAGCAAAGAGGGAGCAAGAAGCTCTCAGTCCAGATCTAGACAAGCCAAGAAGAACAATAGCTTGAGTTGGAAGGGTGACATGAGTAATATTGAATTCTATTATTGCCATAAGTTTGGCCATTATGCAAGTGAGTGTTGAAAAAAATAGTGTGATCATTCCAAGCAAAGTACAAATGTGGCTAATGAGGAAGTGGCTGAAGGTAATTAGTAAAAGGCCTTCATCATGTGCAACATTGTTGAGCAAGGCAGTGATGAGGTATGGTTTTTTGACAGTGGTTGTAGCAACCACATGAGTGGTAATGAAAGCTTGTTTTCTTTTATTGATAATAATGTTAAGTCTAAAATTAAAATGGGGAAAAATGAAATAGTTCCAGATGTGGGAAAGGGGTTTGTTATTTTTTTAACCAAGCACAGTGAGAAGAAGGAGATTGATGATGCTTATTTTACACCTGGTATAAAGCACAATCTAATGAGTATTAGATAGTTGATCCAAAAAGGTTACAAAGTATTGATGGAGAAGGGTAAATGCATAATTTATGAGAAGGATAGAAGCAAGAAAATCATTGTAGTAGTGCAAATGATGAAGAATAGGATGTTTCCACTGAGGTTAGAAAAGTGTTTCTCAGCTTAGTCCGTAGCTGTAGGAAAATGTATAGCAGTACAGTAGCAAGTAGCTTTCAAGGTAGTCATTCAAGACCCTTCTAAGCTATGGCATCTTAGGTATGGACACTTAGGCTATATTGGTTTGAGTATTTTGTCAAAGAAGGATAGGTTGGAGGTTTACCAACCATTGTAGAGCCTAGTGGTAGATGTGAAGCTTGCATTTTAGGCAAGCAACATAGCCATCCCTTTTAGTCAAGAAATTCTAGAAGGGAAAGAGCACCATTAGAGCTAGTGTACACTATTTTGTGTGGCCCTATGCAAGTAATTTCTGTAGGTAAGAGCCAATATTTTATCAACTTCATAGATGATTACAACTATAAGATATGGGTTTATGTTTTACAAAATAAATCTAAAGCTTTTGAAAAATTTGTAGTGTTTAAAGCCCAGGTGAAAAAAGAGAGTGGACATTTCATCAAGGTCCTAAGGTTAGATAGAGGAGGAGAGTATACCTCAAATCAATTTGTAAATTTTTGCAAGCAAAATGGCATCAAGAAGGAGCTAACAAGCAATTATACTTCACAAAAAAATGGAGTGGCTGAGAGAAAGAGTAGGACCATTGTGGAGATGGAAAGGAGCATGCTCAAAGCCAAGGGACTCCCGAATGAATTTTGGGGTGAAGTTGTAGCAATAGCAGTTTACTTGATAAATAGAAGTCCTATGAAGGAAATTTTTGACAAGATTCCACAAGAGGCATGGTCAAAATACAAGTGGATGGTTGAGCACTTGAGGGTGTTCAGATGTGTGGCATATGCACCTGTGCCAAAAGAGAAGAGGAAGAAGTTGGATGAAAAAGGTGAGAAGTGTATTTTCATGGGCTACAGTGAAGATTCCAAAGCCTACAAGTTGTATAATCTCGTCACCAAGAAAATCATCATCAATAGAGATGTGGAGTTCCTAGAGGATGAGGCATGGGATGGCTTGATAGTTTATAACAGCTCAGAATCACTCCCGATAGCTCCTGAAGAAGAAGAAAAATAATAGGAAGTGCAACAAGATGAGCCTACAGCCGCTCCTAATAGCTCCAGATCAGCTCTGAACCACTCCCAATAGCTCCTGGCATAGGTAGGTAGTTAGGAAGATAGTCACAAATACCTAGAGAATTTTTTGTAGAGAGCTCCTGATAGCTCTTGACATGAGTAGACAAAAAGGAAAGCAGTCACAAACAACTAGAGGATTGGCTCCCAAGAGCTCCGACAGCTCCAAACAGGGTCTGATCAGCAAAGTAGCAGCAGTAGTGAAATTTCAGACCCCACTCTCAACTCTCTAATGCCAATAAAGACCAATATTCTAAGGGAGATCTACCAAAATGAAAGGTACATATGATGAAGAATTTACTGAGTGTGATTTTTGCATTATTTTCTCATAGTGATCCAATTTATTTTGAGGATGAGCTGTGAAAGAAACGAAATGGTTTGAAGCCATGGATGAGGAGATAGATGCAATAGAGAAGAATAGAACATAGGAGTTATTTATTTTTCTCCCAACAGACAAGTAATTGGAGTGAAATGGGTCTATAAGACCAAAAATAGGGTATGTGTAGGATCATGATGGGTCAAAAAGTGGCGATAAGATGGGTATGTGTAGGGTATGTGGCTGACGACTTTTTTACCCAAAATTGATGAAATGAAAAGGGTTTTTAAAGGAGATTCTCAACTTTCCACCAATATAAATTATGTTTTTTTTTTAATTTAATAAATAATTATTATTCATTTTCTATTGGAATTATGACTAAAGTCCTTCTTGATAGGCTGATTGAAAAACATCTATAGCTTTCAAATAGTGTCACATTTTTTGAATCTCAAACATGTGTCACATTCTATGCTTTGTATACTATAGGACTAAAAAAAATGAATTTCATGAAGTTTTGACCAAGTTAAGGTGGTTAGACATACAAGTTTTTATATTTTTTAAATTTGTAATAAAAAATCATAATTAATTATTTACTTGGAAAAAAATTACAAAAAAATATGCATCACATTGGGACATTAGTTCTCTACTTAAATCTAAAATATTATAAAAAAATATTATCATTTTATTGTGGTTCAGGTGGTTAGATAGACACCCACTTCTTATTTTTTCCCTGAAATTTAAGTTCTACTCTATTGAAATTTCAAATTTTCACCAAATAGATTTTTTGTTTTTAAATAAACCTAGTAGTTTAGAAACTACATTCAATTTTCTAAAGATTCTATTCTTACATATTTTTGAAATAATATAGATAACTTATTCAAATTTTTACGTCAAGTTGCCTAACTCTATTTTTTTTGAATTTTTCGCCACTTAAGGACCTATTTTTTCCATGATGATCCTGCACATACCCAACAATGCTAATGGAAGAGTAGAGAGGGATAAGGCAAGATTAGTTGTCAAGGGATATAAAAAATAGTTTGGGAGAGATTATGATGAGACATTTGCTTGAGTAGCAAGGATTGAAATTGTGTGGGCATTCATAGTGATTGTAGCTTAGCACAAGTGGAAAGTGTTTCAAATGGATGTGAAGTCTGTCTTCTTAAATGGAGTATTGAAAGAAGAGGTATATGTGGACCAAACACCTAGTTATGAAGTTTTGGGTCAAGAACATAAGGTGTATAGGCTGAAGAAGGCCCTCTATGGGTTGAAGAAAACTCCACAGGAATGGTGCAATCAAATTGACTCATATTTGTTGAGTAATGACTTTAGCAAAAGCGATGGTGAGCCCACTCTTTATATCAAGGCAACTGATGGTAAGGTTTTAATTATTGTATTGTATGTTGATGATCTAGTTTTCACTTAGGATGATGATTTTCTCATTGCTTATTTTAAAGAGGCCATGAAAAGAGAGTTTGGAATGACAGATTTGGGTCTCTTGAGGTATTTTCTAGGCATAGAAGTAAAAAAAATGCATGATGGTATTTTTATCTCTCAAGCAATGTATGTAGTAGAGATTTTGAGGAGCTTTAGGATGCAAGATATCAAGCCTTCCCCCACACCAAAAACCATAGGTCTGAAGTTGAGCAAGGAAGATTGCAACAACAATGTGAATTTGACCATGTATAAGAGTTTGGTTGGAAGTTTAATGTATTTAACAAAAACTAGGCCTGATATAATGCACAGTGTAAGTCTGATTTCCAGATTTATGGAGACTCCAAAAGAGTCACATTGGAAAGTGAGTAAAAGAATCCTGAGGTATGTGAATGGAATGAAAGGATACAGTATTTTGTATAATGCACCAAATGTTTTTGGGCTGGTTGGTTACATATATAGTGATTGGGAAGGGAGTGTGGATGATAGGAAGAGCACATACGGATATCTATTTCATTTGGGTTTGGGATTCATTTCATGGGCTTCCAAGAAGCAACCCATAGTTTCCCTATCAACAACTGAGGCTGAGTATATAGCAACAAATGCAACAACATGTCAAGCTATTTGGCTGAAAAGAATCTTGGCATATTTGAGAGAAGAACAATAGGATGAAACAACAATATTTTGTGACAATGTTTCTTCAATAGCCTTGAAAAAGAATCCAATGTTTCATGGAAGAAGCTTGAGCATATTGAAATTAGGCATCATTTCATAAGAGAATTGGTTGAACAGGGTGAAATCAAGATGAAATTTTGTAGGTCTAAGCAACAACTTGTAGAAATTTTCACCAAACCATTCAACAAAGATTACTTTGAATGCCTAAGAAGGAATTTAGGTGTTGTTGATTTGTATGAAGATTGATGTTTGTTTGACAACTCAGTAAAAGGGGGAGTGTTGGAAATATTTATTGTTGAGCTTCTTTATGTTAGCCCCTAGCTCACCTACCTTTCAGGAGCCTTTCCAATGACAATTTTCTTTTTGGGATCTCCATCCCCATTCTACTCCTGATAGCTCCAAAATTTAATGTGGTAGGAAAATTTGAATTTCTAGAATTAATTGTGGTTGGTGGATTCAAATTTGAGAGGGAATTTTGTGAGGATAAAAGGAATGAATGAATGTAATAAGTTTTTTTTTGCAGCAGTCTAAGAAAATGAATTTTTTTGTGTGGGTTCTCTATGTGATTTAGAGAATCTCCTAAACTGAAAAAATTGTGTTTTTTTCTATGCATTTTTATAGTGAGCAACTAAAAGATCCTGATCACTCAGTGTTTTCTAGGAGGAACAGATAGCTCCAATCGAATAGAAGCAAAGAGAGCTGGGAAGTTCCTGATAGTTGTTTGAAGGTGTGGGTGCAGCTCTAGATTGCTACAAGTTTAGTCTGTAATCAGTAGATTGTAGTTTTTGTTTGAAAGGATTTTGTAACTTATATTTTTCTAATTTAATACAAAAAACAAGATTGCATGCCCATTTTTGTGTCCAAGTCTATTCCACATTTGTTTTCTATATTCCCCCATTGCTTGGGGAAATAGGGCAGCAACCCTGTAGGTTTTATTCTATTTAAATTCCTAACACTATTCACATAATTAAATAAAATTTGATCTAAAAAAAATTCTTTTAAAAAAGCAAGTCGTGGGGTAAAAGGATAAGTAGAGGTAGGGAGATATATAAATTTAAATTTAATTTAAAAGGTGTGCTTCTCAATTTTTTTTATTTAACTAGAATTCTCGTTGCATAGGTATGATTTTATAAATATCTATGATTTGATAAGTTCAAGTAGGTTCCTATTGTTTGGCACCCATCCCCTGATAATATCATGGCATAAATTTAAATAAGAACATATACCAAATCACTATTTTAAAGGTGGTATTTTAAAGTTTTAGAGATCTAAAAAAAATAAGCACAAACTAATCTATGAGATAATTACCTATGGCTTTTGCACTATGACTCAGGTAGACTAATTTCAAGCTTCTTCAAGTTCTTTTCTCCCTAGTCGATGCCCAATTCTTTTTCTAGTGATCTCCTTCTAGCAGTTGCATGCCTTCAAAATCATCTCATTCCTTGTATTTATTAATTTTAATATCTTCAAGTAATATTTAATTTTAATATCTTCATGTAATATTAAATTTTAACTATAGCTCTTAAATGTAGAACATTAGTTTTCTTTTTCATGCAAATTTTTAACCTTTATTTATTAATTACTTAAAATTAATTTATTTAATTTATCTCTAAATTTATTTATTTAATTCTAATAGTGTTCATGCAATGTTTAATCTTTAAACTATCTATAATTTTAACAACTAACTTTTAATATTAATAATTATTTATATATATGTGATAATTATATTTATTATATTAATATCATTATATGTAACGTTGATTTACCAACCAAAATAAATAAATAAAATAAAATAATCTTTTATTTTCTTGAATTATTTAATTCAATTTTTGAAAATAAAATAAACATATTGCATTTATTTTTTAATTTTTCCTAATTAGATTAATTTTCACAATTTAATAACACTACAACATAAACACCAGCAAAGTCATAACATTTAACAATTACATATCCGTAATAACACAATGCAATTTTGAATGCATCTATATGTGTGTGTGCAAGATTCTCATCATATTCGTCAATGTCAATTGGCTAATCAGCCCTACCTCGACCATGTTCTCATCTTCAACATGTACCTGCATTCATTTACACTTAGTTTTTCATTAGTAAGTTTAATCCACAAAATCTATAATAAAAGAAAAATAGGTGTATTATATCATCATAAAATATAACATATACATCAAAATCAAAATACATCTAACTATCATCCATAAATGTCACTCATAGATCATTTTGTTTCAAAAATCCAAGGGTCTAATTTAGTTTTCCCATATAATATAGTGTCAAAACTATGTAAGAAAAATATTTGTATGTGACATCCTTCCCCACTAGGAAGAGACATCATCCCAATATCTTATTAGAAAAACATTAAAGTAAATAAAGTACCACACTATGCTAAATAAGTATATGTGCATGCAAAATCAAGTATCATAGTATGCAAAACAAAGCATCCCATCTAAACAACCAAGTGTTTAAAACTATGCACTCAAATGAGGTAAGGAATGGTCTATCTCCTCTATATCCTCCCATTTGGAACTATCCATAGAATAGTGGTCCCATTGGACCTAATATTGAATAATGTCTCTATTTTGTGACTTAACATTACATCTATCTAGGATTTGAATGCGCTCAACTAGCACTACTCCTAGATCTTGTACTTGTAAGGAATATAAATCAAGTATGTGAGATACATTTGAATGATATGGCTTAAGCATAAAAGCATGAAATATATTATGGAGTCAATCTAGAGTGGGTAGTAGAGCGAATTGATAAGAAATTGGGTTAATCACTTCTAACACATCAAATGGACCCACAAAAATTAGAGGTAACTTGAAAGATTTCTAACACTTCTAACACATCAAATGAAATAGAACTCTTACGAGGTCTAACCATTAAAAATACCTTATCTCCCATTAAAAATTATTTAAAAGTTTGTTCTTAACAACATAGCTCTTATGTCTATCTATCACTTCCTTCAATCTCCCCTTGATTAGTTGCATATGTTCCTCCATGTCCTTAGGCATATTTGGACCAATTATAATCATGTCGTCCATTCTATTCCAACTAATGTGTATATGACACTTAGATTCCCATAAAAAGATTCAAATAGTACCAAACCCAAAGATGCATGGTATGAGTTATTATAGGAAAAATCTACAAATGGTAGGTAATCCTCCCACTTATACTATTTATCCATACAATACATATAAATTTGGTCCTCAACTGCCTGATTCAATCTCTCTATTTGTTTGTTAGTTTAAAGGTGACTTGTTGAACTAAAATTCAATTTGGTTCCCAAAGCTGCATTTAAAGTTGTAATAAATCTAGATGTGAAGCAAGTATCCCTATCTAATATGATGGTCTCAAATATTACATACAAAGAAAAGATCTCTTGGATAAATTTCTTGGCCAAAGGTTCCATCCTTAAGATTCCCTCGAATAAAATGTGGCACCTTGGTCAACTTATCTACAACTACTAAGATGACATCATACATATTCTTCGTCATGGGTAACACTTGTATGAAGTACATGTTAATCACCTGCCACTTGTAATCAAGTATATCATAGGGATATAAAATACCTATAGGATGATCATCCTTGACTCATTGGTACTCCAAGAATCTAGCTACAAATTCAATCACATTTTTCCTAAGTCTTGGCCAAAAGTATAGGGACCTCAAATTTTCTACCATCTTAGTCACTCTTGGATGCCCTAAATAAAGTGCATTATGGATTTCCTCTAAGATCAACTTCCTCAAATCCTTGAAATCTAGAATTTATATCCTCCTTTGATATCTAAAGATTACATCTAGTTCAAACACATACCCATCAAATGGATGCTTCGAAGGATTTTTCTCTGAGGCTTTCTTGACTCTAGCATAATGCTCATCTCCATGAAAGTTTTGGGCAACTCGTTGCATCAAATTATACCTTATCATATTCATAGCTACTAAGTGCTTCACTCTTCTAAGAAAATTTTCTACTCTATTCTCCTTTCCCTTGATGTATTCAATTGCAAAATCATACTCACTAAGGAAATCTATCCACCTCTATCGTGCATTGAGATTTGGTTGGGTGAAGATGTACTTGACTCATAAGTGATGTATCTTTAGCTCAAATGGCTTTCCCAAAAGATAGTGCCTCTACATCTATAATGTGTGTAATATGGCAGCTAGGTCCAAGTCATGTGGTGCATACTTCAAATCATACTACTTCAATTTCCTCAAGTCATATGCTACCACTTGTCCATCCTACATCAATACTACTACTACATCCTCTCTTGAAGAATTCATAATCATCATTAAGTTCCCATTAGGATCAGGTATAGTCAAAATTGGGGTTTTTGTAAGCTTCTACATAAAAATTTGGAATGCTTCCTCAAACCTCTCAGTCCACTCAAATCTCTTTCCTATCTTTTGGAGTGATGTGATTTGTGTTGCAATTTTTAAAAATCCTTCTACATACTTCCTATAATACCCAACAAGACCCATGAAGCTTCAAAATTTTATGATTTGTGGAAGTATCATAGGGTGCTGATTTCTTGTTATAGTAACACAATCCTTATTGGACTTGGTTACTTTGCAGGAGGGTTTGTGTGTTGGGTCCTTTTTTCTAAGGGTGAATTCATGTGCAAGTCTACCCATTGATATACTACCATATTCCTTAAGTTGAATATTGTTGGACAATGGTGTGGGGTTGTTGTTGTAGACATGTGGAGTATTTTTTAAGGTTAAGACATCCACAATAGCCATCATTCTTCTTCTAAAGTCATGGTGCCTTTACAAAAAGCGTGGAAAGATACACAAGATTTATTTAAGTCAGCAAAGTGGTATTTAAATGCTCAGACTTGTTATCTATGTAGTCTGATTGTAATGTTCAATATTTATGATGAATTCAGATAATATTATTGTTGATAGTATATTTTATGTTGTTTGGTTGAATGCATAAATTAATGGTGTAGGCAATTCTATAATTTCCTCGATCTTCTCTAGATCCACAAAAATTTCCTTTGTTATTATGATGTGGCATAAATAGTGCACCTTATCATGATATAAATTACACTTGGATATCTTACCAAAAATTTTCCACTCTTTAAAGTGTTACAGTACTATCCTCAGATGCCTATCATGCTCTTCAATAGACTTATAGTAGATCAATATATCATCTAATAAGTCTCTTAATATGATGTTGATGAGGTTCATAGAAGTTGTTGGAATGTCAAGGTCAACCCAAGTGGTACCACTATGAACTCATAGTGTCCATAACGATTCCTAAAGACTATATTTGAAATGTCCTCTTCCTTGATCCTTAATTGGTGGTAGTTGAACCCAAGTTCTATATTAGATAACATTGTATCCCCTTTCATTTGATCAAAGATCTCATCAATCCTTGGAAGGTGGTCCCTATTTTTATGGCGGCCTTTTTCAAAATTCTATAGTCAATGCATGAATGCAAGGAACCATCCTTCTTCACAAAAAATACTAGCTCACACTATGGAGACACATAATGTCTGATGAACCCTTTGCTTAATAATTCTTCCAATTGAACCTTCAATTCATAAAATTTGGTAGGATTCATATTGTAGGGATCCTTGGACCATGGCTCAATTCTGAGTAGAAGATCAATGGAGAAATCAAATTCCCTTTTTGGTGGTAACTCAGTTAGATCCTTTGAAAATACATCTTGGAATTTCTTAAGAATAGGATAGTCATCTAGACATAGCTTCATGTTATTGATATCACTAACATGTATGACATGTAGATGGAGAATCCCTCTATGCCTACATAAGTTGCATGATTGATATTTTCCTAAGTTTAAATGGTCTATGAATCCCATGAATCTCAACCAGATTTTCCATGTCATGTAAGCAACTAAAAAATTTATCCTCACAATTGATTATGGACTTGTGCTTAGTTATCCAATTAATCTTGAATACTACATCATACAATCCTAAGGGTGACAAAAAGATATTGACTTGGGTCTAAAAATTAGGAAGCTCTAACTCACTGCAAAAGATACAAGAATCCCCTTCTTTCTGTTTGATTTTGATATTATACCATCCATGAATTTTCCATATGCCCTAGTCTAAATAGTAATTTTCAAACTACCTTTATATCTATAAAATATTTTTTTGCTCTAGTATCTATTAACAGAGAAAAAGATTGACCAAAGAGCTTACCCATCAATTGGATTGAAGAGGCTTGAAAATCAGATTGCATGTTGTCTAATGCTGCATGAATTTGACATTGTAGTACCCGTTGTTAATTTTCTTCTCTTTGCACCTTGGATCATTATGGAAAATTAGTAGCATAGTGATCTCCCTATAAGTATATAATCCATCAGGTGGCCCTTGTCATCCTCCTAGCTTGTCTCATTTGAAGTTCTTCTTGTTTTTGTTGTAATTGTTATTTTTGTTGTTGGTCCTCTTATTATTTCCATAATATCTACCTTCACCCTTTTCTTGAGAATTATTATCTAGCTTCAGATTCCATATTTTGTGATTGTTTCCTTCCTACTTGTTATTTCTATTTTATAACTTCTTGTTACCAATCTTAAGCTTAGATTTAAAAATATTATGGTAGTTGGATAATTGTTGCAACTTATATTTTATTTGGTGACCTTCTTGAAGACTTAATCCATAGTCAGTGGGTTATGGATGTCCACCTCCACCTTGATTTGGGGTCTCAATCCAAAGATGAAATTCTAAATTCAAAAAAATTCATCCATCTAGTACTGTGATACATACTTGAGTAGATTAGTGAACTTCTCATAATATTAGGTGATTTTCATACCACCTTGGATCAAATTCTACTCTTTCATCTTCTTATCAAAGAAGATATGTGGAAGCTACCTTTTTCTAAAAAGTGGGAGGTAGAGTTCCCAGGTGGTATCCCCTGGCAGTAGCTTCTTCTCCACCTTCTCGTTATCCCACCAAGTAGTTACATCTCCAATAAGTTGGTATGCAACCCAAACAACCTCAGTCTCATTAGATAGTTTCATAGTTCAAATTACTTTTTCATTTCTATAATTCATGCCTCTACTCCATCTCGTATGGTCTTTCCATCAAACTTAGACAATGCTATCCTCTTGAGGTCCTTTCCCAACTCCCCATAAATCTTAGCCCGAGTATTGCCTCCTTCGTTCTCATTTACCTAATTTTTTTTCTAATTCCCTAGGTTCTCATTTTTTTGACCCCCCTCACATTCCTTTGGCCTCTTGTTCCAAATTGTCCATCCTATCCCCTTACTAGGTTAGGAGGTTGGGGATCTTGTCCAATCTGTCATTTTGATCATTTTTCAATCCACTTTGATTAGTGTTTCTGGTGTCAATTATGGTAAACTAGGAGTGACCTATTCCAAAGTATGGATTTTAGTGCAATGTGGAAAGGCCCTAGTTTTTAACCTAGAGATCTGATACCAAATCTAATATTCAAAACCAAATAAACATTAAGCTAATCATATTAACAATAAGTAATTACAAGTATTACAATACATGAGAAATACTCCATACAATCCATGAAATCATATGGAATATTTGTTCATACATGAATCATAACTTGTATGTGTAATAATGTGATAAGTTGTAATAGTTGACTTAGGCAGTCCATCACCAACAAGTCATAATAATATAGTAACAGTACAAGAATTATACATAAATACTACAATCTTTAATAGTCCAATCTAATAATTATTAGCAAAATTTCAAAGAATGAGAACATGGTCCAAGCACTTTTTCCACCCAACCATTAAGCTTACACTTTCCTAGAGTGTTCTTCCTAACATGAAGAACCACTGACCTTGCATGAGATGCTTAGAAAAGAGAAATCAACAAATATGATGGAATTTGGTGCATGCCTTATATATCTACATGCATTTCTATCATATGAGAGCATACTATGATAAATATTAGGATATGGCAGAGAGAAAATATACAATAAAAATATAAATCATCTATTTCAATGGTATAATTCGCTTGGCCAAACATATAACCAAATAAAAGTAGAAGTAGAAAAAGTAGTGTCTACACTCCATGTTAACCAATACTCAACACCTATCCTAGAAGGTAAACTTTCCACAAACACTCATGAATGCAATCCTTCCCTAATTTAACATTTAGTCAAAACTTGCATGCATAAAAAATTAAAATGTTTACAATATTTGAAACTAAAAACCTATTTAATTGACAAGAATATGCATGCATCATTAACTAGTGTTATAAATTTAACTATTCTTTTATGCAATGATTTTCTTGATTTTATTACTTTCCTAATCATCTATTTGAATGTGTTTTGTAGGCTGCACGATGGGAATTATTCAATGTTTGTCAAAGGATTAACATGCCATTCATTATATTTTACATCCAATTAATTTTCCATTTTTCATACATTGATATTGGTCATGCATTATTTAACATAAATATAATATTATTTTTGTCATCATGCAATAATTAATTAGTCTTAACAATTTGAAGGTTTAAAGATAATAATTCAATTTAATTAAAATGGGTAGATTTTATAATAAAATAGCACAATATTTTCCATTCAGGATATCACAAGATTCATGATTGTAAGTATTGCAAACAAATTCAAACTATTTGTAATAACTATACAACAATTTTATCTACGACTATGGTTTCCATATATTCATAATAACTAAATAACCAATAATTCTACAACTGTGTTTTCAATCTATTCATAATAGATCTAAAAAAAATTAGGGTTTAGGAGTAACTAAATTTCAATGAGCTAGATGCAAAGATTTTTCCTGCTACTATTATTATCACCACCCCTAAATCTTGACCACAATATATTACTTGGTTAAAACAATAATGAAATTAAAGGAGGGTGATCTATATTTTAATAGTTTCAAGGTT
Organism: Sequoia sempervirens; assembly: GCA_007258455.2. Lineage (NCBI taxonomy): Eukaryota > Viridiplantae > Streptophyta > Pinopsida > Cupressales > Cupressaceae > Sequoia > Sequoia sempervirens. The sequence goes on from VDFB02168118.1 coordinate 13,925,590, forward strand.
ATTATAGAAAGACTACAACTGTAGCTTTAACCTATCATCTATGTAGTTTCCAAATGAGACAAACAAAAACCAAAATCTCTACAGTCACCGCTTCAATCTATTTAGAAAAATTTAATAAAATAATACCAATCTTTTGTAGCTTTGGATTCAATCTATTCACAAATTAAGTAAAATTTGATGTAAAAACAATGGTTTTTTTAAAGAGCGCGTCGTAGGGGAAAAGGATAAGCATAGGAAGAGAGATATATAAATTTGATTTCCATTTGAAACATACATTTTTTAATTTTTTTCATTAACCAAGATTCTCCATGCATAGGTATGATTTTATAAAAATCTAAGAGCCTATGAGAAGTTCAAGTAGGTTCCTGTAGATTGGGGACCACTCCTAGGAATATCATGGTAAGAATTTAAATCAAAACATATAAATCAAATGACTAATTTGAAAGAGGCATTTTAAAGTTTCAAAGATCTCAAAAAATTAAGTTTGTTTAACTAATATATGAGATAAATACCCATGTCTTTTGCAGTATCAATGAGGTAGACTTATTTCAAGCTTCTTTAAATTCCTCTCTCCCTTGTTGATGCCAAATTATTTTGTCAGTGATCTCCTTCCAATAGCTACATGCCTTCAAAATCCTCTCATTCCTTGTATTTTCTAATTTTAATATCCTCATGCAATATTAATTTTTAACTATAGTTCTTAAATTTAGAACTTGAATTTTCTTTTTCATTCAAAGTTTTAACCTTTTTTTGTAACCAAAGGTTTTGGCACTTGAAATGCTTATGACCCTTCTAGGGTTTTTCACCTAAAAGGGTAAAGATTTGGGCCAAAATGCAATGTTACATTCAAATATGGATGCAAGGATGGATGGAATATGTCTACATGAAATTATCTAAATGTAGAAAACTGAAGAGAGATATCGATTATTAAGTGAAAACTAAGAAACTACAAGTTGTTTGAAAACATAGTGTTGATATGCAAAAACACCTAGAAATGAAAGAAAATTGTAACATAAATGGATGAAACTAAAGAGGTGCACCTAAGTTCTTGCTAGAGATTGAAAATGACATTTGAAATGTTTTTTATGCTAAAATTTTTTCCTACTGGGAATCATTCGCCAATTAGTCCGAGATCTGGGAAACTGTTCTGGAGCCCGTTTTAGACAAATGGGTATCCAAAACTACAAAAAACTTTTTTCAGGCCTGGCAGTGGGATTCATTTGGCACTAATGGTGAATCAGTCCACATTTGAATTTATGAATATTGAAAAGAGGAAACTAAAACCCTCGATCTTCTCTTCAGTTTCTAATAAGTGTCTGCCTCCGAAATTTTGATTTCTGACACTAAAAGTGACTTTTAGTGGATATTTTTCCTTGGTCAACAAGAAGATGTCTTTAAAAAAAATTCAAATTGATCTTTAATGATTTCCAAGCCTTCAAGATGTCTAAATATTTAAACACACAAGAAGAGAAAGATAAATATTGAATGCTAGGGCATGGGGGTTTCCCTTGGTCAAGCCCCTTTTTAGATAATTAAACCAAAATGAAGAAAAAATGTAATGAAACATGAAATGGAGTTAAATACTTTCCATGATGTTTTATCTTGAATTTCTGTGACAAAAGATGAATATTTTGTACTTGAATGTTTGAAAAATGATCTTGAATGACTTGGAATGCTAAAACCCTAGCTTGCTTGACTTGAAGTGGAAGACAAATGATAAATGAGTTGTGAATGAGTTAAGAGATGTAAATTAGGGTTTAGAGACTTATATTTATAGGAAAATCACCTTATTTTACCATTAATTAGATCCCCAAGGCCAACATGAAGAAAAATAAAACATGGGTATGTGCAGGATCATGATGGGCCAAAAAATGGCGATATGATGGGTATGTGTAGGGTATGTGGCTAACAACTTTTTTTACCCAAAATTGATGAAACAAAATGGGTTTTTAAAGGAGGCTCTTATCTTTTCACCAATATAAACTATGCTTTACTTTGAATTTAATAAATAATTATTATTCATTTTTTATTTGAATTATGACTAAAGTCTTGATTGATAGGTTGATTGAAAAGCATCTATAGCTTTCAAATGGTATCACATTTTTTGAATCCAAAACATGCCTCACATTCTATGCTTCGGATATTATAAGATTAAAAAAAAAATGAATTTCATGAATTTTTGACCATGTTAAGTGGTCAAACATACGAGTCTTTATATTTTTTAAAAGTTGTAATAAAAAATTCATAATTAATTATTTACTTAGAAAAAAATTATAAAAAAAATGTATCACATCGAGACGTGAGTCCTCTAATTATATCTAAAATATTATAAAAAAATATTATCATTTTATTGTGGTTAGGGTGGTCATACAGACACCTACTTATTTTTTCCTTGAAATTTAGTATACTGCATTGAAATTTCAAATTTTCACGAAATAGATTTTTTTTTAAATAAACCTAGTAGTTTAGAAACTGCATTCAATTTTCTACAGATTCTATTCTTACATATTTTTGAAATAATATAGATAACTTATTCAAATTTGTACGTCAAGTTACGTAACACGGATTGTTCTAAATTTTTTGCCACTTTAGGGCTTGTGTTTTCCATTATGATCTTGCACATACCCACTTAAATTCCAAAATTTCTTGCTCAAAACTCAAAAAATGAACCAAATGGGACTAATTTTCCATGCTGGGTGAATTAGTCCCACTTGGCAGAGACTCATTCACCCAGATGGGCGAATTAGTACCAGAGGGGTCCTTTTGATAGTTGGAATGTTGGGGAATGAGGAATTTCAGTTCTTATGTTGATTTCATTAGGTATTTAATCAAATTATGTCTTGAGATGCATAATATGGGGTTATAAGGGCCTATTAATGATGACGTAAAAGTTAATTAGGGCTTGAGACACAAAATTCAATGTGAAATTGTGATTATATACACTTTACAACACTAAAATGAGGTCCACTTATCCTAGAAAGGCACAACATCCAATGTGAATGTGTAAGACACATTACAACACTAGATTAGAATTATGTTTAATTTACAAACCTTCTATATTGATGTGATAATGCAATTAAATATATTTCACAATGTTGAATTAAGGGAAAATAGGTTCATTAAGTATAGAGAGGCGTGAAAGTCTTTTACAACAATTTACAAGACATTGATAAATGCATTTTATTTAGTTTGCAAGGGTCCAAGGCCTAGTGTGGATGTGAAAAAAACCTCACAACACTGAATCAAGGCCTCATTAAGTCTAATTTATCATCAATTATTCCAAAATCAAGCAAGAAATACTCTTTTCTATGGTACATTTTTATACGCAAGAGAGTTTTGTATTTATATAGAAAATATTTACAATTGTTTGCAAATATAGGAGACCCAAAATTGTATTTTTTTTCTGTCAGACCAGACTTTCTATGCCAACCCAAACCAACCAAGGACCCCACTATCCTTATACCTACAAAATCCTACCACCACGCCTTATACCATTGATAGCATGAAATACCAAAAACACCTAGCCGAGGGCCACATCCAACATACTATTAGTAGCGATACATTCTAAACCATAAAAAAACATGAGACTAGGATAGGCAAAACCCCTAACTAGATCGACCATCATTGAGGAAGCCATTTCCATGAGAAAAATGTCTAAAATATGAGACCAAATGGCCACTTTGTGATTGAGTAAGCTTTAATACCTTCAACAAGTAATCCACCCTTACCACAGCTAGATGCTTCTACTGAACCAATGCCATTCCTTTCAAATCGAGAAAAAATGGGTAGTATTTGATCACCTCACCAGAGATGTGAAGGGTAATCATATCCCATGGGTGAGGGAGACCCATACTCGGGGAGGAAGCATAGATATTTTCTTCAATATCCACCTAACCAATGCCTCAAGCTTTGTCTTTGACATTCTGATCTCCAATATTGAAGCCAAGAACCAAGAGGTAATGAAAGTACCAACTTGGCATGATTCATCATCCTCCAAGAAACCCCACCCAAGAACCATTTTAACAACCACTGTAATGAGAGAGGCATACCATTTTAGGATGTGTTTGAGACACTGGTTGGTGATGATCCCACAAAATTCCATCTATCTACCCACACTCTTCAGATTAATCAATGTAGTTGAACCAATGCTTATTAAGGTTTTAGTAGACATCCTTACCAAAAATTTTGACCCCTCCTCCATAGCCACAATGCCAAAGAGCCACAACAAATCCAAAGAGGCACCACAATGCCAGTGCCACCACAATAACAAGAACTTGATTGTTATATGCAAACACATCGAGAGAACCCTAAACCACCGATAATCATACAAAGGTGTGCCTAGCCTTGACATGAAAGTTTAATTCTTGATTGTGTGTTCCCCATGGAGAACCAACTTGTATATGCTGCAAGAATGCCATCTTAACCAAACTTATCGCTAAACACAAGACTGATGTACCAGTTAAAGGACAAGCAAGGATATGAAATCAAGTTTCGTATAACCCCTTATACCAAAATAATTAATTTAATCAGCCCACTATACTAAAACTAACGGGAGATAATCATTGTTCATACATCTACCTTCCTAATCTGACCAACAGTTCTAGGATGGAAACATGATTTTTTTCCATCCATCACTCAAATTTTGAGTTGGCAATCCTTATTAGCATTCACAAGCTTTCTACAACCTATTGTGTGGAAAGCCACCCACCCTACCACCCACTATCTTTTCCTTGTAGATTCATATATTGGTCTCTTTGATAATTGTACAATCATTCCCCTTGTTAGAGAGCAGGTCTACCTCAGTGTTTCCATCTCTTAGTATTTGGTTGAACATAACCCAATTGAAACTATCCACCAAACTCGGAGGAATATCCAACTTCACAACAAGCTTCCAAGTTAATACCTTCTTAGTATGAAGTGCATTGATGACTAATGAAGAATACCCTCCAATCGCCGCATTTCTCAGTTTCAACTCTTTGTATAGACCAAACCCAAGTATAGGTGCTTAAAATTTTGTTGCGTTATTAGTCCAAAAGGGAAGGGATTTCACCAATCTTCATAAAATTTTTCCATTCCAATCTCTCACTATACATCCTACCTTGAAGTTTCTTAGGTTTCTCCTCGTGGCCTCATTGAAATTTAGCTTGTACTAGCCAAATTCAAGAGGGGACCAATGAACTTTTCCTCGGTTGATTTGAGTTGAGAGACCCCCATCACCACCAAAGGGGATAGCCTTGAGCCCATGCCAATTCCTACTCATCTATGCATCCCAATTCGTGAAATTAATTTTCTTGGTACTTAGTTCCTCACCCCTCAAGTTGATTAGCTCTACAATGCTTGCTTCTATTTTATTCACTAGAAATTTTAATGGCATTTCCTTGTCATGAAAGATCCTTCTATTTCTTTCCTTCCAAATTTCCCAAATTATAATTGAGGGGCATGCAATCCACAAACTACTAAACATTGTTTTCCTATGTATTATTGGCCATCCATTAAGCCAATCTATTAGTTTATTTAGAAGTGTTGATTGCCACTAGAGCTTGGAAAGCAGCCAATGCCAACACCTCTATGTGAATGTGCAATTTAAAGTAAAGAAATCCCTAGATTCTTATTCCTACTTACACAAGATGGATCTAGAGGGGCCATTGTAACCTAGCTTTAAGAACATGTCAGTAGTTAATACCTTACCTTGAGAGGCTGTACAAGTGAAGATGCCAACCTTCAACAAACACATCTTATTCTAACAAAAATTATTTAGTAGATTAGTTGTCCCATTGTTAGTATTGGCAAGCAATGAGTAATTGATTTTCACTTTATATTCTACATTAAGTGAGGCCTTCCACCTAAGGAAATCATAGCCTTTTCTAATGTTGATTCTATGATTATTTACCATTGCTTCAAAGGCCTCCATTGACCTAATATTGAGCCCCAAGTTCTGAAGACTCTTCCATTGGTAAGTGGGATGACCATGCTGATTGATGTAGAGTAGGGTGAAGAACTTCTAAAAACACTAAAACAATCAAATCTATCAATTCTAGAGTCCTAACTTGGTGATTACCTTCACAAACTCCTATTTCCTTAGTAGGACAACAAACTAGATTTTCGTAACATAATTCGTAAATCAGACCTCAAACCAAACAAATAAAAAATGTTTTGAGTACCCTTTATGCCCCTTGAAAGCATATCAATTTTGTAGGTACATGGTTGTTTTGAAACAAATCCATCAAAATTGGGCTGCTACACTACAATTAGGCTTAATTAGGCTAGTACAACAAAGCCACTATATAGTAATCTATCTCAAAACCTCCAAAATTTACTCCCAAGCTGTCAACATATCACATGGGGTTTGTAAACAAAATTTCCATCAACTTGAACAATATCCAAATAGTTTTTTTTCAAAACCATAAGTCTATCTAACACTTAAGCCTAATATATGGTGATTTTAGGCTAGGGCTTCCTCAAACTTGCCCCTAACTCCATCCCCTACATCTGCAAACACCAAAAATATTAAAATAATCATATCTAACTCCATTCCACTGGTTATCAGGCCTTTTCACTGGTGGAATGGGTCAAGAACTATTTTTCTCCAATCAAACCCTCACTAATTGAGGTTTCTAACTATTTTCAATAAAACTACCCTAAATTCCTTCAAACTTAATGAAATGAATTAAATCAATTGTAAAAGGTAGAAGATTCATTCCTCCAATAATTCCAATGCAACTTAGAACATGTCCAAGCTGTACAGGACCATAGTGCTCTATTTAGCATCAAGAAACACTGGTAAAACTCAGAAAAATAGAGTATTTTATTAGTTTGATCTCCAAAAACTTCACGAACACCCTGCCTCAACCAAAAAAAGGAATATTTAACATTTACAAACAATATCCAACCATTTCCAACTAACTTTTTAAATCATAACTATTCAACTTCCCTAAAAACCCAAAAATGCAAAAGTTGCTTATGCAACTTTCCAACTTTTTTGCAAAACTTGACAACTTAACCCAAAACTGACCCCACATGACTCAAATCAACTTAAAACATGAAAAAATGGTCTAAAAATACCTTATTAAAAATAAAAATGACTTAATCACACAAAACCTAACATCTAACCCCCTTTTTACATCATGTAAACTAGGTGCCTTACACCATACTCCTCAAGAAAAATGGACTCAAGTCTCATTGAGGACTATGCTGCTACAATAGATTCAGGCTTGTTCATGTCATTCTACGAACCCCAAGTGACATTTCCATTTGGTAAATCTTTCGAATGTACTAAGTACTAGAAATATGCATCATCCCTTGTGTTTTTGAATGTGTTGGCACCTATGTTATGTTCCCACTTCAGAGACCTATTTGATGGTGGATCCTTGACATGTCCTTCACTTGAGAATGTTGTGGAATCCACATCATTACCTACTACCATAACTCCTCCATCCTTGTGATAAGCCTCCTTATTCACTTTAGGTGTGTGCTCATACTTTTCCACATTCCTTTGCAATTCATCCTTCACCTTCTCACTATTGCTTCCCATCTCTTCCATTTGTTGTGCCCTTGTAATTGCAGCTTGATTAGGTGTACTGACCCTTGGCATGATAGAAATTGAATGACCAATATCACCTTTTGAAAGAAATGATTGAAACACTTCTCCTACCATCATGGCAACACACTTCTTAATCCAATCTTGAATTCCCAAAATCAATCCACTCCTCATTTCTGTTATCATAGTATCTCCAAGTTTAGGAGTGACTGCAATATTCACATGCTCCTCTTTTTCTACTTTGATGAACTCTTTCCTACCTACAATCATCACATTAGCTCCCTCGATTTATCCTTTGTGGACTCCTCTTTCAATGGTGTCAAGGTATATAAGACCCCATCATTTTTTATCTCATAGGTATTCCATCTTCCACCATACATAGCATGCTTATCATATTGCCAAGGCCTCCCTAGTAGCAAATGGCATACATCCATGGGTAGTATTTCACACAAAATTATCTCTTTGTATCCTCCTATATTAAACTCTGCCCATCTTTGTTCATTTACCAAAACATATTGACCCTCATTCAACCAAGAGACTTTGTATGGGCTATCATGTGGTATTCTAGGCAACTTAAGTTTATCAACCATCTCAATTGAAACCATGTTATTTATATTTCCTGAATCAACTACAACTTTGCATTACTTACCCAAGAACTTACAAGTTGTCTTAAAGAGATTCTTCCTTTGTGGTGGCTCCTTCTCTATTGGTGCTTTGATGAGAGTCATCCTTACCATGAGTGATTCACCAACCTCTAGAGAAATGTATTGTGATGGAGATTTTACACTCTTATTGTCCTCTTCTTATACCAATTGAGTCCTTCTTTCTCCTCCATGTGAAGTAGAGGCATGACCTTCATTACATTTCCATGCTTGATGTCCAAAATTGTTACACTGATAGCACCTTTATGTGAACCTACTAGATCCTCTTCCTTGACCTCTAAATCTATCTCTGAAGCCTAATCTACCTCTAAATCCACCTCTCTGATCTACAACTTGTTCTTGGAATTTTCTTGCATCTTCTTGGTTCTCATATGACTGCCTTGGATTAGAAAATGAACCTCTTCCTTTGGATCTACTTCCTCTGCCCTAGTTTTATTTATCTTTCCTTCTCTTTAGCATTTCTTCACCCCTAATTGCCAATTGAAAACTTTCCTCAGCTGTCCTTGGATTATGCAAGCTCAACTAATCTTGAATGTTAAATCATAACCCACTAGATATCTAGCCACCTTTTCCACATCATCCTCCATGTGACATCCTATTATACTTAGTTTATAAAACTCATCAATGTAAGTTTTGACATCTATCTCTCTATGTTTCAACCCTTTAAGTTTCTTGTACATTTGAATTGCATAATCAGTCAGTAAGAACTTACCTTTAATCTTGGCCACCATTTTGTCCCAAGAGAAATTTGATGCAGAGCAGAGTGGAGAACTTCTACAAATAGTGAAACAATCAAATTTCTCAATTCTCCCAACTTGGTGATTACCTTCATAATCTCCTATTTTCCTAGTAAGACAACAAACTAGCTTTTCCTAACATAATTTGCGAAGCACACCTCAAACCAATAAACAAAAAACTATTTTGAGTATAGTTTATTCCCCTTGAAAACATATCAATTTTGTAAGTATGGTTTTTTTGAAACAAATACCTCAAAATTGGATTGCTATGTTACAATTAGGCCTAATTAGGCTAGTACAACAAAGCCACTATGTCATAATCTATCTCAAAACCTCCAAACTTCACTCCCAAGCTATCAAAATATCACATGGGTTCTTTAAACACAATGTCCATCAAGTCGATCAATCACCAAATAGTTTCCTTTCAAAACCCAAAGTCTATCTAACACATAAGCCTAATACATGGTGATTTTAGGCTAGGGATTCCTCAAACTTGCCCCTAAATCCACCCCTTGCATCTGCAAACACCAAAAACCTTAAAAAAATCTTATCTAACCCAATTCCACTGATTATTAGTCCTTTTCACTGGTGGAATAGGTCAAGAACTCATTTTCTCCAATCAAACCCTCGCTAATTAGGGTTTTTGACTGTTTTCAGTAAAACTACTCTAAATCCCTTCAAATCCCTTCAAACTTAATGAAAATGAATCAAATCAATTAAAAAGGGTAGAAAATTTAGTCCAACAATTCTAATGCAACTTAGAACATGTTCAGGCTGTATGGGACTATACTGCTTTTTGTAGCAACAAGAAATATTGGTAAAACACAGAAAAATGGAGTATTTTATTAGTTTGATCTCCACAAACTTCACATGCACCCTGCCTCAACCAAAAAAAGTCATATTTAATATTTAAAAACCATATTCAACCATTTCCAACTGAATTTTAAATCCTAACTGTTCAACTTCCCTAAAAATCCAAAAATACAAAAGTTGCTTATGCAACTTTGTAACTTTTTTGCAAAACTTGACATATTAACCCAAAAATGACCCCACATCACTCAAATCAACTTAAAACATTACAACATGGTCTAAATAGATCTTATTACAAATAAAAAATGAATCAATCACACAAAACCTAACATCTAACCCCTGTTTTACATCATGAAAACTAGGTGCCCTACACTACTGATTTGAAACCACTATGATACCAATTGTTAAATGTCCAAGATACTGGGAGGGGGGTGAATCAATATCTTCTTAAATCTTCTGATTAGATGCCATATAATTATTCTAATTCATACAATAACAAAGATAAATAAAATCATTAACATAGCATGAAATCACAGAACACATGAACACTAGGATTTTTACGTGGAAAACCCAAAATGGGAAAAACCACGATGAGTGTTAGCTCACAATATTCTATAACTGGTTATAAGATATTACAAAATTGGTGGCTCACTACTAGGACTCATTGTCCAAAAACAAATGCTCACTACTGACAGAATTACAATTACAAAAAATGGCTTACATCTAGAAAATGAACTAATGGAGTACACCTAGTAAGTGCAAATTCAGTTCCAATGTAGCTTAGTAAAATAACTTAACACACTTCATCATATTCACTCTTCTTTACATTTTCATTCTTATCACACCAAAAAAAAATCTCTTGATTAAACTCCAAATATTATCCAATATATATCTGATCTCTCTACAAGCATCAATTAGTTCAACCTAATTAGATGCACTTCTCATTTACCAAAAATACCAACTGTTGGCTTCAAGCTTTCATAAAACTTCTCAAAAGGATAATTCACACATCCAACATGCTTCATCAAGTAGGCATAGACCTAAAGTAGGTTTCACATATATCCACAAAAATTATTTCACCATTACACAATACATCCATTAGGTCAGTCAGGGATAGACCTAATAGCACAAATGCAAATACAAGTGTAACACTGATACACCATACGAGCAATTGGATACATGAGATATTGAATGCACGTGCTCCTAAAATATATAAAACATTTCCCAAAACTACAAGCAATAGTAATTACTAGCAACCAAATGCAAACCAAAATACCATAGGGTGTAAGGAAAATACCGGTTCAGATACTGGACCAGATTACCAGAACAACTACAGACTTGATCTTGCAATTGCAACTCATTTATCATGGTGACATCAATGACAATACAAAGTAACAAAATGAGATGTTCTTCATTTTTCCAATCTCCCCCTTTTTCATTGATAACAACATGTGCCAAGAAAAAATTACAAAACATCTTATTTACAACACTTCTCCCCCTAACACCAACATTTCACCAAACTTCACTCTCCCTTTGACATCAAGGACAAAGGGTGTCACAAAAACAACTTAAAAAAAATCAATTAAAGAAAACAAAGAAACACGTATCAACTAGAATATGATGAGCCTTGAAGCTCCTTTAGAATACCTTCCCATACAGCTTTTCCATTCTCCCAACTATCCTTTGCAGCAATAAACATCCTGTTTAGAGATTCCAACTCAATCAGAGTTTCTTTTGCACCATCTGAACTATTAGGAGTTAGGTTTATCTTCTCAAATTTTTATGTAAAGGCTAGAGCCTTGGCAACCAAAATGAATTCAACTCTCACAATGTAACTCAACCAATCAAATTTTTTGATGATCTCTTCCTTTTGCTTCTGCAAAACAAATATTTTTTCTTTATGCACAAAGATTGCATTCAAGATTGAGTAGTATTTATCTTTAGATAGGCTGTAAGTATTGGAGATAGTTGAAAGCTGAGACTCAATGGAATCCATAACAATCTTAGTATTCTAAGTGGCATATGACCACTTTAATCAATAAGCAAGGACAACATTAGCTTTTGACTCACAAACCTTCATGACTTCTAGGTTCTTTTCAACTCTAGAGTGTGCAAGAGCACACTTGTCATGTAAAGCCAATAACCTTCTTTCTGGAAACTTTTCCTCTACCTCTTGTTTTGATTTTTCACTAAGCCCAGAGGTATACTCCTTGAGAGAATCTAGCAACAATCTTAAATTTTCAATAGGGGTGAGAGATGTATCAATGGATGCACCAGGTATAACTTCCTGTAGTGCCTTGAGAGAATCATCTACAAGTTTTATTCCTCTTTGATGTTTTTTAGGAATTTCCTTCCTACTGGATGCTTGCATAGCATCCCCCAACATTACTTTATGCACCAAAGACATTTTCTCCATATCCACCAAACCTTTAATCATAGGAATTTGTAAAAGGTCCTAGGGAATTATCAACTGAAATCTGATTTTCTTGGAAAGCAAGCCTTTCACAACAACATTATTGAAGGATGATTCTCCAAGAATCTTAAAATATTTTACAATTTTTTTTTCACTTTCTTCATTTTTCCCGGCAGATTCTTCATTTTTCTTTTCTTCCTTTCATTTTTCTTTCTCTTCTTCCTCCTTTTCTTCTTCCATTTCCTCTTCTTCTTCTTCTTCCTTTTTTTCTTCATCTATGTCTTTATCATGGTCATACTCTTCATCTTTTTCATCTTTTTCATCTTTATTTTTCTCTTCCTTTGGATTGTCTTTTTCTTCTTCTTCACTGCCTTTTCCTTCTACATTTCCTTGTTCACAATTCCCTCTTTCTCCTTTAGTGTGCTCCAGAGGAGAATCATTATGCATTTCAGGCTCAACTTCCCCTTCATTTTTCTTATCATTTTCACCACCAATATTAATTTCAACATAAAAAATTTCAGAAATGTCTTCATTACTTATATCAAGAGGAGTATTCTCCTCAGCATTTTCAGCAGCAACATCTTCATCGGCCTTAAGCAATCCATAATTTTCTACTGTTTCTCAGATAACTTTTGATGTTTCCTTTCTTACCTTCTTTGTCAGCTTCTTATTTCTTGTCATTAAAATGTTTACTCTACTCTTCATCTGAAACATTTCTGCATAGATCTTCTTCAAAGATTCTAGATCATTCGGGGTTAGGGAAGACCCAATATTATTATTATATTTAGCATTTCTAATTTTCTCTTCAAATACAACAGCCTCTTATCTCCTTTTCATCAGATCATCCCACATGCTTTTTGGTACATATTTCCTTATATCATCCCATTTAACTTCTAGAATGATAACATTTTTTTTTTTTAATTAGACTGCAGGAATCGGGTAGCACGACCCCCTATAAACTGCAGTGTGCCTGGTAAACTTTTTAATGTGACTGGCGGCGCTGGCGCGACATTCCCTCCGGTACCACGGGGGTGGGGGGGACTAGACCTCGTGACCAACCTCCTGCAATAGGAAAGATTTAGCCAACCGAGCTAGGGCCCCACCCCAAGAATGATAACATATTGAATAATAGCTAAAATAAAAGTTTTCTTGTCTTCTTCTCTAGCCTTATCATAATATTCAGTTGTAGGTTTAAGCATATTCTCAAAATGTATCAAGGAATTAAGAGTTGGTTCTAGTTTAAAGTGGGGACCAAAACTCATTAGATTATCTTGTTCTCCTCTCTAGTTTGCAGAGGCTTCAACCATTACCTTAGACTTCTTTGATTTTGGTTTGGTGTGCACATGGACACCAAAATATTGTACTTCCTCATCATCAGAACATGATACAACAAGTACTATTTTGGAACCAATGGATTTTGTAGAAGCACCTTCACTAGAGGATAAGCCTCCTCTATTTCTCCTCACTAGCTTCGCATTAGGATCTTCTTCTTCTTCATCATGATCATCTCTAACACTAAGGTTCTTCTCCCTTGTCTCTTTCTCTTTCCTTCCTCTCTTTGTAGGGGAAATCAGAGGATTTTCCTTCCTCTTCCCAAATCTAGTAGTTGGTCTGGTGAAAATAGTACCTTTTCCTTTATCAATTGTACTTGGTTTAGCCTTTGTTGTAGGGGTTATGAAGGTTTTTACAAAGGTAGTCCTTCCAGATCTCCTCGGGCCAGATGATTCTGCCTCGAACTGTTCTCCCCTAACCCTTCCAAGGGAAATTTCCTCATCAGTGAATCCAACTTATTTAAGCTTTTTCTCCACTTTCTTCCTAATTTTAGGCATTTGCTACTCCATATGAATCTCCATAGATTTTTAACCATATGTCCCAATTCTAGTTTTGTTGAGGTCCTTTTGATTCTTCAGCAATAATTGCACATATCCTTCAACTTCATCTTCTATTACTTCATATCCCAGAGGCTGAATCTAGATGGTTTTAGGTTCTACAACCTCAATCATACATTCATCAAAGGAAACATGGAATATGATGTCATCTTTATACTTTTCAACAATTTTCCTTGGAATCTTTTCCCTTTCATTCATGTTTCTTTTGAATACAACAAAGAATGTTTTCAGAGCATCATCTTTAGCATTCACATTACCTAGACTATGCATATAATAAAAAAATTGATGTCCCTATCTCTCCATGCCTATTTTGTAATTCTTTTGACCTTTATTTATTTTTATTTTTTTGGTAGGTAAACACTTTTGACTGGAGCTATGAACTAGTGAAGCCACAATTGGGGGACCTCATCCTCGACATCTTTTTCCTCATCTCTTCCTCTCTACTGTCACCTCTTATCCATCTCTTTCCTTTCCTCCCTCTACCTTATTACTCTTCCTCCCACCTCCTCCTTTCCTTACTCCTCTTCTCTTCCTCTTCTCCTTCTCCTACTCCTCTTCTACTTCTTCTCCTCCTCCTCCTTCTCACTTCTCCTCCTCCTTACTCCTCCTTCTCCCCCTTCTCTCCTCCTCTCCTCCCTACTCCTCCTCTCTTCCTTCTTCTCCACCTCCTTCATCCTTTCACATTTTTTGTTTCTCCTCTATCTCTTTCATCTCACTCCTACACCCCCACATCTCTTACTCTTGTTGTTCTCTTTTTCCATTACGCTACCTCCTTTGCACCCTCCATCACCACTATCGAGCATCTTCGTCAACTTGGTCACAACACCACTGAGCAACGTTGTTGTCACTAACAAATGAGTTCTTGCAACCTCCAATGTCAACACCACTATTAGGTATCTCCATCAACCTGGTCATAACACCACCAAACAACATCGATGTTGCCAACGAATGAGCACCTGTTACCTCCAATGACAGTCACCCCCACCATTGCCACTCCATCCTTTGTCTTCTTGTCAGTGGCAAGCGTTAGTCCCACCAACCACTTGTGGGATTCAAACTACTATGGCAGTGATCCAACTACCTTGCAACAACTATTACACTGAGGGTTATCCCCCTTTTGACCTTTATTTATTAATCACTTATTTAATTTATTTAATTTATCTCTATATTTATTTATTTAATTTTAGTGATGATCATGCTATGTTTAATCTTTAAACAATTTATAATTTTAACAACTATTTTTTTATAATAAAAATTATTTATATATGTGATAATAATATTTATTATATTAATATCATTATATAAAGTTGATTTACCAACCAAAATAAATTAAAAAAAAAATCTTTTATTTTCTCCAATTATTTAATTTAAGTTGTAAAAATAAAATAAATGTATTGAATATATTTTAAATTTTCCCTAATTAGTATATTTTTTCTATTTAATAACCCTAAAACATAAACATTAGTGAAATTGTAACATTCAAAAATGGCATATCTATAATAACATAATGCAATTATGAATACATCTATGTGTGTGTGCAAGATTCCCATCATATTCATCAATATCAATCAGCTAATCACCTCTACCTCGACCATGTTCTCATCTTTGACATGTACTTGCATTCATTTACACTTAATTTTTCATTAGTAGGGTTAGTCCATAAGTCCATAATCGAAGCAAATTGTGTGCATTATATCATCATAAAATCTAACATATGCATCAAAAGAAAAATGCATCTAATTATCATCCATAAACATCACCCATAGATTATTACATGTCAAATGTCCAAGGGTCTAATTCAATTTTCGCACATAATATAGTATCAAAACTATGTAAAAAAGAATTGGTATATGACATAATTTGACAATCTATTAACAAGCAAAAACTTCCTCTCCCTCAAGATTCTAAACATTTTCACTAATACCACTTGATGAAATAAATGCTAACTTAGGGTCAAATGAAAGATTATTTAGTTGTATACATCCTTAACAAAAATACACACACACACATTATATGCATAGTGATTGTAGACATAGAAAATGTATCGACATGCTTGATCCTGATTACTAACACCACTTCATCCTGAATCATCCCTTTGTCTAAATCTTTTAATCGAATAGCCCTTATTTGATTAAATTCATCAATTTTCCTCTCTTAATTAAATAAATAATTATTTATCTGATTAAGCCTTTCTCTTTTGTTAATTAAATTAATCAATCTGATTTAATTAATCCTAGGTCTCTATTTAATTAGATAATTCATTTTATTTAATCAAATCTCTAAGGTCATCTTATTAAATTAAATAAATTAAACCTTATTTGATTTAATCTAAAAATCATCCCCTTTAGTTAAATAAATTATCAAAATCTTTATTTAACTAAGTCTAAATTATTTTCCTCTCAACTTCAATTTATTTAAATCCTAGAATCTAAGTCAAAATTGTCAAATCACCTAATCTCCTCTCATTTAATCAAATCGTGATTAAATATTATCTTAATCCATGTCCCATCCTCTAACTTTTTCCACTTGCACATGAAAATACATTTAATTCGTTTATTAAATCTCTATTTTCTCTCAACTTGGCTTCTTTAGAGAATATTCTTCCAAATTTGAAAATCCCTCCAAGTGGACTTTGTCCTTCCAACAAGACATTCATTCCTTCTTACATGTCCATGTGCATTGATCCAAGTGGAATTTAAGCCATTTATTTTTCCCTCTTCAATGCCATTTCACTATTTTCAAATTCCACCTAATTGCATTTATGGGCACAATCATCAAAATGTGCACATCCTTTTGCCCACTCACATATTGACAAGTGGCACTTGCTCATTGGGTGTTGAACGATCCCACGTTCATCCCATTTTACATTTATCCATATTTTCTTTCTATAAAAAAGAGATTTCTCTTCTCATTTTGATCATCCACAATTTGGGCAAGTTTACTATACCCAATTTTATCTTCAAGCATATCTATTTTCATCAATTTTATCAAAGTCTTAGCTAGTTTATGCAAATTTTTCATCATAGAACTCAAGTGAATCTTCAACAAAGTGGATCAACCTTCATCACTCATCAACATTGCATCATAGGAGTTGGGAAAGTGCCAATTTTCACATCAAATTGGCACCAATTCCCCCATGGGATCAAAAGTTTGCTTGCTTAATTAGGATTTCATTGTTTTCTCATTGTGTTCTTCAATTTTATTTCTTATTTTGAGCATTGCTAATGGATTTCATGGGGAATCTTGATTCTTACTTACATTTGATCTAACTATATGTTTGTTTATTATGTTTTGTAGGTATTAGGATTGGGGATCTACATTTGGTGCTAGAGGGAGGGGAAATCTCAAGTTTAAATCATGTTTTTTAACAAAATTATGTGCTTTTTTCTCTAATTTTTGTGTCTACAAGAAACTACACCGCTATTAGTTCAGCGGTGCCATACAACATCATTACCAGTATAGTGGTGCCATACAATGATGCTTCAAAGTACAAACTATGCTGCTTGATCTTTCCTACCTAGAATACAAAATTCTTAACTCCACCGCTAGTTCAAATCTCACACGCTGGAATTCTCAAACTTCAAACAACACTGTTAGGAAAAACTTTGATGCAATCACACTCTCTGTTTTGCTGCAAAGCACCATTTGCAGAATTAGTGGGGCCATATAGCACTGCTAGGTTCCTCAAACTGCACTGCCTGTGCAGACTCCGCCACTGGAGTGAAGTAAAAAGTGAAATTTTAGTTTTTTATAACATGTTCTTTTCTAATTTTGATCATCTAGGTTATTAATTGCTTTCTTGACCTCTATTTTGTAGTTCTAACTAGTTTTTTTAGGTTGTCTTAATAAAAGGTGAAGAAAAAGAAACTTAGTGGAAGTTTCATAATGACATCATCATCTCGTGATATCAAGTGTTTTTGAACACTTTAGTGTTTGTTGAACACTCTTAGAGAATTCATAATTTCTCTTAAGGATTTGTTTCCTTTCATGTGCTTAGGACATACTAAATTTCTTTTGGTATCTAAAAAGAACACTACAAAGGGTCTAAAAATAACTTTAGGAAAAACTTACTAGATTTGGTTTGAGGATTAACAATTGAAAAAGGAAATCTCCATATTTCATTTGTGGTGCTCTAAAAAGAATCAAATCATTGCTTTATGGATTTAAAATAAACAAGTGCTTCTTTGTTTTGTAATTACTTACTCAAGGTAATATCATTAAAAGGATGTATGTGCTTCTCTCATGCCTCACAGCGATGTTGAGAATCAAAAGGCCTTTTGGTGACATTAAGTTGCGTAAGTGATTACCCAGACACTTCAATTTGGACTTTAAAATTGAACAAATCTTGTGAGTGTGAGTGGAGCATATTGCGTGTGTTCTCTCTTTGTTTCTCAACAAAGATTGATCAAAATATGAATATGTTTGCTCGCTTTTGTTTATCTTAGAGGGCCTTCCTTATGGGAAAAATTAATCACCCAAGGGAACGACCCAACCGACAACATGCTAAAACCAAGCGACTTCCAACTGGTATATAAGTGTGGGTACTTGTTGAAAGGTAAGTATCACGATGGTCATTCTGATGAGAAGGGCAGCAATGGTCTCTCGCTGCATGGATGACCCCCATGAATGGAATGCTCACATTAAAAACCTTGATCTATTTGTTGGTGCTAGAATAGTCGTTCTGAATCTACCCCACACTTTTACAAATTTTAGTAGAAATGGAAAGTATTCCATGGTATTTTCATGGGTATTGATGCTTGGCTTCCTTGTATAAGTGAGTGTCATGGAGGGGAGCTAGTGGGGTCAAGCATCTAACCATTCGCTAAAAGTAGGTGTAGTTGGACTTGTCCAAGTGGGGACTCAACAAATACAGTCTTTCATAGCCATAGGATTGTGCATATTCTTGGAAACAAAACACTTTTCTTGTTCGTAAACATTTGAAAACAAACATTCAACATTATCATCAAACTTCAAATCCTTTAGGAGGAAAATATCTTTGACAAGATTCATGTGTTATTGCTTTCCCTGGGGATTTTATCCTTAGAGGTTTATAAACACTTGGATTTATATCTCAATTTGCTTACTAAAGTCAACAATAGGTAACTTTTTCCTTAATTTCATCAAAGTTCCACATAATGTACTTTGTGGGATGAGAAGAAGTTAAGACATTGGACATCTAGTTTCAAAAGCTAATCAAGAATTTTTTGTGGTAAAAAGAAGTCACTTAGCAAAGCTAAGAAAAATTGAACCCCACACACGTGTCTTAAATGATTTCATGCAAGATCAAAATCCAAAAACCAAAGTCAAAAGCTCTTAGTCCAAAAGAACATCAAAATCATTTCTCAATGCTCTATGAATTCAAACGTCGATTACTTTTCAAATTTTACAAAAGAGCTTCAAGAAACAATCTCGGTTTGTACTCATTCTATTATTGTCAAAATCCAAATTTTTTTTATGAATTTGAGCATCTTGTTTACAGTAAGGCATGTTCTTCAAAACCAAGGTCTTGTAAACAAGAGTCTTTTAAGGTACACCTAGGATCAAAATCAAAACCTTCATCCATCTTTCAAACATCCAATCAAAGCCATCTCACCAATAGCTCTTGAAAATATTAAAATCATCCTTCATGCTAGACGTTTTTGCAAATCCATGAATCAAAATCCTTGGAACAAATCAAAATATTTTGATCAAACATCCAATCAATCTTGTTTAGCTAGGTATATATAGATGCATCCTTCTTCATATGCTTAGTTAAATTGTCATCAAATCATCTTGTTTAGCTAGGTATATGTAGATGCATCCTTCTCCATATGCTTAGTTGAATTATCATCGTGTTTGGTTAGGTGTGGGTAGATGCATCCTTCTCCCTACACTTAGTCAAATTATCATCTTGTGAGCAATTCTATCCCATAGATAACATCTAACATCTTGGGATCCATTTGTTCATTATCCAAAATTAAAGCAATCCAAAACCAGAATCAAGGTCAAAATCAAAATAAAAATATCCAAGAATCCAAAATCAAATCAAAATGAAAAACAAATCCAAGAATCCAAAAAATTCCCAAAAATCTATCATCCCCTCAAGATCTTCTAAGAGTTTCACCATCCATTTCATTCATCTTTCACACAATTCATCATCATACCTTTTGATCCTTAAGAATCCTGGATCTTCTCTTTTGAACCTCATTTTATGGTTGAAACTAGATCTCAAAACAAGAGGAACATGGAATACAACAAAAGAAACATCCACTTCAAGTGACCTAAGTCAAACCAATTCTGAAATGAATCTTGTTGGATCAAGCAATCCCCTAACTAACTTTCCTTCATCATCACAAAATCCTCAAGAGGAAGGAAAAATAGAGTATATCACCAATAATGCCTTTGGAATGACATAAGATGAGATCATTGAAATGGTCCAAAATACTGAGAATTATAGAATTAACAACATCATGATGAGACTCAATCTCTCACAATACATGCTTGAATTATCAAAACAAGGGGTTAACCTCTCTTCCGATTTTGATGTGAGTACCATTGTGGATTCACCTTTTGGGATCATGCCTCCAATTTCATCCATGCCTCCAATTTCATTCACACCTCCATTCAAAAGAATCACTCAACTCATCCCAAAATTACATCATCCATTTTTCCAAATCAACCCATTGTTAACAAGGGAAGCACATTTCTCAATGCACTACAAACACACCCCCTCGTGAACAATCAAGATTTGGATGCAAACACCATCTTGGGGAAAAACATATCCCAAAATCCATCACATCCGTATGTCCCCCTCACCTTTCATGATCCTAATGAACCATCATCATCATTTCACGCAACACCTCAAACCTCTCTCCCTATAACCTCACAAGGAGAAAGTGACTTATTTGGACCAGGGGACATCTTTGACCCTTCATCTTCATCATTTCCCCAAGGGAGTATGTCACTCACTTTTCCACCACTTTCACCCTTGCCATCAATATCCACATCACATATCGATTTAGGGATTCCCCCATTACCAAATATCAATTAAAAAAATCAAATCAACCCCCTGATCATCAATCAAAATATCATACTGAATCCTCTCATCTTGTCATCAACATTGCAACAATAGATGGAAACCATCCCGATAATGCAAGCCACCACCATCACATCATCAACCATCCCCCAAATATCTCAAAACATGGTCTCTCAAGGACCAAGCATATCGATCACACCATCTACCACCCAAACCCCAATCATCAATACAACGGTGCCTTGCATGACCACAACAAACACCATTCCAAATCCACCACTACCACCACCGCCACCCAATTCAAACACATCAAATCAATAAAACATTGTGTTGCAAGCCACTCAACAAGCTGCCTATCAAACAACACTCCAACAAATCCAAAATTGACAAGCTGCATAACTAGTTGTTCAACAAGCACAAACACAATTACCTGCTCAGCAAGCCACGCAAGTTGTTCAAGTCGTGCAAGCCACTCAAGTCACTCAAGCTGCTCAAGTTGCTCAAGCTATCCAAGCTGCATAGATTGCACAAGTTTCCCAACAAGCACAAGCCCAAGCTCAGGCACAAGGTCAAGCTCGAGCCCAATACCAAGCTCAACAAGCACAACCACAGGCACAAGAACAAGCATAATACCTCACACAGGAACAAGTAGCCCAACAACAAGAATATCAGCAAGCACTGAAACAATACCAAGACAGCAAGAGGCAGCTTGATTAGGAGCCCAACAACAAGCTCAACAATAGGCATTATTAGCACAACAAGAATAGCACCAACAACAAGTGTTGTTGATACAACAACAAGTACATGCATACTTAACACAACAAAACATGCAAGAACCATCCACCAACACACCAACCAATCCACCCATCCCTCCAACAATTGAACCACTGCAGAACACCTTCAACCCACCCCTTGATCTACAAGATGACGTGATGACACAAATCAAGTTGCTTTCACAACAAGTGCTTGATCTTCAATTAGGGAAAACCACAAAAACACCCAGAAACTTGTGTCCTTATCCGTTTGACAGGAGTCTTGCAATGAAACCATTCCCAAAGGGATTTGAAATCCAAAATTTTGATAAATATTGTGGGACAGGAAACCCTAAAGATCACATTAGGGAATTCTAGGTACATTGTGTGGAAGTTGCATATGACGATACATACCAGATGTGGCTATTTCCTAGAACTTTGGTTGGCCAAGCTATCGAATGGTTCTCTCGCCTTCCTCCTAGCATCAAAAAGTTCCAAGAAATAGTAGATGCATTCATAAAAAATTATGCATTCAATATCAGTAAGGATGTCAGTCTAGAGGAACTATTAGCTTTGAAACAAGGTAAGAACGAATCATTTGCTTCCTTCTTACAACGATGGCGATCCAAGGCCAATCAGATAAAATGGGCCATGCGTAAAGAACAACAAGTTTGCACCATCACCTCCAATCTTGAAGGAACCTTAGCCTTCCATCTCAAAGTGCAAGCGATCACCACACATGACCAATTGATCTCCAAAGTGCTTAACATTGAACGAGCCCTTATTGCACAAGGAGGGTCACCCACTTATCCTGAAAAACAAAACAATCACCCATCCACTAGCTACAATAAAAAACCTTGCACAAGGTTAAAGAACAAAAACATTACCAATGATGGTGTTGTTGATTCCAAAGTTTTCATCAACGCCCCTCTAGAAAACACACCCGCACCCCAACAAAAACCCCAAAACCACAACCAAAAAAATCATCAAGCTAACACATTGACACAACAACCAAATAATTAATTGATCAACAATGTGAATGATCAAAGGGAACCACCCCAACAAAACAAGAAATCCCCCAAGCAGAAATACACAGCCCTTGGGGAATCGGCTAAATCGATCGTGAAGAGGTTGGTGGCAGAAAAACTCATCACAATCCCCACCTATGAAAATTATCAAGAACCCCTGATAAAATCACCATGGTATAACCAAAATCACCTTTGTGATTTCCACAAGATCAAGGGACACACAACTACTAGTTGTATGAGGTTAAAAAAATTGATTCAAGACCTCATTAATGATAAAATAATAAATGTGGAACAACCGATAGGAAATCAAAACCTCAAGATCTACACGAATCAGATGCCCAATCATAACAATAAAGGGAACAATAACAATGATAAGGGAAAGGGTTCCTTCAAGAGGGTGAATCATGTGTATGACCATTTCGTCATGTCCCTAGATGATTATTGCACTATTGTCACCATCAAAGGAGCCCAAGTTGATTGTGGAGTCACAACAAGAGGCGGGAAAATTACCATCGTAGGGTCATCTCAGCCTCCTAGAGCACCCACTTCCAACCCAAGATCTGCTCCCAGTGGCTATAATGTCCTTGATCAATTGAAAAGAACCCCAACTCAAATCTCCATCATGGAATTGTTAAAGATTTCATCTTCCCATAGTAAGATCCTTGAAGGAAGATCCTTGAAGAAGCATTGGCTTCATCCACCATCTCCATGGATCTTGATGTTGAACAATTCCAACCTATGGTTGGAAACATCATAATTACTCTAAATCTTCTTACATTCTTCGATCAAGACTTCCCCGCTCAACCATCTCACAATCATGCACTCCATCTGGAGGTCTTGGTGCATAAGAACAAAGTCAAGATAGTCTTGGTGGATGGAGGTGCAAGTTTAAACATTTGTTCCCTCAAGCTCATAAAGAATCTAAAAATCTTAGAGGATTCCATTGAAAGAGGCAAAGGCATCAAAATTAGGGCTTATGATGATCAAGAAATAGTGTCTCAGGGCACAACTCCCTATTCAAGTAGGGCCAAAAATTATAAAAACCACCTATCAGGTCCTTGACCTCGACTTTCCTTACAACATTCTCCTGGGATGTCTATGGATCCATGCAATGCAAGCAGTAGCATCAACTTTTCACCAATGTGTCAAGTTCACATACCAAGGCCAATAGGTCACCATCCATGGGGATCCTGAACCCTTCTCTTACTACAAGAGCCTAGAGGAAAAATATTACAAAATCCCCCAAGTGCTTAAGAATGATGAAGGCCCATCAACTCCATACATTGATACAACTATTCTTGCCTCCATGTCTATGATAGAGACACCCACCATCCCCACCATCCCCACCATCTTTGATATCAAGGACATAATTTAGGACAATGGGTTTGGACACTATACAATTCCAAATAATTCTTTTGTGGTAGGAGAGTTATCACAATCTCCCGAGCCATAGGGACGACCACAAAAAATGACGCTTCCTCATCCCAAACCTTCATAGTAGGCTCATCTAGCTTCAAAAGTTGGGGAGATCTCAATCAGGAAGTAATAGAAGAGGACCCATCCCATCTCTTGTACCAAGACAATAGACCAGTGGCCAATCTACCTATGGATGATAGCAGTAAAGGCTTACAAATGATGCTCGCCATGGGCTATGACATAAACAAAAAGCTTGGACAAAATGACAATGGGCTTCTAATACCCATCATCCTGAGACACAAATGAAAAATATTGGCCTCGGATGTATCCCTCCAAGTATAACAATACATGGCCGAAATCCCCTAGTTAAGAAGGTCAAAACTCCTTAGCAAATGGAAGCCACCCTTCAATTGCCTGTATCCACTGGTCTACCCCTAGAAAATTTCACATTTGACATAACTAATGTCTGCAGCAGTAGTGATGACAAAGATCCCATAACCAACCTACCTATGCTTTTCAAGGACACCACCCTTCTTATGATTAGTACTGTGTCATTTGAGTCAACTAGTCAAAACCATGAAATCAACCTAGTATACCGCTAGCTCATCAATTACAACCAACAAGGACCACCGATTCTATAATCTTTCAAAAATGATGTTCAAAGCGCTCTCAAAATTCATGGGACTATGGAGTACAATACCATGTAGAGATCACAAGGTTGGGTTTGATATCATTTTGGACACACAAGCCTACTATGGGGAGACGATTGAATGCTTTAGTTGCAAAAGCAAAAACTTGAGAATAATCTCAAGGTCTTTGAGTGAAAACCACATTTTGGCACTCTCTGACCCTAAAAAAGTAAAAACAAAGGATGTATCCAATGGTGAAAACCTCTTTGAGGTGCCCAAGGATAAAGGATTTAATCTTCCCCTTAGTGCTCTACATTAGGAAAAGTCTATGGTTCTAGCAAAACAATGCAACCCAGTCAACTTGGGAACAGAGGATACTCTGCATATGACATTTTATGTTGAATCATTGATGTCAGAAGAATATGAGCTCCTAGTTGCTTTCTTAAGGGAGAGAAAGGTCAAATTTTCATGGAGCTATGTAGACATGCTCGGTCTTGATCCAAAGATTATGGTCCACCATCTAGCAGTCTACCTTGAAGCAAAACTTGTTAGACAAAAAATCAAATAAATGCATCCCTAGATTGCAGGGTTGCTAGTAAAAAAGGAATTGAAGAGGCTACTTGATGCAGGGTTCATATGACCAATCGACAATCCAGAGTGGGTATCAAATCTAGTTCTTGTTTCAAAGCCTGATGGGGGCATCTATATATGCACATACTTTAGAGACCTAGACAAGGCATGTCCCAAAGATGATTTCCTACTTCCCAACATTGATATTATTGTAGACATGACTGTGGGACATGAAATGGTTTCATTGATGGATGGATTCTCTAGGTATAACCAAATCATGATAGCCAAGGAAGATCAACATAAAATGGGTTTTACTTGTCCATGGGGGACATATTGCTAGAACATGATGTCGTTTGGCCTAAAGAACACTTGAGCAACATATCAAAGAGCCATGACCTTAATATTTCATGACATGATCCATAAGACTATGGAAGATTATGTCAATGACATATTGGAAAAGTCCCAAAAGAGAAGGGGCCACATAGGAGAATTGAGCACCATCTTTGACAAACTAGAGGAATACAAGGTCCGCCTTAATCAAAAGAAGTGAGTCTTTGGTCTACAATCAGGAATTTTTTTTTGATACATTGTATATATGAGAGGAATTTAAATAGATCCCGCTAAAGTAAAGGGAATCCTCAAGATGGAGGCACCCAAGACTTTGAAGCAGCTAAGAAGCCTACAAGGCAAACTCGAGTCCATCCACCAGTTCATAGCACATCTAACAAACAAATCAATCCCATATTATCACCTACTCCACAAGGGGGTAGCTTACAAGTGGGATGACAAGTGTGATCAAGCATTTAACAAAATCAAAGAGTCTTTTCTCACACCTCCTATGCTTATGCCACCAATCCCAAGAAAGCCTCTAATCATCTACATATCAACAACAATAACAACTCTCGGTGCTTTCCTAGCTCAACACGATGAAAATGGAATAGAGAGGGCCATCTACTACATTAGTCAGACCATGGTAGGGCATGAGTTAAACTATTCCTTCATTGAAAAATCTTGTCTAGTAGTGGTTTTTGCCTCACAGAAGTTCAGACACTACATGTTAACACATAAAATCAAACTCATTGCCAAGATCGACCCACTCAAGTATCTACTCTCCAAGGCACTGCTCACAGGAAGGATGGCCAAATGGGTTATGATCCTATTAGAATATGATATTGAGTATGTAGAGCAGAAGGTTATCAAAGGGAAAGCCATTGCAGACCAACTGGAAGAAGCACCAATGTACTCAAAGAATCCACTAATTTCAAAGTTCCCAGATGAATCTATCTTCAACTTGAACATAGAAAACCATTGGAAGTTGTCCTTTGATGCCTCCTACACATAGCATGGATTGGGAGCTAGATTCTTTTTCATCACTCCATAGGGAGACTACATACCAAGGTCCTATAAGTTGACATCTCCTTGCACAAACAATATTGTAGAATATGAGGCTCTAACCATAGGACTTGGAATAGCAGTGCAATGGCATACCATGGCTCTCAAGGTATATGGGGATTCATAGCTAATAATCAATCAAATGAATGATGAGTATCAAACTAAGGATGACAAGCTAACTCCATACAAGAAATTGGTGGAAAGTCTTAAGGAGTCCTTCATTGAGATCACATTCAAGTAGTAAACACCATGGCAACAATTAGATCCCTATTGGATATCCCTCGCAATGTCCCAAAACATGAATTCCTAGTAGAGAAGCTTCGCATGCCTGCATTCGAGGTACCAAAGTCAAAATTCATGTGCGAAATCATTCTCCCTAGTGATCCTTGGTACCACGACATATACACTTATCTGAGAATAGGAGTCCTCCTAGTTGACATAACCTCAAACCTTAAGAAAACCTTTGTCAAGAAAGAATCCCAATTTGTCATCCTAGGAGGAACCCTTACCATAGGAGCATAGAAGGAACCTTGTTACACTACTTAAATGTTGAGGTAGCCCTGACTGCCTTAACTAAGGTACATAATGGTATTTGTGGTTCACACTCGAGCAGAATGCCCTTGGCCAAGAAATTGTTGAGGACAAGGTATTATTAGCCTGCTATGGAAAGAGAAGCACATGACTATGTCAGAAGGTATCTACAATGTCAGTAGCATGAGGACCTCATCCATGATCTAGCTCAAGAGCTCCATCCTATTGTCACACCATGGACCTTTTCACAGTGGGGGCTTGATCTCATTGGAAAAATCACCCCCACCTCATCTAGTGGCCACAGGTTTATCATTACCACTACTGAGTACTTCAACAAGTAGGTGGAAGCCATCCCCATGACATACATCACTAGAAAGCAGATATCAAAGTTCATCCTAAACTACTTTATATGTCGTTACGGTGTCCCACAAGCCATTATCTTAGATAATGGGACACCATTCAAGAATCAAGATGTTCATGACCTATGGGACAAATTCAAAATCCAACATCACTTTTCCACTCCGTATTATCCCCAAGGCAATGGCCAAGCAGAAGCCACCAATAAAACCATTCTGAAAATCTTCAAAAAGACAGTCAATAATGCAAGTCATGACTAGCATCTACAACTAAATCCCACCCTCTCGGCCTATCGAACCAGCATCCGCACACCCACAAGTACCACCCACTTTTCCCTGGTCTATGGATCATAACCCATATTACCCATCAAGATTGAGCTTCCTTCACTGAGAATATCACTGCAAAACCTCATCATCGATGAAGAATATCGGGTATCAAGACTGAATGAACTAGAGTTGTTGGATGAGTGGCATATGGAAGCATTAAACAATTTGCAGGTTTATCATAACTAACTCAAGTAGAACTATAACAAGATCAGGAGTCAGACATTCCAAGATGGAGAACTGGTCCTGAAAGAAAATTGGAAGAACATTCCAAATCCAAATGGAAAAGGAAAATTTGAAGTGAACTAGTTCGAACCATTTGTTATCACAACAAGCTACAAGTTAGAGGCATATCAGTTATCAACACCCGAAGGGGAACCTCTACAAGAGCCCATGAACAGCTCCCATCTCAAAAAGTTTTATGCCTAAATATTTCAAGGTATAGAACCAAAAAATCAAAAAATACCTTGAAAAAATGGTCACCCTGATGAAAACCTAGAAAATAGGCATTTTGGTGACAAAAAAAATTCAAAAAAGCAACAAATCCAAAAAAAATAGAAAAAAGGATTAAAAACAGTAAAGAGAAAAAATCATCCTCTACTAAAAACCACTTTAGTGGCACATTGGGAAAGTACCTTGGTGAAAACTTGGCAAACAAGTTCCTTGTGTAAATAAGCACTTTCCATCCACCAGGATCTTCATGACTCATTCTGCATCATCCATCCATCACATTCCATATCTTCATCCATCACCCGCATCATAGCTTGATCTTGTGTTTGTGTCATGATCCCTCCTAGTACTACTTGACCCATTCTCAAGGTCAATTTGTCCTGCCTTTATCAGAGTAGTCTATTGCATCACATTGGGGGCATCTTCTCATTGGATCAAATTCATGTATGTTCTTGAGATCCCAAAATCAGAAAATCCATAAAGATCAGAAAATAAAAAAAATAAAAAACATCAAAAAATCCCAAAATCCCAATACATTCAAAACATATCAAAATCCAGAAACAAGTCAAAAATTCAAAAACAAAGTCATCTTGTGAAACTACGGGTCTCTGAGCCTTGAAACATAGGCAAGGTTCATCTTTGATCATCCCCCAAGATATTTAGGTCAATTCTTTAGGAGTCCATCATAATAAACTAGCAATCCATTTGTTTATATCTCATCAATAATTGAGTATGTGTTAGTCAAACTATGTGGTCTCTACATGTATAACATAGGCAAGGCTAATTTGTTGATCAGCCCTCGAGGCCCCTAGGATAGGTTTTTACGTTAGTCTCTTGGTCAAAATCTTAGAAAACCCCAAAACATTGGAAAATGGAAAATCAAAACATTTGTAAAATCTTGAAAATACCAAAAACAACCTCAAAACAGTTTAGAAAACTCGAAAAACATCCAAATATTTGAAAAAATCCATTTGTCTCATCTCTCTTTCACCCGCAATAAACATCACTCATAATAAACAATCATCATCATCAAACTTTTGTGAAACAGTCAGAACCAAGTCTAGCAAGTTAAAAGTGAAAACTCAAAGCGTCAAAGTCTCAAGTCTAGGTCAATATGTAAACAAGTTGGTCAACTCTTTGTGTCAAATAGCCTATCATCCAGTCAGTCCCATATCAATCATCTGATATCGTCATGTCCTAGGATGCATCCTTCCTACAATGGACATCAACATCAGGCATCACCGTAGTTTAGTCTTGGCTAGCGGTATTGAAGAACATTAACATGTTTGTTTGCTTTATCTTTATCTTTTTGAACTTATCTTATTGTGCTCATTCCAATGACCTCTCAATGATATCCAAATGAAAGGATTTAGAAAAATAGGAATGGGGCAATGATCATTATCTTTTTATCTACTATTTTTGTTGGATATTCTTGTAATATAACTTGATTATGCATGCTTTCCTTGGTTTGTATGGGAGGTGTTTTAGGTGTCTTGTTGACCACATAGGAAGGCTTCTTTTTCTATGTTTTGGTCCAAGATGTCTGAAATATCCGAACTACATTCTGAATAAAGTTCCATATGTCATATGTGAAGCAGAGTACTCCTATCTGATTATGAAGTCAAAGTCCATCACACTAGGTACAATGCCATTCTGGTTCTTTATACCTCGATACTTCATGCCTATATGTGTTATCAAACATAAGATAATTAGCCCTTTGAAAATCCTAACTCCTCAGAAAACTATGATGATCATCATCTCATGTCTTGTCGAAATCTCTTGCTTTCTTCTATCCTCTTTTGCACTACCATGGTACCATGATAGTTAATCACAAATCATTATTGTCATTGCACTCATCCTGCATTCACAAAATGTCAACATATTGCATACTACATTATCATATAGGAAATATTAAATCATATCACATGCATTGCATTTCCATAATATAGATTGGTTATTCAAAGTATTTCATCATTTACACATTTGCATTCACTTGCATCATCATATTCATAAATTCATAAAAAAAAACATCAATTTCATTCATCAAATCATATCATCATCATATGTAATATTCATCAAACATACATAAGCATCATATCATCATCATAAGCATCATATAAATACATCGCCATATAATGCATGGGAAAAGATAATAAAAAAAAGAAGAAAAAATAAATAAAAAGAGATTGTATTTCATCCATTAGGGGCATAATATAGATCTATTAGTCACATAATCATTGCATTTGGCATCATCATATCATAATAGAAAGGATATCGAAAAAGAAAGAATCTCATCTCATTTGCATCATCACATAAAACATAATGCACATTGCATAATCATTGCATCACATCATAAAGTCACATAAGCATCATATAGTATCATCATCATAGCATCATAACATAGAACATCATTGCATCACATTGCACAATATATAGAAATAAGATCCATCCATAAAACATAAAATAGAATAGGACACATCGTATCAGATAATTATCATCTCATATATCATGAAAATAAATACACTGTCATGGTACAAAAGAATTGGATCAAGTGTGTATCAAATACATAAGTACAAAGCACCCACTGGGGCTATCAAAAATGAGCCCATAGGGCACAAAAATAATCTTGTATCTAAATCAAAATGAAGGCTAGCCCTGCTGGCTGCTACCCTCACCACCTACTCTCTCCCCATGATCCTCTATGAGTTTGTGGCATGTCCTCTATGAAAAATATAGCACTTAGGTTGCCCTTGGCACGGCCTGGTAATAATGCAACTTGTAATAGTCAGCCTCCTGGATGGCCTCCCTATATGATCAAAGTGATACCATGCTCTGAGAGGAAGATACAGACATACTCTCTATCTATTGTCGTATGCCCATCTTTTCTGCTGCCTGCAGCTCCACAACTTGTCTCTGTTGGATCACTTGGTCCTACTCTGTCGTAGCTGATCTCTCTCAGCTGTAAGTTCTTGTACCTGGGCCTATAGTTGCAAAATATTGCCATCCCTAGGGTTTGGCTAAAGAGGTGGTTGCATGACTAGTTGATCCTAGGCCCCATCTCTGGGTGGTGTTGGGAAACTATCCTGTCATTCCTAATCCTTTTCCTACCATCGTAGGTCTAGATCTTGTCTCTCCTCACCCACCTACAGATTTGGGAGTGGCTGATCATGTGGCCCCCTATCCTGATTTGGTTGATCTAGTGGTGGTCCTCTGCCTCCTCGGCTCCTATCTCTATCCCCACGGCCCCAACCTGATCCCCTTCCTTTGGCTCTACATCGAGAAGATGGTGTCCCTGGCAGTGTAAGCCAAAGAGGCATCCTAAACCAATCCCTGTATGCCTGTGTGGTCCTTGGATTGGCCTATCCCTGGTCATATGGCCATGGCCTAGCCACTAGCAGAATAAAAATCTGCATGACCTCATGTGTAGGTATATATCGTACCCAGGAGCTCTAGCTCGCCATCCGTGCAAAAATGGCTACTTACTAATCATCTGGCCTATTCTATGGCTCTCTGAACTGCCTTTGAACCTTGATTGGTAGGTACATCTCGAGCATTGTGTGCTCCCTTCCCTGCATCAATCCATCATGCCAGGTGAAGAAAAGTTATTGTACGTCCCCATACCATGCAGGCCATCCAAGATATGGCCGCTAGGTAAAAGCATGCATATCACCAATAACTCTCATCCAATAAATCATGTGTTTTCTGATACATGTGTGAAGGAAACACCTCCGTAGTATTGCCAAACAATGGGATAATTTTGCTCCATGGTAATAGGAACAACTCTCGGACAAAGCACAACAATGTGCTCCCAGGCCCAGATGTGTAGAAGTGTAACACAAGACCCAAGTGCTCGAAAATCAAGATAGGAAAACTCATGAAGATCCCTGTATAGTGAGGCTACAAGCATTGGCTCCCATGCAAAGCATGTCCATCACCAAACCATGCACTCTCAAGTGAGCCCCCATCTAGGATTGAAGTATCGGCCCTGTCGATCTATTGCAACAAGACCCAATATGATGGCTACAATAAAAAGGCGGAAGGGTGACACAGAGAGCCTATAATACTCTAACTCATTTTGACCCTCATAGAAAACAATCTCATTGAGGCCCATAATATCATAGCAGGCATCCCTCCCAACATCCACATTGTAAATCATGTACTCTCCATGGATGGCCCATCTATGGATCTGCCACACATCCTCTAGTATGACCGTCACCTCACCTGTTGAGAGGTGGAAAGAGGATGTCTCACTATGCCATCTCTTAGTGAGTGTCATCATCATACCCAAGTGTGTCCTCACAGTAGGTGCATAAGCAATGTACCAAAGACTGATCCTCCCTAGATACTCTTGTTGTCACTTGGGTAGATCATCCAAAATGTTGAAAAGATCTCGGGACTTGTGCTCGCATGACTAGAGTATCATCACCTCCTTCTGCATTAGGAAATCCACCGCATTAAAAAATTGTAAAAAATTGTGAACCTGATTTGTCTCAGTGTACCCTAGGCAACCTTAGCGTCGCTGTCTATGGGTGACATGCAGTTTGAAAACTCCAGACTATGCCGCTAGGAGCTTCAAACTCTCAAACTTCGTTGCGACATTGCAGTTTAGACATGCGGCCCAGTTTGACCTAAACCCTAATTGGAAAAGAGAACCGATGTAGTGTACTTTGCATATGCGGCTAGGTTTGGAATTTAAACCCTAATTCCAAACTATGTTGCAACATCACTACTCGTGACTGCGGGGAAGTTTGAGGCTGCGTGACACCGATTGAAGCTTTCGAGTGGTGCTATATTGGACCGCTCCTAAGAACTAAGTTTCCTAGCCTAATTAATATATGTGGACGAAAAATCAAAAAATGAAGTCGGGTCAAGTTGACCCACTGGTGGTCCAGTGCCAGGTAGCCTCTGGTGTGTCCATACTCTATCAGAAATGTGTCAGGGAAGCTGTCGTTGTGCCATCTCATGAAGGGGTTAAAGCTCAAAATTGCAAAATCTCTAAAGGTTGAATGTGAAAATGAATTGGAAATGGCCCCTCAAGGCCTACTTAAGCCTGAAAATTAGGGTGTTTTGACCTTGTTTAGCTATACTGCTAGGATTTTGGTCCCCTGATCCTATTTTCGCCCAACTAAGGGCTGTCTCGCACTGTTTTTTGTGTTTTATCTCATTTTTTGTCATTTCAAAGCCTTTTTTGAACCCATCGGGCACCTTGTCCACTTTTTTCACAAGATCGGCCAAAAATCCAAATTTTCGTCCAATCTCTTGAGGGGGTAGTATATCAACATGTTTTCTCTCGCTAGGGCAGCAGTGGGGCAAATTTTGAAATCATTTTTTTTTGGCTTTTGATCGAGATAGGTTATTCTTTGAACCAATGTAACAAGTACTTTTCTTCAAAGAGGGGCAAAATTTAAATATAGAAAATGTACTGACAGGCTTGATCTTGATTACTAACACCACTTCATCCTGAATCATCCCTTTATCTAAATCATTTAATCAAATAGCCCTTAATTGATTAAATTCATCAATTTTCCTCTCTTAATTAAATAAATCATTATTTATCTAATTAAGTCTCTCGCTTTTGTTAATTAAATTAATCAATCTGATTTAATTAACCCTAGGTCTCTATTTAATTAAATAATTCATTTTATTTAATTAAATATCTAAGGTCATCTTATTAAATTAAATAAATTAAACCTTATTTGATTTAATCTAACAATCATCCCCTTTAGTTAAATAAATAAAAATATTTATTTAACTAAGTCTAAATCATTTTCCTCTCATCTTTAATTTATTTAAATCCTAAAATCTACTTCAAAATTGTCAAATCACCTAATATCCTCTCATTTAACCAAATCCTGATTAAATTTAATCTTAATCCATGTCCCATCCTCTAACTTTTTCCACTTGCACATAAAAATACATTTAATTCATTTATTAAATCTCTATTTTCTCTCAACTTGGCATCTTTAGAGAATATTCTTCCAAATTTGAAAATCCCTCCAAGTGGACTTTGTCCTTCCAAGAAGACATTCATTCCTTCTTACATGTCCTTGTATTGAGCCAAGTGGCATTTAAGTCATTTATTTTTCCCTCTTACATGTCATTTCACTATTTTCAAATTCCACCTAATTGCATTTATGGGCACAATTATCAAAATATGCACATCCTTTTGCCCATTCACATATTTACAAGTGGCACTTGCTCATTAGGTGTTGAATGATCCCACATTCATCCCATTTTGCATTTATCCATCTTGTCTTTCTATAAATAAGAGGTTTCTCTTCTCATTTTGATCATCCACAATTTGAGCAAGTTTACTATACTCAATTTTATCTTCAAGCATATCTATTTTCATCATGGAGGTCAAGTGAATCTTCAAAAAAGTGGATCAACCTTCATCACTCATCAATATTGCATCATAGGAGTTGGGAAAGGGCCAATTTTCACATCAAATTGGCACCAATTCCCCCATGGGATCAATATTTTTCTTGCTTAATTAGGATTTCATTGTTTTCTCATTATGTTCTTCAATTTTATTTCCTATTTTGAGCATTGCTAATAGATTTCACGGGGAATCTTGATTCTTACTTGCATTTGACCTAACTATGTGTTTGTTTATTGTGTTTTGTAGGTATTAGGATTTTTACAGTGATACTAGAAACATATTTTCATAGCAATAAATTTTATTTAACAAATCAATTGAATCAAAATTTCATCATTAGTATCTATTAAAATGGTCTTATACCACACTAATACATTTGACTACAAAATCCGATGAAACTGTTTGACGAAATATGTAAAATTCGATGTTCGTCAGGTGCTTATAAAATTTGATGTGTAATTTTCATTTTTTTGAAATTTTATCCCCGATGTTCGTCAAAATTTCGACGAACTTGGGGTTCATTGAAATGTCAGCAATCACTTTCGTTGAATTTTTGACAAACATGAAAAATAGAAAAAATATGAAATTGTGGCCGACATAAAGAAAAGTGAGTTTGCGCCTGATTTATTGCGACAGTTTTTTGCTCTACTGGAGATAGTTTGTGGAGAACTAAGGATGATTTTCTTGGGAAAAATTAGAAAAAATTCAAGAAGATATCACCAGGTTAAGGGTAGTCATTGTCTTTTTGCAAAAATTTAGTTGTGAAGTCAAATTTGTAGTTCCAAGTTTGAAAATCATATTTTAAAGCAACATCTAATCAGATTTCATTTTTAGAGGTTAAGGGTTTTGAGAATTTCATGTCCAGATTTTGTTGTATGGAATCACCATAAGATCACAACCAAGGAACAGATTCTTGTGACTGTAATTATGTGATCCATAACTCTATTGGTCATGTGGCACAATTGTGCTATAACAAATACAAGATGCATTCATGTGTGACCCAAGTTTAATGTGGCTATGTTGTGATAGAAATGGAGGCACTCATATAATGTAGTTAATTCAGGTTGTATAATGTAGGTATCAATCATCATTGGGTGCATTCAGGTTGTCTCAAGTTTAACAGGTTAGGATGTAATTATAGCATGATCGAAGAGTGATTACCTCTTGCTGCAATAAAGAGCCTATAACTATGGTTGATATGCAGAGTGGTTGTGTTATATCAATTATGTAGTGCATTCAAGCACAACCCATGTTTAATGGGCTATTCTAGAGAGTGATCAATATTTTCTAAACCTTATGAATGTTATTTGACATATATTTGCATAATCTCAAATTTCTTTAGAGGCTTTTGAAGTATCAATGTATCCTATATAGGGTTTAGAATGATTTCTTTTAATTAAATAAATAAATAATGTATTTCCCTGTAATTAGATAATGTGGAGATCTCCTAAATCTGCCCCAGCACACTATCCTCTTTGGCATTGCATTCATTACTCTAACTACTAGGGTTTTTCATGTGACATCTTTAATATCTTCATGACTGTGGCTTTTAAATAGATCTCAGTCTTTGATTTAATCCTTTTCATGGTAAACCTTGAGTTCCATAATCCACCTTCAATCTCTTCTAAGAACATTGTCTTAAGCTAGACTGCATAGTATGCATATAAAGCAAGTCCTTCATACCTGCCATTGTTCCAAACCACCACTCACTGCCTTGCTTAAAATGTTGCCTCCATAAGCACTATAGCATGTTTTAAAATCATGGTTGTTAGTGATTGACCATTAAGGTCACCACTTTCATTATGAAGATACAATGAGATTTTTGTCTTCAAACTCAAGGCATTATGGAAGATAACATTGTGAATTGTTTATTTTGTACGATTCATTTTTCTTGCACATTTACTGCTTTGCTAAATTCCTTTAAGACTGGGTATTGCACCCTCGGCTGTAATCTCAAACAACTCACTCACTATCACTTAAAGATTTCTTTCATGAGCTTCCTTCTATAAAATCAAACTATGCCCTATAGACTGCCTACTTACTATAGGGGACTCATTGTTTCATGGTATTGTAGTTCTTAAGATCCTTCAACCTTTTTGACACTTCTTCATAGTCCACAAGGTATTATTCACTATTCTCCCATCTTTGATAAGTCTCAAAACACTGCTCAAACATGCAATCCACTACCTCCATTATACATTAATGGCTAAGAAGAAACATTGAACCTATGATTACCACTGTTACTTCATTTGGACAGTCATTCCCTGATTGTATTTTCCTTGTCTAACACTACCAAAATAATTTGAAAAACCCTTAAAGTCAGCAAGGGGGTAAGGAAACTCACTGTTAAAATCTCCACTTTACTATGCAAGGTTTGAGCTTTATTATCTTGTCACTGGTCAACCTCTTTTTGACTGTCACATCTCAAGTGACTGTCATTCTTCTTACCGTAGATTGCATTTACAAATGCCACTAAGCTACATAGTGTGCTTGTTATTGGCTACAATATTTAGATTGCAAGATTTTGTTATTATCTACAATGTCTCAATATTTCTAGTATTGCAACCTCACTAATCCACTATAGTTATTGTTTATGTTTCTACGGAGGCCTAGGGTTTGTACCCTAATCATGCTCTTACCAATGCTTCTGTTGTTTTCTATTAGGGCTCTCTCAATGTTGAGGGCCCTAGGGATAAGCTTCGTCATAAGAAGTGACACATTGCATCTTTAAATAAAAGGATAAATCTGTATTGACATTAGCAATGATGATCCTGACTTGTTGCTCCTTAGGAATGGGTCACTTGCTCTAACTAGCTCACTACCTCCATTGTTGTAGGAAGTTTGTGATCAAGTTCAATATTATGATTTTAGGAGTCTTAACGATTGGAAATCATAGTAAAATTAGAATTTAATAAGTTTTGAATTAGCATTTTAAAGTGTTTTTTGGGGTCATTAACTTCAGACTATCTTCTCTTTTGCAGGGGTTATTGCATACCAATTTTTTTTTGTGTAAAATATCAGAATTATTAGATTTTGTTACCTGTCTATGAATAAAATTATAGTGTGAGTTTAATATTTTTGAATATCTAAATAGTCAAGCTTGGTAAAGAAAAATCATGTCAGATAATATTAGTCTAGAACAAAATGAAGAGACACTTGATAGATTGTAGGCTAGATTGAAAAGAAAGGGTGATGGGAATGTTATTTTCCTTGCAATAATTGCAAGGGCTTAAAGACGAGATGAATTTTAATCACAACAACTAAGAACCATTGTAGGCAAGCATGGTCACACATTGAAGGGGGGCATGATTATTGTCCATTGGTAAGTTTTTCATTATATTTATTAATTGCATTTATATTTTCATTATACATATATATATATATATATATATATATATATATATATATATATATATATATATATATATATATATATATATATATATATATATATATATATATATATATATCTATATTAATATAATCCCTTGATGTGATCATGGAACTTTATTTGTGTCAATCATTATTATAAAGGTGGGGCACCCTAGAGGAGATGATATATGGATTATCTTGGCCCGAAGAATGGTTTTGTAAAGTATTAGATGAACATGGGCTGTGAATATAGAAGATGAAGTTAATGATCTGTGGAAAGATGATCATGCTCGAGAAAACACGGTTTGAAGATGATGAATTGCGAATACATTGATCCATGACACATTTAGTGGCGAGCCATCATGATGATCAAGATGACTTTGATGATGTTCATGAGTTTACATTGCCGAAGGCATCACGAGCCTTATGAGGCTGCAGAAACAACTCTTCTCTACATTTGTATTGACATTGTTGGACTTGAAGGTTATGAATGGTTTATCAAACATAGCAATCTCACAGATGTTAAGGTATGTCATATATGTCATCTTTTTTCATCTATTTTAATTGTTGTTAGTTCATCACTAGTAAATAAAGTATGAAATATGTACCATTAATATTCTTTATATGAATAAATTAGTTTTTGTTGTAGATTGATTAGTGAATTTTTGTTACCACCATCAAATATTTTACCTTGCTCATACCGAGATTTATGTGCCATTATGAAAGATATCGGAATGGCGTATCAAACAATAGATGCATGTCCCAATGATCATATTATATATCATAAACAACAAGAATTTGCAACAGAATGCCCAGAATGTCATATCAGTAGATATCATATAGATCAACTAACAAAAAAGGTGCCTTGCAAGGTTCTTCGTTATATTTCCATTATTCCACGTATGCAACGATTATTTAGGTGCGAAAGCTTAGCACAATTTATGGATTACCATGAATGGAATAGAAGTGGAGATGACATTCTTCAAATGCCTACAGATGGTTATGCATTTAGGGACATGGAGGAAAAATGGCCACACTTTAAAGAAGAATCTCATAATTTTAGGCTTTCATTGGGACCAGACGGTGTCAATCCATTTGGAGAGTTGTGATCTATCTACTTAGTTTGGTTTGTTTTTGTTATCAATAATAATATTCCTCCATGGATGTCAATAAAGAGGGAGCAAATAATGTTGTCAATGATTGTTCCAGGTATTTGTTTACATCAATTTTCTTTAACATAGTAGCATCTCATTTGTCTTATTTTTTGTATAATGACTTATATTTTTTTCATTCAATAGTCATGTACATTAATTTATATATATTGCAGTAAAATGGTTATAACAATTATGTAATATTTATGTTCATTCAACTAGGTAATTACCAAGTTAAAGATATGAATGTATATATCGAGCCTCTTATCGATGAGTTACTAAAGTTATGGAATGGTGTCACTATGTATAATGTCTCCAGACCAATAGGACAAAGACAATTTCAATTCCATGCAATGCTTGTATAGACAATTCATGATGTCCCAGGGCTAACACATTTTTTTGGTATGTTATAACGTTCGACTGCACTTTAACAATATTTAATTTGATGAAGTAGATATCATGCATGTTTTTCAAATAATCTATTCATTATATATAATTAAAAAAATTGGCATATTTAATCCAATTATATATCATCTTGTAGGTCTTCAAACAAAGGGAAAATTTTCATGTCCAATTTGTGGTCCAAAGATGAAATCTCGTTTACCTACCAACTTAAGTTTTAGGAGAGAAGTAGGTGTTTGATGAGTATAGGCACTTCCTCCATAGAAATCATAAATTGTCGAACTCTTGAAAAACATCTTTTCAATGGGAAAGAGGTTACTACATCAAAACCACAAAGAATCTCACCACCATACCTATGGAAGTTGGAATATAGAGATAGAATTAATCGTCGAGGGTTATACATTGGATCAAATTATTTATCTATCATATATATGATATGTTTTGAATTTATAAATATTTTTTTATATTGTTGTGTTATGTTTTACGCTGTTGTAGTGAAAGTGATTATGCGTTGTTAATTTTTTTAACTTATATGCTTCATGAAGGTTGTCAAGGCATTAATGTTCAGCTTCCACAGGGACTGAAAAGTTATCTCAGGCAATTTAGTAGGTTGCCCTACTATGAGCAGCTACAAATTGTGCATATGTTTGATATAATGAATATTAGAAAGAATATAATAGAAACGCTATGAAAAATATTGGATGGAAGGCATGACAAAGAAAAATTTGTCAAAATTTGTCCTAACATTCAAGAAGCCAATCATGCAATGAAAAATGTTATTCAATTAAATAGTGATGGAGAAAAAATTAATATAAGTGCCCTTCCTTGGTTATTAACAGAGTAGCAAAGCAATGCTATAAAAGAAGTCATACAAAAAAATTGATTTCCCATAGGATTTGCTGCAAACATAAACAATATAATAACAAAGAAAGGTGAATTTGGGTCAGGGATGAAAATGCATGATTGGCATACCTTCATTAAGGTA
The DNA here is from genome assembly GCA_007258455.2 of Sequoia sempervirens. Taxonomy (NCBI): domain Eukaryota; kingdom Viridiplantae; phylum Streptophyta; class Pinopsida; order Cupressales; family Cupressaceae; genus Sequoia; species Sequoia sempervirens. The sequence goes on from VDFB02168118.1 coordinate 13,966,387, forward strand.
ATTATTATGGTATATTATATACACTTGTATGATGCATGTACTTTTCAGTGTATTGTGTTTACTACTTTTGGAAAAATAATGAAAAGATCATTTTATAATTGTTGCAGTATGTTCTACCTCTATCTCTCCCAGACAACATTGACAACAATGTCAAGAAAGTTATATATGATCTTGAAAAATACATAAGGTAAGTAGCGATATTTTTTCAATTCATTGTATACATCTTATAATTGCCATTTGTTTTACTTGTTATGTAATATACTGTATATTTTTGTTAAATTTCGTTAATATATTTGTGCCTTGAATCGCTTGTAGATGGCTATCATCTAAAGAAATCCATAAAGAAGATATAAATTATTGGAAGAGAAAAATTCCTCATCTAATGCGTGAAATGTAAAAGTGTCTACCTTCAACATTTTTCAATGCACAAGAACACTACCTCATACACCAAGTTGAGGAGATTGAATTGTGTGGACCTATACACACAAGGTCAATGTGGATTGTTGAGAGGAACCTGAAATTTTTGAAGGCTTTGGTTAGAAAAAGACCACATCCTGAGGGTTCTATGGTGGAGGGATATATGGTATACCAGACCATGGTGTACATTAGTAAATATTTTCCTAATTTTGTAGCAAAGATCCATGTAGATCGCATTTGGGATCCCAATTCCATTAACAAATTCAAAGGGGAGTACCTGTTGGGGAAAGGTAGATTGAGGAAAGTGAGAGGTAATTATAAGATGGTCATGAAAATTAATTGGAATTTATTTTACATATGGTTTTTATGTATATTGTACTTATTTAATTTTTTAATCTTTAATATACATCAATTATAAATTAAGGTCTTATACTATGGTATTTAACTAAATATATGCGTTTGTGAATTTCAATTTTTTGAGTACGAGTTATTGTGGTCCAAGGTGGGATGCACTACATTTTGTACATGTAAGCCAATAATCTTGATTGGATGGCGGTATGGATTGAGCGATGTCAACAATGCGGTCGTACATTAGCGTGGGAAGGTGTGTGGCTTCATTGGTTAAAAAGAAAAGCTCATCGTAATGGAGATTCCAATGTTACACAAAGGAAAATTGATTTAGCAAATGGTTTAAGAGATAAACAGGTACGTATAAATATATTAATCACCCATATTATTTAATTATTTTCAAGTATATTGATGTATATATATCTTGAGATTGTTTTCTTTGCATACATTTGGCTAAGAATAAATATGTTTATCAACTGACGATATTGTAATAATTTTTACATGTTTGACATATTGTAGGTGAAACACCACAAGGCTATGTGGTGCAATGGTCATAAATTTTGAATCAAAATGTTGGATGACATGAAGAAAACTTGTGATTCTGGTATAATTGTAGTCTTTCAAGTGACTAATGTGTCATCTAGAAGCGACATACATCCAGAAGTCTCAGAAAATTGATACTATGCGATTTTGGATGATATA
>VDFB02168118.1:13967953-13980026 GCA_007258455.2 Sequoia sempervirens
CCACAATATTTATCAATTTTTTGGATTTCAAATCCCTTTGGGAATGGTTTCATTGCAAGACTCCTGTCAAATGGATAAGGACATAAGTTTCTGGGTGTTTTTGTGGTTTTCCCTGACTAAAGATCAAGCACTTGTTGCGAGAGCAACATGATTTGTGTCGTCACGTCATCTTGCAGATCAAGAGGTGGGTTGAATGTGTTATGCAGTGGTTCAATTATTGGAGGGATGGGTGGATTGGTTGGTGTGTTGACAGTGGATGGTTCTTGCATGTTTTGTTGTGTTAAGTATGCGTGTACTTATTTTTGTATCAACAATGCTTGTTGTTGGTCCTATTCTTGTTGCGCTAATAATGCCTATTGTTGAGCTTGTTGTTGTTGTTGCACCAAAAATGCTTGTTGTTGGGATCCTAATCAAGCTGCCTCTTGCTGCTCTTGTTATTGTTTTAGTGCTTGCTGATATTCTTGTTGTTGGGATACTTGTTCATGTGTGATGTATTATGCTTGTGCTTGTGCCTGTGGTTGTGCTTCTTGATCTTGGTATTGGGCTCAAGCTTGAGCTTTTGCTTGAGCCTGGGCTTGTGCTTGTTGGGTAGCTTTTGCAATCTGTGCAGCTTGGGTAGCTTGAGAAAATTGAGCAGCTTGAGTGACTTGAGTGGCTTGCATGGCTTGCTAAGCAGCAAATTGTGTTTGTGCTTGTTGAATGACTAGTTGTGCAGCTCGTCAATTTTGGATTTGTTGGAGTGTCATTTGATAGGTAGATTATTGAGTGGCTTGCAACACAATTTTGTATTGATTTGATGTGTTTGAATTGGGTGGCTATGGTGGTAGTGGTGGATTTGGAATAGTGTTTGTTGTGGTGATGCAAGGCACTGTTGTATTGATGATTGGGGTTTGGGTGGTAGATGGTGTGATCGATATGCTTCGTCCTTGAGAGACCATGTTTTGAGATATTTGGGGGATGGTTGATGATGTGATGGTGGTGGCTTGCATTATCAGGATGGTTTCCATCTATTGTTGCAATGTCAATGACAAGATGAGAGGATTCAGTATGATATTTTGATTGATGATTAGGGGGTTGATTTGATTTTTTTGATTGATATTTGGTAATGAGGGAATCCCTAAATCGAGATGTGATGTAGATATTGATGGCAAGGGTTAAAGTGGTGGAAAAGTGAGTGACATACTCCCTTGAGGAAATGATGAAGATGAAGGGTCAAAGATGTCCCCTGGTCCAAATAAGTCACTTTCTCCTTGTGAGGTTATAGGGAGAGAGGTTTGAGGTGTTGCGTGAAATGATGATGATGGATCATTAGGATCATGAAAGGTGAGGGGGACATACGGATGTGATGGATTTTGGGATACGTTTTCCCCCAAGATGATGTTTGCATCCAAATCTTGATTGTTCATGAGGGGGTGTGTTTGTAGTGCATTGAGAAATGTGCTTCCCTTGTTAACAATGGGTTAATTTGGAGTAATGGATGATGTAATTTGGGAGATGAGTTGAGTGATTCTTTAGAATGGAGGTGTGAATGAAATTGGGGGCATGGATGAAATTGGAGGCATGATCCCAAAAGGTGATTCCACAATGGAACTCACATCAAAATCGAAAGGGAGTTTAACCCCTTGTTTTGATAATTCAAGCATATATTGTGAGGGATTGAGTCTCATCATGATGTTAATTCTATGATTCTCAGTATTTTGGACCATTTCAATGATCTCATCTTATGTCATTCCAAAGGCATTATTGGTGATATACTCTACTTTTCCTTCCTCTTGAGGATTTTGTGATGATGAAGGAAAGTTAGTTAGGGGATTGCTTGATCCAATGAGATTCATTTCAGAATTGGTTTGACTTAGGTCACCTGAAGTGGATGTTTCTTTTGTTGGATTCCATGTTCCTCTTGTTTTGAGATCTAGTTTGAACCATAAAATGAGGTTCAAAAGAGAAGATCTAGGATACTAAAGGATCAAAAGGTATGATGATGAAATGTGTAAAAGATGAATGAAATGGATGGTGAAACTCTTAGAAGATCTTGAAGGGATGATAGAATTTTGTGAATTTTTTGGATTCTTGGATTTGTTTTGGATTTTGATTTGATTTTGGATTCTTGGATTTTTTTATTTTGATTTTGACCTTGATTCTGGTTTTGGATTTTTTTAATTTTGGATAATGAACAAATGGATCCCAAGATGTTGGATGTTATCTATGGGATAGATTTGCTTACAAGATGATAATTTGACTAAGTGTAGGGAGAAGGATGCATCTACCCACACCTAACTAAACAAGATGATAATTCAACTAAGCATATGGAGAAGGATGCATCTACATATACCTAGCTAAACAAGATGATTTGATGAAAATTTAACTAAGCATATGAAGAAGGATGCATCTATATATACCTAGCTAAACAAGATTGATTGGATGTTTGATTGAAAGATTTTGATTTGTTCCAAGGATTTTGTGTAATACCCCTCCGTGTCGGTTGTTCTGAACTTTTGTGTGAGTATTTGTGTGTGTTTCATTGGTTACTATGTTATTTAATTGTGTGGAAAATATAATATGTTAGTAATCATGTTTAAATAATAAATTTAAATCATAAGTGGTTTGCAAAGTTATTTAAAATATGATTAGAAATTAAAGTAATAATCAATTAAATTAAATAAATTAGTTTTATAAAATAATAAGTAAAGAGTTATTAATAAATAAACAAATTAATTGTTTTGTAAAAGTATTCTTTAATGATATTCGATAATCATTAATAATTCATTAGTTGTCCAAAGATCATTATTATAATCAGGAATTTAAATAAATAGGAAGCTGAAGTGTTTTAATGCAAGGAAAGCAATTGGAAAAGGGAAGGTGAATAGTTTATTGCTAACTAAATAAATAATAATAAAGCATCATTTTTTGGGGGAAGCGGGGGGGGGGGGAAGAAGTTGTGGTTGCATCGGTGGAGAGCTCTCAGCATCAAAGCTCTGGTTTAGACAAACAATTTGTACCAGGTTTCTTTATTCTTCTGAATTTTTGTCTCTATGTTTTTAAAAGAAAATGAATGCATGTTGCATGTTATTGCTTGAAAGTTTCTTAATCTTATAAAGGATATGCATCTTCTTCTTGCAGCTTTTACCTATGTTGTCCTTTAGTAGCAATCTGCAATTCATTTCATTTTGAATGCTTGCTGCATATGCTTAATCTAATTTAGATATTTATAGTTTTCTTGAATTAAATTCCTTGCTATATTTCAAGCCATTGTCTCTTCTAGTGGTTTGTGTCGAATCTCCTCATTCAAACAATTGTTGTAAAGCGACACTCCTTTGGGGCCTCTTATGTTTCTATAGTATTTTGTTTGTAAAGAGAAATTCACTTTGTTAATTCCTGCTTTATAGGTCTTCCAAACCTCTCCCCACAAACATCTCTCTCTGTTTTCATTTTTGACCTGTTTCAGCTGCAGAGGAAGTTGAAATTATAAATAATCTCTCTGAATACATTGTCAACCTATCACAGCGACTCACTTGAACATGGTAGGGTGTATAGATTTAAATAGACTCACCGATTTTATTATCAAATCCCAAATGTTATCTGCAAAACTAAAGGAAAATGGCTTCTCACATTTTTTTGCAATCGTAACCATCTCAAACTTGGAGGAAGCTTGGTTCGTATGTCTTCTCTGATGCTGTCAATGAGCAGATTGTTCAAGCGAAGAAATTGAGGACCAATGAATAGATTATTTAATTCTCTTGGTCTACGCAATGTTTCAAGCCTTTGCCAATTACCTCCATTCAGTCGAAGCTAAGAGAAATTGATGTTATTGGATACAGTGTTTAGATGATCTCCTTCGCATAGTCTGGTAATCTAAATTTATATAATCTCCCTGAACCATTGGCAACCCGTTACAGCTACAACTTTAGATTAGCAAAGGTGTAGTAAATTTATTAATCTCTCCGATTTCATAGATAACTTGTCAGCGACAGAGTGTATAGATTTAAATAAACTCTCTGATTCTAGTTGAAATCTGTCTCAGCCATCTCACCTGGTCATAATGGGAAATTTAATAGTTTAAATAATCTCTCTAGTTTCATGAATTGATTAGTATGTGTATATGCTTTAGATGATAGTCACTGTTCCAGGATATTGTTGAGTTCGTTGTAGTTTTAAGTAGTGAAAAGTTCAAGTTGAAGTGATAGTAGGGTTCATAGGCAGTGATCTAAGTATAGTATAGTCCTATAGTCATAAAATATATATATAGGTAATAATCTAGTAGAAGGAATTTCAAACAATAATCTGTTCTTCATAGATATATAAATAAATAACATGTTCTCATTTCTCACCTTAGTTATATTGGAGTGAATATTGTATTTATGTTGTGCATGTAGAAATTGATTTGTAGCAAAGTGTTTTCCTAGATGAATAAATGAGAAATTCGAATAGCAAGGAAGATAAAATAACTTAGTATATTTAGGTGTCTCTTTGGTAGTTCTTAGAATCTTGGTGTCTCTTGACTTTAGGTGAAATATGTGGAGGTTGTGTGTTCGTAGAATTAGAGGTTGAATGTTATTGTGATAAATGTGTAGTGAGATAGATATTAAAATATGTCTCTTCGTTTTCTTTAAATGGTTACTTAAATAAAGATAAACAAAGTTAAGTTTCCTTGACACTGAAAATGGAATAAAGGTTATTTCCGTTATTAAATGATTAGCAAATTGTCTAAGAAGATTAAGAAATTCAGGATATTATTATTATCACAATTATTATGGAATTATTTTGTAGGTGAATATTGTTATTTTATAACCCTTAGAGTAGAATGGTAAGATTAGTGCGTAAGCTAAATAACTAGGAAATTGTATTAAGATTGTCTCAAATATTATTGTTCGAGGGAAATAATCTTTAATTTAATTATGAGATTGATGATAAGGAATATTACTAATTATTGTATCTAATTTTAAATGGAAAGGTAGGTTGAAAATATTAACTTGGGATTTCTTTTAATATAGTGGAAATTAAAATATGAAGTACATATTTATTTCTTCTTATATGTTCTCTTATTTGGTGTTCTAATTTTATAGTATTAATTTGGTGATATCTTTTAATTCCTTTATATTTCTTTTAGTTTATGATTTAAATAGACATTGTCTTTGTAGATGTCTAAATTTGGACACTTAATTTATCCAAATTCATCCCCTTCCGTCTTATTTTTGTTAATTAAGTAATACTACTATTATTTAATTAATATCTTTAATTCTGCCAAATCCCTAAGGTATTTAGTCAATAATACCTTATCTCTTTAATCCTCCTTCCACCAATTGAATTAAATAAATATTCCATTTATTTAATTCCCTTCATGTCACATCATCCATCATTTTTATCTTATCTTAATCCTTCTTCTAATCTCATCATTAGGATGTGCACATGCCTAATCCTTGATTAGGATGTGTCACATCCTCCAACTTTTACAAGTTGGCCTCTAATCTCTCTTAGCCACCTAACCTTCCTCTAACCCCTCATCAGCTAACCTAATTAACATCTCAAGGAATTTTTAATTCCTTTTATCCTTCCAAGGAATATTAAATTCCTTTTCTCTTCCCCATGTCTTTTATGACATGTGTCCTTAGTCAACCCTATTAAAGGCTTTCTCCTTTTGGACAAGGCATCTCCCTTCCCCATGTGAATTTTTAATTCACCTTTTAATCCCCAATGCATTTAAGGAATTTTAAATTCTCTTCCCATCTCCCCATGAGAATATTTGCCCCCACTTGTCCTCTCACCCACATGGGGACAAGGACCTCCTTTATGAGGAGATCTTGTCCAATCCCAAGGTACTTTGTACCCCTTTCCATGTCATGTCCTTCCACCTCATGTCCACTTCACCTTTTAGGGCTTCTCATCTCACCGCCACATGTCAAGATGTGGAGGGCTTGTGAGTTCTCAACTCACCTTAGCCTATATTCTTGATATTTGGTGGCTCAATCTTGGCCATCCATTTCCCTTAGGAATTCTCAAAATTCCTATAAATACCCCCTCTTTTCTCTCATTTTGGGAGATCATTTGTGCTAGCCAAACTCTTGCAGTTTTGTTTCTCAACCAACACTTAGCCATTTTCATGATTTCAGCAGCATCATCCTCACAACATCATTAGCTTACATCTACTTGCCATCAAAGGAGCATACACATCCAAGATCGAAGGGCCAACCAAAGGATCGACTCAACGCAAGGTATAAGGTTCCATTTCGTTGCTTTGTCTTGTATTGTTTCCAACTTAGGCTAATCTTGAGGTGTAGGTTGTTTTAGTTGTTTATTTGCACTCTTTTACTTGTTGCTTGCTTTCTAACGCTCACATTCAACCTATCACATTTCGCACACGTAAGTGGGGACCCACAAAGGTCTTTCTTTCTGCTTATTTTTTTGCATTTTGTAGGTCCAAAGGCTACAAAGGGGACCGGGTCCTCCTCGGGAGGGTGGACTGGGTCCCGAGTGCTGACCGGGTCCTCGAGTGGTGGGACTAGTCCCCGACGGAGTGACACTTTTCTTGGCAATGGCGCATCATCCCAATTCGGTGACCGGGTCCTAATTCAATGGTGGACCGGGTCCTAATTCAAGCATGGCCGGTCCTAATTCGGCGGATCGTCTTAATTCAGCATGAATTGGGCTTCGCGGGCGGACCTATCCCAAGTAAAGGCTGACCCTCGGGTTCCGCGCGACCTGTCCCAGCCTGGCTGACCGGGTCCTAATTCGGCGACCTATCCTGCAAAGCGCGATCAACCTAATTCACATGGCTGGTCCTAATGCAGTGGCGGACCTATCCTAATGTAGTAGCGGACCTGTCCTCCCGAAGGTAAAATTTCAAGTTTTTGTTGATTGTCTTTTGGTAAATTAGGCACATAGTTTAATTAAAGGGGTCAATAAACCTTGTTTGGTGTGCTTGTGGAAGGCTATTTGACGTATCCAATCCCCTTGCGCCAGTTGGCGATCTTGGGTGACGAGAAATCGTAGCTTTCCAAGTCCTTTGAGTCACCCCTTTTTCATTTTCTTAGTGGGACCTGCTTGGGGATTTCATCACCCCAAGGGACGATTCCAACCATGCGTACCAGCGGGGTATATAAAGGGGGGAGAGTGAAAGCTGTACCTCAATCCAACCACGTTGTAATTGGTGAAGTGTCGGGATGACGTGAAGAGTTGGTCCGAGCCTTTAGTATCTTGCTAAGGTTCCCGACTCATGCTTGTAATGGGTTGGTGTTCACGGTTTGGGCCTCACGTACCGTGCATATATCGAGGACTCCTTAGCAACCATGTTAATCCTAGAGTAGAAGACTTTGTTGACCATACCCGTTTCTATTAATCTTAGGGTTGTGCTGTTTGAATTGCCTTTCTCGTGCATAAACCAGTGATTATCAGTTTGGCCAAGTCTTTTTATGATTTGGGTCCTTTGCCTTTGCCATCCATCAAAAAATCAAGTTTAAGCTTATCCTTTGGCAAACCTGTCCTTCTGCAGTGCCAAACCTGTCCTAGTGCAGTGCCAAACCTGTCCTTCTACAGTGCCAAACCTGTCCTTCTGCAGTGCCAAACCTATCCTTCTGTAGTGCCAAACCTGTCTTTCTGTAGTGCCAAACCTGTCCTTGTGCAGTGGCGGAGCTGTCCTTGTGCAGTGGTGGACCTGTCCCCATGCATGGCGGACATGTCCCTGTGCTGTGGCGGATCTGTCCTAATGCAGTGGCAGACCTGTCCTTTTGCTCTTTCTTCCCAAAGCTGCCATTTCCACACTGTTTATCTGATTGACTCCATTCAAAGGCAATTCCTCTCATCTTTTCGTGCTCTTTCCGATGATATGTACCACTTCATACTTTTGAGAAGTTGGCCGGGGCACCTTTTTTCTTCACCATCTACCTCCTCGAGGGGGGTATACCCTACCACTCTCTCCGTTTACTCATTCCGAGTAAACATTCACCCATTTAACACATCCTTTCATCATTTCAAAATCTCATTCTATCATTTTGATCATCCGTCTACTCGTTTCGAGTAAACATTCATACAATTCACACATTCTTTCATCATTCTGAACCCTTGTTCTATCGTTCTGATCATTCGTTTACTCGTTTCGAGTAATCGTTCACCCGTCCCGATCAATCATTTACTCATTTTGAATATTCATTCATCCATTTTTATCATCCATTTCTCCAATCAAATCATCATTTTCCCCACCCAAATCCTCTAAACTTTGTCTCAAGTTATTATCCAAATTGATCGAAGTGTCTGATCTGATCGTCATTATTAACATACTCTTAGGATTGTCATCCATCCTAAGTTAATCATCATTGTCGGCCCAATCAATCCACCTTCAATCTCAAGAAGGATTCGGTGCTGCAATCATCTCTTTGTCATTTAATCCGATCAATCAGCATCCTAAGTCACCTAGGGTAATCTCTAAACGGTGTTTAAAGTCCCTTCTGTCATCCTATCTGATCCATCGGTCGATCTTATCAATCAATCATCGATCAATCAATCCAATCCAATCCAATCGCATCCCTATCCAATCACCTTTGACCCAATCAATCTACTTCCATCTCGAGGCAGATTCGGTGTTGTAATCATCCTTTGATAATCAAATCTGATCATCAAAATCAATCCCATCCAATCATCCAATCATCCTAATCTGAGCTTTAATCCAATCCCGATCTGAGCTTGTCCTAAATCCCAATTTGGGCTTTAGTCTGATCCCATCCAAAATCTTTCATCCATCCTCTTATTCCTTTCACCATCATGAATTCTTATCCTCCATCAATAGTGGTCAAGGGAAACCCTAATTACGTCGACGACGATAATGAAAGTCTTGTTGATCAAGAGGTGTACGACATAGATCCCCTTGACACTATCATTGCTAGTAAGCTTTCTCCACCCACATTCCAAAATCCAATCACCCCATTGAGTTATCCCATCATGTCTTCATCTATGCCTAATCACACCCCTTATGCTACCTTTGACAAGGGATATCCATCATACCCATCATATCCTACATCTACATCATCCTCTTATCCAACACCTGCATCCTCTTATCCTAGTCCACCATAACAATACCCTCATCCTAATCCCTCATCCACATCCTCCTATCTCAACCCTTCATCCACATATACCCACTACCCCAATCTCCCATACCAATCCGCTCAGCCTAATCCTACATTCACATCTTCCTATCCTAGTCAAACACACCCACCAACTTACCCTAATCCAACATCCACATCTCCCTATATTAATCCTACATTCACATCTTCCCATCCTCATCCACCATCCCCATACCCTTACTACAATCCACCACCTACCTCCCTGTGTCCTAATTCACCATGCCAATACCCCTATCTTAACCCTTCACCTAATCCCCTATCTATTCCCAGTCCTGCATCCAATCCCATTCCCCTATCTAATCCTAGCCCACCAATCCCTAGTCCTAATCCCCCACTAATCCATAAACCTTCATCCACTCCTACCTCGCCATCTCAGCCTAGCGTATCCAAGTTTCTCCAAGGACTTATAACAAAGGAAACATCCCCCACTCCACACATTGCAGTCGTGGAACCATGCCATCCCAACCCATCATCCATGGTCATTAGTGATGAGACCCTTCTCCATCCAACACCTATCACATGATACCATCACATCCTCTGAATCCATTGAGTCCCCATCTCCTACCATCACATCCGCTAAATCCATTGAGTCCCCATCTCCTACCATCACATCCTCTGAATCTACTGAGTCCCCATCTCCTACCATCACATCTACCAAATCCATTGAACACCCACCCCGTACTCTAAGAGCCGTCGAACCCATCGATGACACCCAAATCCAATCCACTTCTTCTGCTCCTAGTATCCATTCCCAGGAATATCTTGAATCCTCCATCCTTCCATCTTCCCCACTTGAAGAGTCCCCCCATGACTCCATTATCACGCCTCCTACACACGATGAGTCATGCCAAGAGCCTGATCCAAAGCATGCCAACATATCCCCTCCTCCTAATCAAGATCCTACCATCCCATCTAGTCTACCACAAGATCACAATACCCCATCCATTCCATCTCATGATCCTCTTGACATTCAAGATTCTACTATTCCACCTTCATCTCCATTGCATGAGCCTGCTACCAGAAAATCAGATCCTATCATATCCCCTACTCCCTCTCCCGATACCACCCATCCAAATTCTGCTATCCCACCATCTCCTTCTCAGGATCCCCCATCATCACCTAAAAATGCTATCCCCACACTGCTTGCATATCCCCTTGGTACTTTCACATTCTTCCATGGTGGCCTCCTTGCAGAAGAAAAACACACTGTATATACCACCCATCATCCCCCACCTAATAATGGACTCGCATAATGTTTTCAGAATAACAAAAATCCTATCGTGGATCGGATTCTCAAGAACATGAACTATCAAGGAAAAGATGCAGAGCCTTCACGAGCAAGGTATTTAGAGCCACATCAGGATCAAGAACAAATCTGCATGCAGGTCTTGGATCTATTCACGAGACTCACAATCTAAAGATGTTGGTACAACTGGGCGTCCTAGCGAGCCTTCTCCAAAAGAACCCGTACGCACATGCGGCTACTGCGAGATCGCCTAATAGCCATCCCTCCTCCTCTAGGTATCACCTCAAAACAACCGTCCATATTCCTCCTTCATTTGCTCCGTCCATTTTGGGCCCTTACATCCCTCCATCCACCATCTCCCGTCCTTCATCTACTCTATCCATCTTGGGTCCGTATATCCCAAGATCACCTCCTCCATCTCATCCTTTCACCTATTCAATACCTATACATGTCATCCATCATAAACATCCCTCTCGCATATCCCATAATCAGGATCAACAAAGGCACATACCTAAACATCCTCCATATACACATAATCCTCATCATCCTACCTCCATTGCTCCACATCATCCATCCCCTCACACCCATCCCATTGCTAGTATGAGCACTTTGGATGCCAGAGGAAAAATGCATCAATCTAAACATCCACATGAATCCAACGCTTCCCATGTCCCCTCTAAAAGACATGGTGAAGTGAAGAAAAACAAAATCCCAAATCAAAATCAAATCCATAGCTCGCAAATAGCCAGCAAAGCAAAGATCAAAACCATGTGGATCCCAAAGAAAAAAGATGCAATGCCATCAAATGAAAAATCTATAAGAACATCCAAAGTTGCTAATCCAAAAGCTAATTATAGATCCCTTTCACCTCCTAAATCTATTTTGGGTCCCTATGTCCCGAAATTCGCTATTCCATCTCCTCCATTATCCCCACATTCTCCATCCATTAGTCCCCTTATCTTTTCACATCCGTCACCACATGTGCCAATGTTGGTCCTGAACTCATCTCCCCATCACGTATCCACCCCATCATTCTATCCATACCATTTTCAACATCCCACCCATTATCCCCTGTATCTTCCCCATCAGATCCCTCTCATTCATCCTCTAGCATAATCCATTTATCCTAAGGTTGTACCAACATCCAATAGTCGGTTCGAACATGAGCTCTTAATACCTGATATAGAACTTGATGCTTGAGTCCTTCATCCATATCCTTATCGCATGTCTTCTAAATCCACTTATTCACCTCCCTATCCTTATCCATCTCCTTCTGCATGTTATCCAAATAGTAAAAAAAAGTCAAAAAATTCAAAAAAAAAGTCAAAAAGTAAAAAAAAAGTAAAAAATAGTAAAGAGAAATAATCTGTCCAATGGTGAAAACTTGGCAAACAAGCACCTTGGATAAGTACCATGATGAAAACCTGGAAAACAGGCGTCATGCATAAATCCCTATCTGCACTTGGGGGCAATTTCCTTATTTACATCCCCTCCATCCGCTATGCTTCCTGCTACGCTTTCGGCTATGCACCCATCTTTTTGCTATACATCATTTTCATCCATCCCCTCCACCCTATCGAGCTTACACATCTTGTTTGGCATATCTCATTTATCACAATCCTTCCATCCTCCTTGTGATCTTGATAACAATGGGGCAAACATATAAGCATGCTTTTGGCACCTCTTAGCATACATCTCCCTCATCTGCACACTATCC
>VDFB02168118.1:13980126-14021304 GCA_007258455.2 Sequoia sempervirens
GTTTTGACCCATTTTCGGGGCCTCAAACTTTCATCTAGGGCCTCAAAATCCCAATTTAGTGTTTTTTCCCAACATTTTGAAAATTTGTTTTCACTCATAGCTCAAAATGCATATCTCGAATCTAGGATGTTATTTGGCAATTCATCCTATCTCACCAATGGGTATTTCTTGGAAAAAATTGGGACTCTCAAACATACGACCGTGAAATTTCCTAAAATGGCAAAATTTGACAATTTTTGAAAATTGCCAAATTTGGAAAATTCTGATTGTCAACACTTTATGCCCTTTACACCCCGGAACTTGGTGTAGAATTCATCCCATCACATCCTCCAATCATTCTAGTCTTCAATCCAATCCTCATCTCGAAGCGAATCCATCCTATGAGCTAACCCAACCCCTAACTGAGCTATTCCTCTATACCAGACTGTATCGAACAAAGTCTTAAGATCCCTCCCTCCACCTCTTCACACCTCCTATCATCTCAAACATTCATCACACCTCCTTCTATCATTTCAAACTCTCATTCCATAATCTTAATCAATCGTTTACTCATTCTGAGTAATCTTCCACCTGTTCCTACCCTTCACCTTCTCGTTCCACGAATCATTCATCAATCCATCTGGCCACCTTTTCCTCATCCTCCATCCTGACAAACCTTTTCCCCCCCATCCTCTACCCTCATCCCATCTCAAAATACCTTGTCAATGGTACCTAGCTATAGGCTTTCCCCCACGCAATCCAATGTCATCTATCTTATCACCATCACTTCTTTTACACATCTTTTCAATCTCCTATCCTTTCTCATCATTCATCTATTCATCATATCATCCTCCCAATTCATCTATATGGCATGAATAACTATCCCATCCTTGAGCTTTGTCTAGTCACTATCCTCTAATCCAATCCAACAGGTCTATCTTATCCCATCATGTCAGTCCAACCATTTTGTCCCCTTATCTAGGGTTATCTCATCATCTTTCATCCATCACTTGTCTTTGGCCTTCTGTCGAACTACGTTGCCCCTGTGCTTTCACGTAGGCAAGGTCGATCATTTGATCCACCCCCGGGGTTCCATCCATCATCGGTCTATATTGTCCATTTTTCTCCTGTTCCCCATCCTATCTTGGTCATCCATCGCAATCTCCATCATGGTCTGTCATTCCCCTTTTATTGAACTACGAGGGCTCTGCGCTTCCACGTAGGCAAGGCTAATCTTTGATCAGCCCCCGAGCCCCTAGGTCGCTAGGATGTGTTAGTCTCCTATCTTGTGTCATGTATCTTGTGTCGTGTTATCAAGCTATGCCCTTATCTAGCTGGTTCTTAACCAACAAGATCCACTTATACTTCAACCTTAACCGCCTCTAAATATCCTACATCATACTAATTTTTGTAATTTAGTATCCATCATCGCCTCAACAGATGGTATCCTTCCTACTGCACTTCATCAATCCCCATCCATCCCTTGATTGATCCTATATAGACATTTGAAATTGATTGCATCTTCGATGTTTTTGGCTTTGTTTATCATTTGTTCTCATCACTGTCATGGTCGCTTTTGATCCATCATATCATGGTGTGCTTTGACTAGGTCAACATAGGGGTGTATCTTTGATCTTTCTATCTTCCTGCTGTCCCACGTGGTACCCACCAAGATTCTTGAGGTCTTGTGTTACGCTGGGGCATCCTTGTGTGCTTGTGGTTATCCTAATACTTGGCCTGACCAAGGTCATTGTGACTTTGGGGTGTTGGGATAGCCTTTTTGTCTATTGTGTTTGTTTTATGCATTAGACACTAATTCGCCTTGGTTCTTCATACCCTGGCATCTTTTGTCTTATGCTATAGCAAAATCGCTCCTCGACGATGGAAAATTGCATCTCATCTTGCATTGCATCATCTTCTTATAACCCCTGCATCTCATCCATTTCGAGCACACCCATGTTCTCCCGACCAAGATGTCCCCCGAGGGGCATCCTTCATCCCTAACTCCATCTTACCCCCATCATCTTTCTTCCTAGTCACTACTTTGAATGACTGGGCATCTTTTCCAATCTAACCATATTTTTCTTGGTCCTATCTTTTAATCTTCTTTGAAATGATGCTACTTCGTAGCACTATCTCAAAGAGGGGAAAAATGTAGGCATCCAAATTAGACACTTAATTTATCCAAATTCATCCCCTTCCGTCTTATTTTCGTTAATTAAGTAATACTACTATTATTTAATTAATATCTTAATTTGCCAAATCCCTAAGGTATTTAGTCAAATACCTTATCTCTTTAATCCTCCTTCCATCAATTGAATTAAATAAATATTCCATTTATTTAATTCCTTCATGTCACATCCTCCATCATTTTTATCTTATCTTAATCCTTCTTCATTCATCATTAGGATGTGCACATTAATCCTTGATTAGGATGTGTCACATCCTCCAACTTTTGCAAGTTGGCCTCTAATTCTTTAGCCACCTAACCTTCTAACCCCTCATCGCTAGCCTAATTAACATCTCAAGGAATTTTTAATTCTTTTATCCTTCCAAAATATTAAATTCCTTTTCTCTTCCCCATGTTTTTTATGACATGTCCTTAGTCAACCCTATTAAAGGCTTTCTCCTTTTGGACAAGGCATCTCCCTTCCCCATGTGAATTTTTAATTCACCTTTTAATCCCCCAATGCATTTAAGAATTTTAAATTCCTTCTCTCATTCCCATAAGGATATTTGAGGAATTTTTAATTCCCCACTTGTCCTCTCACCCACATGGGGACAAGTACCTCCTTTATGAGGAGATCTTGTCCAATCCCAAGGTACTTTGTACCCTTTCCATGTCATGTCCTATCCTTCCACCTCATGTCCACTTCACCTTTTAGGGCTATCTCACCACATGTCAAGATGTGAGGGCTTGTGAGTTCTCAACTCACCTTAGCCCTATATCTTGATATTTGGTGGCTCAATCTTGGCCATCCATTTCCCTTAGGAATTCTCAAAAATCCTATAAATACCCCCTCTTTTCTCTCATTTTGAGAGAGATCATTTGTGCTAGCCAAACTCTTGCAGTTTTGTTTCTCAACCAACACTTAGCCATTTTCATGATTCCAAGCATCATTTCCATCTTCACATCCTCTACTTGCCATCAAAGGAGCATACACATCCAAGATCGAAGGGCCAACCAAAGGATCGACTCAACGCAAGGTATAAGGTTCCATTTCGTTGCTTTGTCTTGCATTGTTTCCAACTTAGGCTAATCTTGAGGTGTAGGTTGTTTTAGTTGTTTATTTGCACTCTTTTACTTGTTTCTTGATTTCTAACACTCACATTCAACCTATCACAGTCTTAATATCCAACTCCTCTCATATTATAGAAATTTACTAGGAACAATGATTCTCTTATTTGTATATTCTAATTAAGTAATTGTTGAGTATCGTGTCATGGGTGTTTGTACTGAACGTTATGGAATTGTGTATCCTTGGACATGGTTAAGTATTATAGTAAACTCTATTTGATTTCATAAACTTGAAGCAACGAAATAAAATTATTCCTTGAATTGAGTTCTCATTCTTAATCATTTTCATTTGGATTGTTAGCTAGTGGATCACTTTATGACAATTCGAGTGTCTAATCGATGAGGTTCTTATATGGATAGTTATTTAGAACTTGAGATTGTAATTGGCCTGTTTGTTGAGAAGATTGATTTTATTCTGATTGATAATGTGAATTGATAATTGTTGTTGTTGCCATGTTTTCTGATTTTTAGGATGGTGATTTACGTACCAATCTAAGGGATTCTTGCGAGGAGAAAATTGAGGTCTCCCGTGGAATACCTAGTTGGTGGCTTTTGGTTTTATTAAGTGATTTTGTTTAAAGGTTGATTTTCTTTTGCGTTTCCCTATTTGATGTGACACCATTGTTGATTTGTGGATGGGTCTTGATGAATCTTTCCTTTTTATGGTTTTTTTTTATTTACTCGCATATTTGAGGAAATTTTATCCTTGTGTTGGAATTATTGGAGAAAAACTCTTGATGCTTTATTCTACCCTTGTTTGTGGGTTTTCATTCTTTGGCTTCTAGAGGCTTGAGATGATTGATAATTGATGTTCTCTCTCTTTATGTGCCCTTGATGTGGAAAGTGTTTTGGTTTCATGATTTTGAGCAAGGGTTGTACGGGAATTGTTGAGACTTTGATTATGTATTTGGAGCGAGATGGGTAATGCCTCGCATGCTTCTCTATTGTGATTCTTGGTTCAAATTATGATGGTACAACCCTTGGTTTTTTTTTTTTTATGTGGTTGGGTCTCTAGGGAGAGTGGCTCCTCGTGGGGGCCGGTGCCCCGCTTAAGGGGAAGGGCACAGGATAACCCATGAGTGAGTTAGTAATTAAGTGAAAACCTAATAATTAACTTAGGAGGGTTGGGTAGTAATATCATTATAAGATTTTAGAAAAACGGATGCCTCATCTTCATTAGTGCTTCTGCAGACTAATGGAAGGCTGAGAAGGCCGTGGTTGGCAAGGTCGTAACCTCATCCTCATGAGAGGTTATCGGCTTCGCATGAGCTACCCTATGGTGCCGGCACCTCAAGTAGGAGGAAGGGCCAGGATATCCATAGATGGGGGCCGACGCCTCAGTTTGGAGGAAGGGCCAGGATAACCCATGTAGGCTATGCGATGACACTCTCCCCTAGTTGCCCATGTGTTTACTTTATTGTGTTCCTCTGGAAGTATGTTATGGGAGATTGGTTAAGTTTGTTGTTTATATTGACTTAAATCAATTTATGATTATTGTCTTAACACATCTTTAGTGTACTTGGTGGTTTTGGATGATCTCATTGATATTGATGACTTGTACTCTTTTGGTATTGTGATATGATGTTATTGTATTGTGTAATTGCAATTTAGAATTGTATTATGTTTATTAATTCAGTTTGACTTGGAAGCGTTTCATGATCATCCTTTGATTACTTGTTTACTGGTCATTACTTGAATTATGTGATGAAATTTATGACTTTAAGTTATTATGTTGACTCTTAGTTGTTGTTGATTATGTCTTTGTAATCCTTGAGTTTTATGATACTTTTGTATGTTTTTGGGTCTTGTGGTTCCCTGTTTGGATGTTCTTGGTTGTGGTCTCTTTCTTGTTAGCTCCTAGCACGGGGGGTGGGTCTTCGGACTCACATGGTCGGGTGGAACGTGCTAAGCACCCCATTGGGTCCCCAGCCGAGGATCAAGAGGTGCGGATTGATGCTGCTACAGTGACTCCAGAGTTGTATTTGTCTTGGAGCCAATTATGATGCTTTGTATTCATCTATTTATTTGTATCATGTTATCTTGTGTATGGTTTCCATTTATGTTTGGAAACACTTTTGTATCATTATACCTCTTGAGGATTGTACTGCAATGTAATGTTAACTCGGTGCAGTTATTGGCCATGGAAATTATAATTCAATGTGTTATGTTAATTATGCATATGTTGTATTTGTGTACTCAGATGGTTTCTTTTCAATGCTTTATCTTGTATGTGTTATATTTGTTAATATTTACTTTGTTAATGTTTATATCTTTGGTTCTTATTATTGTCATTGTGTGGATCTCAGTCTCATAATGACTCCTCATGTACCCCAAGGGATGTATCTGCTAATGAATCTACTTAAATGAAATTCATGTCATGACTTAATGTGTATTGCATGTATGTTATGTTTAGTTAATTTAAAAAAAAAAAAATGTGTTGTAATTATTATGTAATTGTCCTTTGGGGTTCGCACGGTGGGGCGTTACATTTTGATTCATGGATTTGCAAAAAAGTTTACCATGAAGGATGATTTCAATATTTTCAAGAGTTGTTGGTGAGATGGCTCTGATTGGATGTTTGAAAGATGGATGAAGGTTTTGATTTTGATCCTAGGTGTACCTTAAAAGACTCTTGTTTACAAGACCTCAGTTTTGAAGAACATGCCTTACTCTAAACAAGATGCTCAAATTTCCAAAAAAGATTTGGATTTTGAAAATAGTAGAACGAGTACAAACCGAGATTGTTTCTTGAAGCTCTTTTGTAAAATTTCAAAAGTAATCATCGTCTGAATTCACTGAGCATTGAGAGATGATTTTGATGTTCTTTTGGACTAAGAGCTTTTGACTTTGGTTTCTTAATTTTGATCTTGCATGAAATCATTTAAGACACATGTGTGGGGTTCAATTGTTCTTAGCTTTGCTAAGTGACTTCTTTTTACCACAAAAAATTCTTGATTAGCTTTTGAAACTAGATGTCCAATGTCTTAACTTCTTCTCATCCCACAAAGTACATTATGTGGAACTTTGATGAATTTAAGGAAAAATTTACCTATTGTTGACTTTAGCAAGCAAATTGAGATATAAATCCAAGTGTTTAGAAACTTCTAAGGATAAAATCCCAAGGGAAAGCAATAACACATGAACCTTGTCAAAGATATTTTCCTCCTAAAGGGTTTCAAGTTTGATGATAATGTTGAATGTTTGTTTTCAAATGTTTACAAACAAGAAAAGTGTTTTGTTTCCAAGAACATGTACAATCCTATGGCTATGAAAGACTGTATTTGTTGAGTCCCCACTTGGACAAGTCCAACTACGCCTACTTGTAGTGAATGGTTAGATTGTTGACCCCACTAGCTCCCCTCCATGACACTCACTTATACAAGAAAGCCAAGCATCAATACCCATGAAAATCCCATGGAATACTTTCCATTTCTACTAAAATTTGTAAAAGTGTGGGGCAGATTCATAATGACTATTCTAGCACCAACAAATAGATCAAGGATTTTGGCCTTTTCTAAACAAGGGTTTTAATGCGAGCATTCCATTCATGGGGGTCATCCATGTAGCGAGAGACCATTGCTGCCCTTGTCGTCATAATGACCATCGTGATACTTACCTTTCAACAAGTACCCACACTTATATACCATTTGGAAGTCACTTGGTTTTATCATGTTGTCGGTTGGGTCATTCCCTTGGGTGATTAATTTTTCCCACAAGGCAGGCCCTCTAAGATAAACAAAAGTGAGCAAACATATCTGTATTTTGATCAATCTTTGTTGAGAAACAAAGAGAGAACACATGCAATATGCTCCACTCACACTCACAAGATTTGTTCAATTTTAAAGTCCAAACTGAAGTGTGTGCGTAATCACTTACGCAACTTAATGTCACCAAAAGGCCTTTTGATTCTCAACATCGCTGTGAGGTGTGAGAGAAGTGCATACGTCCTTTTAATGATATTACCTTGAGTAAGTAATTACAAAACAAAGAAGCACTTGTTCATTTTAAAACCATAAAGCAATGATTTGATTCTTTTTAGAGCACCACAAATGAAATATGGAGATTTCATTTTTCAATTGTTAATCCTCAAACCAAATCTAGTGAGTTTGTCCTAAAGTTATTTTTATACCCTTTGTATTGTTCTTTTTAGATCTCAAAAGAAATTTAGTATGTCCTAAGAACATGAAAGGAAACAAATCCTTAAGAGAAATTATGAATTCTCTAATAGTGTTCAACAAACACTAAAGTGTTCAAAAACACTTGATATCATGAGATGATGATGTCATTATGAAACTTCCACTAAGTTTCTTTTTCTTCACCTTTGATTAAGCCAATCTAAAAAAAATAGTTAGAACTACAAAACAGAGGTCAAGAAAGCAATTAATAACCCAGATGATCAAAATTAGAAAAGAACATGTTATAAAAAACTAAAATTTCACTTTTTACTTCACTCCAATGGTGGAGTCTGCACAGGCGGTGCAGTTTGAGGAACCTAGCAGTGCTATATGGCCCCACTAATTCTGCAAGTGGTGCTTTGTAGCAAAACAGAGAGTGTGATTGCATCAAAGTTTTTTCTAGCAGTGTTGTTTGAAGTTTGAGAATTCCAGCGTGTGAGATTTGAACTAGCGGTGGAGTTAAGAATTTTGTATTCTAGGCGGGAAAGATCGAGTGGCATAGTTTGTAGTTTGAAGCATCATTGTATGGCGCCACTATACTGGTAATGATGTTGTATGACACCACTAAACTGATAGCGATGTAGTTTCCTATAGACACAAAAATTAGAGAAAAAAGCACATAATTTTGTTAAAAAACATGATTTAAACTTGAGATTTCCCCTCCCTCTAGCACCAAATGTAGATCCCCAATACTAATACCTACAAAATACAATAAACAAACACATAGTTAGATCAAATGTAAGTAAGAATCAAGATTTCCCATGAAATCCATTAGCGATGCTCAAAATAAGAAATAAAATTGAAGAACACAATGAGAAAACAATGAAATCCTAATTAAGCAAGCAAACTCTTGATCCCATGGGGGAATTGGTGCCGATTTGATGTGAAAATTGGCCATTTCCCAACTCCTATGATGCAATGTTGATGAGTGATGAAGGTTGATCCACTTTGTTGAAGATTCACTTGAGTTCCATGATGAAAAATTTGCATAAACTAGCTAAGACTTTGATAAAATTGATGAAAATAGATATGCTTGAAGATAAAATTGAGTATAGTAAGCTTGCCCAAATTGTGGATGATCAAAATGAGAAGAGAAATCTCTTTTTTATAGAAAGAAAATATGGATAAATGTAAAATGGGATAAATGTGGGATCGTTCAACACCCAATGAGCAAGTGCCACTTGTCAATATGTGAGTTGGAAAAAGGATGTGCACATTTTGATGATTGTGCCCATAAATGCAATTAGGTGGAATTTGAAAATAGTGAAATGGCATGTAAGAGGGAAAAATAAATGGCTTAAACTCCACTTGGATCAATGCACACGAACATGTAAGAAGGAATGAATGTCTTGTTGGAAGGACAAAGTCCACTTGGAGGGATTTTAAAATTTGGAAGAATATTCCCTAAAGAAGCCAAGTTGAGAGAAAATAGAGAATTAATAAACGAATTAAATGTATTTTCATGTGCAAGTGGAAAAATATAGAGGATGGGATGTGGATTAAGATTATATTTAATCAGGATTTGATTAAATGAGAGGAGATTAGGTGATTTGACAATTTTTACTTAGATTTTAGGATTTAAATAAGTCGAAGTTGAGAGGAAAATAATTTAGACTTAGTTAAATAAAGATTTGATAATTTATTTAACTAAAGGGGATGATTGTTAGATTAAATCAAATAAGGTTTAATTTATTTAATTTAATAAGACAACCTTAGAGATTTAATTAAATAAAATGAATTATTTAATTAAATAGAGACCTAGGATAAATTAAATCAGATTGATTAATTTAATTAACAAAAGAGAAAGGCTTAATCCGATAAATAATTATTTATTTAATTAAGAGAGGAAAATTGATGAATTTAATCAAATAAGGGCTATTCGATTAAAAGATTTAGACAAAGGGATGATTCAGGATGAAGCAGTGTTAGTAATCGGGATCAAGCATGTCGGTACATTTTCTATGTCTACAATCACTATGCATATAATGTGTGTGTGTGTATTTTTGTTAAGGATGTATACAACTGAATAATCTTTCATTCGACCCTAAGTTAGCATTTATTTCATCAAGTGGTATTAGTGAAAATGTTTAGAATCTTGAGGGAGAGGAAGTTTTTGCTTGTTAATAGATTGTCAAATTATGTCATATACCAATTCTTTTTTACATAGTTTTGATACTTTATTATATGCGAAAATTGAATTAGACGCTTGGACATTTGACATGTAATAATCTATGGGTGATGTTTATGGATGATAATTAGATGTATTTTTCTTTTGATGCATATGTTAGATTTTATGATGATATAATGCACACAATTTGCTTCGATTATGGACTTATGGACTAACCCTACTGATGAAAAATTAAGTGCAAATGAATGCAAGTACATGTCGAAGATGAGAACATGGTAAAGGTAGAGGTGATTAGTTGATTGATATTGATGAATATGATGGGAATCTTGCACATAGACATAGATGCATTCATAATTGCATTATGTTATTATAGATATGTCATTTTTTAATGTTAAAATTTCACTAATGTTTATGTTTTAGGGTTATTAAATAGAAAAAATATACTAATTAGGGAAAATTTAAAATATATTCAATACATTTATTTTATTTTTAAAACTTAAATTAAATAATTGGAGAAAATAGAAGATTTTTTTTTTTTAATTTATTTTGGTTAGTAAATCAACATTATATAATGATATTAATATAATAAATATTATTATCACATATATAAATAATTTTTATTATAAAAAATTAGTTGTTAAAATTATAAATTGTTTAAAGATTAAACATAGCATGATCATCACTAAAATTAAATAAATAAATATAGAGATAAATTAAATAAATTAAATAAGTGATTAATAAATAAAGGTCAAAAGGGGGATAACCCTCAGTGTAATAGTTGTTGCAAGGTAGTTGGATCATTGCCACAATAGTTTGATTCCCACAAGTGGTTGGTGGGACGAACGCTTGCCACTGACAAGAAGACAAAGGATGGAGTGGCAATGGTGGGGGTGACTGTCATTGGAGGTAGCAGGTGCTCATTCGTTGGCAACATCGGTGTTGTTTTGTGGTGTTACGCCCAGGTTGACGGAGATGCCTAATAGTGGTGTTGACATTGGAGGTTGAAAGAACTCATTTGTTAGCGACAACAACGTTGCTCAGTGGTGTTGCGACCAAGTTGACAAAGATGCTCGATAGTGGTGTTGGAGGGTGCAAAGGAGGTAGCATAATGGAAAAAGAGAACAACAAGAGTAAGAGATGTGGGGGTGTAGGAGTGAGATGAAAGAGATAGAGGAGCAACAAAAAATGTGCAAGGATGAAGGATGTGGAGAAGAAGGAAGAGAGGAGGAGTAGGGAGGAGAGGAGGAGAGAAGGGGGAGAAGGAGTAAGGAGGATGAGAAGTGAGAAGGAGGAGGAGGAGAAGAAGTAGAAGAGGAGGAGTAGGAGAAGGAGAAGAGGAAGAGAAGAGGAGTAAGGAAAGGAGGATGTGGGAGGAAGAGTAAGAAGGTAGAGGGAGGAAAGGAAAGAGATGGATGAGAGGTGATAGTAGAGAGGAAGAGATGAGGAAAAAGATGTTGAGGATGAGGTCCCCCAATTGTGGCTTCACTAGTTCATAGCTCCAGTCAAAAGTGTTTACCTACCAAAAAAATAAAAATAAATAAAGGTCAAAAGAATTATAAAATAGGCATGGAGAGATAGGGACATCAAATTTTTTATTATATGCATAGTCTAGGTAATGTGAATGCTAAAGATGATGCTCTGAAAACATTCTTTGTTGTATTCAAAAGAAACATGAATGAAAGGGAAAAGATTCCAAGGAAAATTGTTGAAAAGTATAAAGATGACATCATATTCCATGTTTCCTTTGATGAATGTATGATTGAGGCTATAGAACCTAAAACCGTCTAGATTCAGCCTCTGGGATATGAAGTAATAGAAGATGAAGTTGAAGGATATGTGCAATTATTGCTGAAGAATCAAAAGAACCCCAACAAAACTAGAATTGGGACATATGGTCAAAAATCTATGGAGATTCATATGGAGCAGGAAATGCCTAAAATTAGGAAGAAAGTGGAGAAAAAGCTTAAATAAGTTGGATTCATTGATGAGGAAATTTCCATTGGAAGGGTTAGGGGAGAATAGTTCGAGGCAAAATCATCTGGCCCGAGGAGATCTAGAAGGACTAACTTTGTAAAAACCTTCATAACCCCTGTAACAAAGGCTAAACCAAGTACAATTGATAAAGGAAAAGGTACTGTTTTCACCAGACCGACTACTAGATTTGGGAAGAGGAAGGAAACTCCTCTGATTTCCCCTACAAAGAGAGGAAGGAAAGAGAAAGAGACAAGGGAGAAGAACCTCAGTGTTACAGATGATCATGATGATGAAGAAGAAGATCCTAATGCGAAGCTAGTGAGGAGAAATAGAGGAGGCTTATCCTCTAGTGAAGGTGCTTCTACAAAAGCCATTGGTTCCAAAATAGTACTTGTTGTATCATGTTCCGATGATGAGGAATCACAAGATTTTGGTGTCCATGTGCACACCAAACCAAAATCAAAGAAGTCTAAGGTAACGGTTGAAGCCTCTGCAAACCAGAGAGGAGAACAAGATAAACTGATGAGTTTTGGTCCCCACTTTAAACTAGAACCAACTCTTAATTCCTTGCTACATTTTGAGAATATGCTTAAACCTACAACTGAATATTATGATAAGGCTAGAGAAGAAGACAAGAAAACTTTTATTTTAGCTATTATTCAATATGTTATCATTCTAGAAGTTAAATGGGATGATATAAGGAAAGATGTACCAGAAAGAATGTGGGATGATCTGATGAAAAGGAGATCATAGGCTGTTGTATTTGAAGAGAAAATTAGAAATGCTAAATATAATAATAATATTGGGTCTTTCCTAACCCTGAATGATCTAGAATCTTTGAAGAAGATCTATGCAGAAATGTTTCAGATGAAGAGTAGAGTAAACATTTTAATGACAAGAAATAAGAAGCTGACAAAGAAGGCAAGAAAGGAAACATCAAAAGTAATCTGAGAAATAGTAGAAAATTATGGAATGCTTAAGGCCGATGAAGATGTTGCTGCTGAAAATGCTGAGGACAATACTCCTCCTGATATAGGTAATGAAGACATTTTTGAAATTTTTTATGTTGAAATTAATATTGGTGGTGAAAATGATAAGAAAAATGAAGGGGAAGTTGAGCCAGAAATGCATAATGATTCTCCTCTGGAGCACACTGAAGGAGAAAGAGGGAATTGTGAACAAGGAAATGTAGAAGGAAAAGGTAGTGAAGAAGAAGAAAAAGACAATCCAAAGGAAGAGAAAAATAAAGATGAAAAAGATGAAAAAGATGAAGAGGATGACCATGATAAAGACATAGATGAAGAGAAAAAGGAAGAAGAAGAAGAAGAGGAAATGGAAGAAGAAAAGGAGTAAGAAGAGAAAGAAAAATGAGAGGAAGAAAAGAAAAATGAAGAATCTATTGGGAAAAATGAAGAAAGTGAAAAAAAATTGTAAAATATTTTAAGATTCTCGGAGAATCGTCCTTCGATAATGATGTTCTAAAAGGCTTTCTTTCCAAGAAAATCATATTTTAGTTGATAATTCCCTAGGACCTTTTACAAATTCCTATGATTAAAGGTTTGGTGGATATGGAGAAAATGTCTCTGGTGCATAAAGTAATGTTAAGGGATGTTGTGCAAGCATCCAGTAGGAAGGAAATTCCTAAAACACATCAAAGAGGAATAAAACTTGTAGATGCTTCTCTCAAGGCACTACAAGAAGTTATACTTGGTGCATCCATTGATACATCTCTCACCCCTATTGAAAATTTAAGATTGTTGCTAGATTCTCTCAAGGAGTATACCTCTAGGCTTAGTGAAAAATCAAAACAAGAGGTGGAGGAAAAGTTTCCAGAAAGAAGGTTATTGGCTTTACATGACAAGTGTGCTCTTGCACACTCTAGAGTTGAAAAGAACCTAGAAGTCATGAAGGTTTGTGAGTCAAAAGCTAATGTTGTCCTTGCTTATTGATTAAAGTGGTCATATGCCACTTAGAATATTAAGATTGTTATGGATTCCATTGAGTCTCAGATTTCAACTATCTCCACTACTTACAACCTATCTAAAGATAGAGACTGCTCAATCTCGAATGTAATCTTTGTGCATAAAGAAAAAATGTTTGTTTTGCAGAAGCAAAAGGAAGAGATCATAAAAAAATTTGATCAGTTGAGTGACATTGTGAGAGTTGAATTCATTTTGGTTGCCAAGGCTCTAGCCTTTACATAAAAATTTGAGAAGATAAACCTGACTCCTAATAGTTTAGATGGTGTAGAAGAAACTCTGATTGAGTTGGAATCTCTAAACAAGATGTTTATTGTTGCAAAGGATAGTTGGGAGAATGGAAAAGTTGTATGGGAAGGTATTCTAAAGGAGCTTCAAGGCTCGTCATATTCTTGTTGATATATGTTTCTTTGTTTTATTTAATTGATTTTTTTTAATTGTTTTGTGACACCCTTTGTCCTTGATGTCAAAGGGGGAGTGAAGTTTGGTGAAATGTTGGTGTTAGGGGGAGAAGTGTTGTAAATAAGATGTTTTTTAATTTATTTTTTGGCACATGTTATCAATGAAAAAGGGGGAGATTGTTGGAAAAATGAAGAACATCTCATTTTGTTACTTTGTATTGTTATTGATGTCACCATGATAAATGAGTTGCAATTGCAAGATCAAGTCTACAGTTGTTTTGGTAATTTGGTCCAACATCTGAACCGGTATTTTCCTTACACCCTATGGTATTTTGGTCTACATTTGGTTGTTGGTAATTACTATTGCTTGTAGTTTTGGGAAATGTTTTATATATTTCAGGAGCACGTGCATTCAATATCTCATGTATCCAATTGCTCGTATGGTGTATCAGTGTTACACTTGTATTTTCATTTGTGCTATTAGGTATATCCCTGACTGACCTAATGGATGTATTGGGTAATGGTGAAATAATTTTTGTGGATATATGTGCAACCTAATTTAGGTCTATGCCTACTTGATGAAGCATGTTGGATGTGTGAATTATCCTTTTGAGAAGTTTTATGAAAGCTTGAAGCCGACAGTTGGTATTTTTGGTAAATGAGAAGTGCATCTAATTAGGCTGAACTAATTGATGCTTGCAGAGAGATCATATATATATTGGATAATCTTTGGAGTTTAATGAAGAGATTTTTTTTTGGGTGTGATGAGAATGAAAATGTAAAGAAGAGAGAATATGATGAAGTGTGTTAAGTTATTTTACTAAGCTACATTAGAACTAAATTTGCACTTACTAGGTGTACTCCATTAGTTCATTTTCTAGATGTAAGCCATTTTTTGTAATTGTAATTCTGTCGGTAGTGAGCCTTTATTTTTGGACAATGAGTCCTAGTAGTGAGCCACCCATTTTGTAATATCTTATAACCGGTTATAGTATATTGTGAGCTAACACTCACTGTGGTTTTTCCCATTTTGGGTTTTCCATGTAAAAATCCTAGTGTTCATGTGTTATGTGATTTCATGCTATGTTAATGATTTTATTTATCTTTGTTATTTTATGCATTAGAATAATTATATGGCATCTAATAAGAAGATTTAAGAAGATATTGATTCACCCCCCTCCCAGTATCTTGGACATTTAACAATTGGTATCATAGTGGTTTCAAATCAGCAGTGCAAGGCACCTAGTTTTCATGATGTAAAAGGGGGGTTAGATGTTAGGTTTTGTGTGATTGAGTCATTTTTTATTTGTAATAAGATCTATTTAGACCATGTTGTCATGTTTTAAGTTGATTTGAGTCATGTGGGGTCATTTTTGGGTTAAGATGTCAAGTTTTGCAAAAAAGTTGCAAAGTTGCATAAGCAACTTTTGTATTTTTGGATTTTTAGGGAAGTTGAACAGTTAGGATTTAAAATTCAGTTGGAAATTGTTGGATATGGTTTTTAAATATTAAATATGAATTTTTTTGGTCGAGGTAGGGTGCATGTGAAGTTTGTGGAGATGAAACTAATAAAATACTCCATTTTTCTATGTTTTACCAATATTTCTTGTTGCTACAAAAAGTAGTACAGTCCCATACATCCTGAACATGTTCTAAGTTGCATTGGAATTGTTGGAGGACTGAATTTTCTACCTTTTTTAATTGATTTGATTCATTTTCATTAATTTTGAAGGGATTTAGAGTAGTTTTACTAAAAATAGTCAAAAACCCTAATTAGCAAGGGTTTGATTGGAGAAAATGAGTTCTTGACCCATTCCACCAGTGAAAAGGACTAATAATCAGTGGAATTGAGTTAGATAAGTTTTTTTAAGGTTTTTGGTGTTTTCAGATGCAAGGGGTGGATTTAGGGGCAAGTTTGAGGAATCCCTAGCCTAAAATCACCATGTATTAGGCTTATGTGTTAGATAGAGTTTGGGTTTTGAAAGGAAACTATTTGGTGATTGCTCCACTTGATGGACATTGTGTTTACATAACCCATGTGATATGTTGATAGCTTGGGAGTGAAGTTTGGAGGTTTCGAGATAGATTACGACATAGTGGCTTTGTTGTACTAGCCTAATTAGGACTAATTGTAACATAGCAATCCAATTTTGAGGGATTTGTTTCAAAATAGCCATACCTAAAAAATTGATATGTTTTCAAGGGGAATAAAGGGTACTCAAAATAGTTTTTAGTTTATTGGTTTGAGGTGTGCTTTGCAAATTATGTTAGGAAAAGCTAGTTTGTTGTCTTACTAGCAAAATAGGAGATTGTGAAAGTAATCACCAAGTTGGGAGAATTGAGAAATTTGATTTTTTCATTGTTTGTAGAATTTCTCCACTTTGCTCTGCATCAAATTTCTCTTGGGACAGAATGATGGCCAAGATTAAAGGTAAGTTCTTACTGGCTGATTATGCAATTCAAATGTACAAGAAACTTAAAGGGTTGAAACATAGAGAGATAGATGTAAAAACTTACACTGATGAGTTTTATAAACTAAGTATAATAGGATGTCACATGGAGGATGATGTGGAAAAGGTGGCTAGATATCTAGTGGGTTATTATTTAACATTCAAGATTAGTTGAGCTTGCATAATCCAAGGACGGCTGAGGAATGTTTTCAATTGGCAATTAGGGGTGAAGAAATGCTAAAGAGAAGAAAAGATAAATAAAACTAGGGCATAGGAAGTAGTTCCAAAGGAAGAGGTTCATTTTCTAATCCAAGGCAGTCATATGAGAACCAAGAAGATGCAAGCAAATTCCAAGAACAAGTTGTAGATCAGAGAGGTGGATTTAGAGGTAGATCAGGCTTTAGAGATAGATTTAGAGGTCAAGGAAGAGGATCTAGCAGGTTCACATAAAGGTGCTATCAGTGTAACAATTTTGGACATCAAGCATGGAAATGTAATGAAGGTCATGCCTCTACTTCAGATGGAGGAGAAAGAAGGACTCAATTGGTATAAGAAGAGGACAATAAGAGTGTAAAATCTCCACCACAACACATTTCTCCAGAGGTTGGTGAATCACTCATGGTAAGGATAACTCTCATCAAAGCACCAGTAGAGAAGGAGCCACCACAAAGGAAGAATCTCTTTAAGACAACTTGTAAGTTCTTGGGTAAGTTATGCAAAGTTGTAATTGATTCAGGAAATATAAATAACATGGTTTCAATTGAGATGGTTGATAAACTTAAGTTGCCTAGAATACCACATGATAGCCCATACAAAGTCTCTTGGTTGAATGAGGGTCAATATGTTTTGGTAAATGAACAAAGATGGGTGGGGTTTAATATAGAAGGATACAAAGAGATAATTTTGTGTGAAATACTACCCATGGATGTATGCCATTTCCTACTAGGGAGGCCTTGGCAATATGATAAGCATGCTATGTATGATGGAAGATGGAATACCTATGAGATAAAAAATGATGGGGTCTTATATACCTTGACACCATTGAAAGAGGAGTCCACAAAGGATAAATTGAAGGAGCTAATGTGATGATTGTAGGTAGGAAAGAGTTCATCAAAGTAGAAAAAGAGGAGCATGTGAATATTGCAGACACTCCTAAAATTAGAGATACTATGATAGCATAAATGAGGAGTGGATTGATTTTGGGAATTCAAGATTGGATTAAGAAGTATGTTGCCATGATGGTAGGAGAAGTGTTTCACTCATTTCTTTCAAAAGGCAATATTGTTCATTCAATTTCTATCATGCCAGGGTTTAGTACACCTAATCAAGCTGCAGTTACAAGGGCACAACAAATGGAAGAGATGGGAAGCAATAGTGAGAAGGTGAAGGATGAATTGCAAAGGAATGTGGAAAAGTATGAGCACACACCTAAAGTGAATAAGGAGGCTTATCACAAGGATGGAGGAGTTATGGTAGTAGGTAATGATGTAGATTCCACAACATTCTTAAGTGAAGGACATGTCAAGGATCCACCATCAAATAGGTCTCTGAAGTGGGAACAAAACATAGGTGCCAACACATTCAAAAACACAAGGGAGGATGGATATTTCTAGTACTTAGTACATTCGAAAGGTTTACCAAATGGAAATGTCACTTGGGGGTCAAAGAATGACATGAACAAGCTTGAATCTATTGTAGCAGCATAGTCCTCAATGAGACTTGAGTCCATTTTTCTCGAGGAGTATGGTGTAAGACACCTAGTTTACATAATGTAAAAAGGGGGTTAGATGTTAAGTTTTGTGTGATTAAGTCATTTTTATTTTTAATAAGGTATTTTTAGACCATTTTTCATGTTTTAAGTTGATTTGATTCATGTGGGGTCAATTTTGGGTTAAGATGTCAAGTTTTGCAAAAAAGTTGGAAAGTTGCATAAGTAACTTTTGCATTTTTGAGTTTTTAGGGAAGTTGAATAGTTATGATTTAAAAATTAAGTTGGAAATGGTTGGATATGGTTTGTAAATGTTAAATATTCCTTTCTTTGGTCAAGGTAGGGTGTTTGTGAAGTTTTGGAGAGCAAACTAATAAAATACTCTATTTTTTTTCATTTTACTAGTGTTTCTTGATGCTAAATAGAGCACTATGGTCCTATACGGCCTGGACATGTTCTAAGTTGCATTGGAATTATTGGAGGAATGAATCTTCTACCTTTTACAATTGATTTAATTAATTTCATTAAGTTTGAAGGGATTTAGAGTAGTTTTACTGAAAATAGTTAGAAACCCCAATTAGTGAGGGTTTGATTGGAGAAAAATAGTTCTTGACCCATTCCACCAATGAAAAGGCCTGATAACCAGTGGAATGGAGTTAGATATGATTATTTTAATATTTTTTGGTGTTTGCAAATGTAGGGGATGGAGTTAGGGTCAAGTTTGAGGAAGCCCTAGCCTAAAATCACCATGTATTAGGCTTAAGTGTTAGATAGACTTAGGGTTTTGAAAAAAAACTATTTGGATATTGTTCAAGTTGATGGAAATTGTGTTTACAAACCCCATGTGATATGTTGACAGCTTGGGAGTAAAGTTTGGAGGTTTTGAGATAGATTACTATATAGTGGATTTGTTGTACTAGCCTAATTAAGCCTAATTGTAGTGTAGCAGTCCAATTTTGATGGATTTGTTTCAAAACAACCATGTACCTACAAAATTGATATGTTTTCAAGGGGCATAAAGGGTACTCAAAACAATTTTTATTTTGTTGGTTTGAGGTCTTCTTTACGAATTATGTTACGAAAATCCAGTTTGTTGTCCTACTAAAGAAATAGGAGTTTGTGAAGGTAATCACCATGTTAGGACTCTAGAATTGATAAATTTGATTGTTTCAGTGTTTTTAGAAGTTCTTCGCCCTACTCTACATCAATCAGCATGGTCGTCCCACTTACCAATGGAAGAGTCTTCAAAACTTGGGGCTCAATATTAGGTCAATGGAGGCCTTTGAAGCAATGGTAAATAATCATAGAATCAACATTAGAAAAGGATATGATTTCCTTAGGTGGAAGGCCTCACTTAATGTAGAATATAAAGTGAAAATAAATTACTCATTGCTTGCCAATACTGACAATGGGACAACTAATCTACTAAATAATTTTTGTTAGAATAAGGTGTGTTTGTTGAAGGTTGGCATCTTCACTTGTGTAGCCTCTCAAGGTAAGGTATTAACTGCTCACATGTTCTTAAAGCTAGGTTACAATGGCCCCTCTAGATCCATTTTGTGTAAGTAGGAATAAGAATCTAGGGATCACTTTATTTTAAATTGCACATTCACATAGAGGTGTTGGCATTGGCTGGTTTCCAAGCTCTAGTGGCAATCAACACTTCTAAATAAAATAATAGATTGGATTAATGGATGGCCAATAATACATAGGAAAACAATGTTTAGTACTTTGTGGATTGCATGCCCCTCAATTGTAATTTGGGAAATTTGGAAGGAAATAAATAGAAAGATCTTTCATGACAAGGAAATGCCATTAAAATTTCTAGTGAATAAAATAGAAGCAAGCATTGTAGAGCTAATCAACTTGAGGGGTGAGGAACTAAGTACCAAGAAAATTAATTTCATGAACTGGGATGCATAGATGAGTAGGAATTGGCATGGGCTCAAGGCTATCCCCTTTGGTGGTGATGGGGGTCTCTCAACTCAAATCAACCAAGGAAAAGTTCATTGGTCCCCTCTTGAATTTGGCTAGTACAAGCTAAATTTCAATGGGGCCACAAGGAGCAACCTAAGAAACTTCAAGGTAGGATGTATAGTGAGAGATTGGAATGGAAAAAATTTATGAAGATTGGTGAAATCCCTTCCCTTGGGGACTAATAACGCAACAAAATTTCAAGCACCGATACTTGGGTTTGGTCTATGCAAAGAGTTGAAACTGAGAAATGTGGCGATTGGAGGGTATTATTCATTAGACATCAATGCACTTCATACTAAGAAGGTATTAACTTGGAAGCTTGTTGTGAAGTTGGATATTCCTCTGAGTTTGGTGGATAGTTTCAATTTGGTTATGTTCAACCAAATACTGAGAGAGGGAAAAATTGAGGTAGACTTGCTCTCTAACAAGGGGGATGATTGTACAATTATCAAAGAGACCAATATATGAATCTACAAGGAAAAGATAGTGGGTGGTAGGGTAGGCGGCTTTCCACACGATAGGTTGTAGAAAGCTTGTGAATGCTAATAAGGATTGCCAACTCAGAATTTGAGTGATGGATGGAAAACAATCATGTTTCCATCCTAGAACTGTTGGTCGGATTAGGAAGGTAGATGTATGAACAATGATTATCTCCCATCAGTTTTAGTATAGTGGACTGATTAAATTAATTATTTTGGTATTAGGGGTTATACGAAACTTGATTTCATATCCTTGCTTGTCCTTTCACTGGTACATCAGTCTTGTGTTTAGCGATAAGTTTAGTTAAGATGGAATTCTTGCAACATATAAAAGTTGGTTCCCCATGGGGAACACACAATCAAGAATTAAATGTTGATGTCAAGGCTAGGCACACCTTTGTATGATTATCGGTGGTTTAGGGTTCTCTCGATGTGTTTGCATATAACAATCAAGTTCTTGTTATTATGGTGGCACTGGCATTGTGGTGCCTTTTTGGATTTGTTGTGGCTCTTTGGGATTGTGGCTATGGAGGAGGGGTCAACATTTTTGGTAAGGATGTCTACTAAAACCTTAATAAGCATTGTTTCAACTACGTTGATTCATCTGAAGAGCATGGGTAGATAGATGGAATTTTGTGGGGTCATCACCAACCAGCGTCTCAAACACATCCTCAAATGGTATGCCTCTCTCATTATAGTGGTTGTTAAAATGGTTCTTGGGTGGGGTTTCTTAGAGGATGATGAATCATACCAAGTTGGTACTTTCATTACCTCTTGGTTCTTGGCTTCAATATTGGAGATCAAAATGTCAAAGAGAAAGCTTGAGGCATTGGTTAGGTGGATATTGAAGAAACTCTCTATGCTTCCTCCCTGAGTAAGGGTCTCCCTCATCCATGGGATATGATTACCCTTCACATCTCTGGTGAGGTGATCAAATACTACCCATTTTTGCTCGATTTGAAAGGAATGGAATTGG
The DNA here is from genome assembly GCA_007258455.2 of Sequoia sempervirens. Lineage (NCBI taxonomy): Eukaryota > Viridiplantae > Streptophyta > Pinopsida > Cupressales > Cupressaceae > Sequoia > Sequoia sempervirens. Next base: position 14,001,651 of record VDFB02168118.1, read on the forward strand.
TTCAGTAGAAGCATCTAGCTATGGTAAGGGTGGATTACTTGTTGAAGGTATTAAAGCTTACTCAATCACAAAGTGGCCATTTGGTCTCATATTTTAGAGGTTTTTCTCATGGAAATGGCTTCCTCAATTATGGTCGATCTAGTTAGGGGTTTCGTCTATCCTAGTCTCATGTTTTTTTATGGTTTAGAATGTATCGCTACTAATAGTATGTTGGGTGTGGCCCTTGGCTAGGTGTTTTTGGTATTTCATGCTATCAATGGTATAAGGCATGGTGGTAGGATTTTGTAGGTATAAGGATAGTGGGGTCCTTGGCTGGTTTGGGTTGGCATAGAAAGTCTGGTCTGATAGAAAAAAATTGCAATTTTGGGTCTCCTATATTTGCAAACAATTGTAAATATTTTATATATAAATACAAAACTCTCTTGCGTATAAAAATGTACCATAGAAAAGAGTATTTCTTGCTTGATTTTGGAATAATTGATGATAAATTAGACTTAATGAGGCCTTGATTTAGTGTTGTGAGGTTTTTTACACATCCACACTAGGCCTTGGACCCTTGCAAACTAAATAAATTGCATTTATCAATGTCTTGTAAATTGTTGTAAAAGACTTTCACACCTCTCTATACTTAATGAACCTATTTTCCCTTAATTCAACATTGTGAAATATATTTAATTGCATTATCACATCAATCTAGAAGGTTTGTAAATTAAACATAATTCTAATCTAGTGTTGTAATGTGTCTTACACATTCACATTGGAAGTTGTGCCTTTCTAGGATAAGTGGACCTCATTTTAGTGTTGTAAATTGTATATAATCACACTTTCACATTGAATTTTGTGTCTCAATCTCTAATTGACTTTTACGTCATCATTAATAGGCCCTTATGACCCCATATTGTGCATCCTGAGACATAATTTGATTAAATACCTAATGAAATCAACATAAGAACTGAAATTCCTCATTCCCCAACATTCCAACTATCAAAAGGACCCCTCTGGTACTAATTCGCCCATCTAGGCGAATGAGTCCCTGCCAAGTGGGACTAATTCACCCAACATGGTGAATTAGTCCCATTTGGTTCATTTTTTGAGTTTTGAGCAAGAAATTTTGGAATTTAAGTGGGTATGTGCAAAATCATCATGGAAAACACAAGCCCTTAAGTGGCAAAAAAATTAGAACAATCAGTGTTAGGCAACTTGACGTACAAATTTGAATAAGTTATCTATATTATTTAAAAAATATGTAAGAATAGAATCTGTAGAAAATTGAATGTAGTTTCTAAACTACTAGGTTTATTTAAAAAAAAATCTATTTCGTGAAAATTTGAAATTTCAATGCAGTAGTACTTAAATTTCAAGGAAAAAATAAGTAGGTGTCTTTATGACCACCCTAACCACAATAAAATGATAATATTTTTTTATAATATTTTAGATATAATTAGAGGACTCACATCTCGATGTGATACATTTTTTTTATAATTTTTTTCCAAGTAAATAATTAATTATGAATTTTTTATTACAACTTTTAAAAAATATAAAGACTCGTATGTTTGACCACCTTAGCATGGTCAAAAATTCATGAAATTCGATTTTTTTTTTAATCTTATAATATCCAAAGCATAGAATGTGAGGCATGTTTTGGATTCAAAAAATGTGATACCATTTGAAAGCTATGGATGCTTTTCAATCGACCTATCAATCAAGACTTTAGTCATAATTCAAATGAAAAATGAATAATAATTATTTATTAAATTCAAAGTAAAGCATAATTTATATTGGTGAAAAGCTAAGAACCTCCTTCAAAAACCCATTTTGTTTCATCAATTTTGGGTAAAAAAAGTTATCAGCCACATACCCTACACATACCCATCATATCACCACTTTTTGGCCCATCATGATCCTCCACATACCCATGTTTTATTTTTCTTCATGTTGGCCTTGGGGATCCAATTAATGGGAAAATAAGGTGAATTTCCTATAAATATAAGTCTCTAAACCCTAATTTACATCTATTAACTCATTCACAACTCATTTATCATTTGTCTTCCACTTCAAGTCAAGCAAGCTAGGGTTTTAGCATTCCAAGTCATTCAAGATCATTTTTCAAACATTCAAGTACAAAATATTCATCTTTTGTTGCAGAAATTCAAGATAAAACATCATGGCAAGTATTTAACTCCATTTCATGTTTCATTACATTCTTTCTTCATTTTGGTTTAATTATCTAAAAAGGGGCCTGACCAAGGGAAACCCCCATGCCCTAGCATTCAATATTTATCTTTCTCTTCTTGTGTGTTTAAATATTTAGACATCTTGAAGGCTTGGAAATCATTAAAGATCAAGTTGAAATTTTTTTAAAGACATCTCCTTGTTGACCAAGGAAAAATATCCACTAAAAGTCACTTTTAGTGTCAGAAGTCAAACTTTTGGAGGCAGACATTTATTAGGAACTGAAGAGTAGACCGAGGGTTTTAGTTTCCTCTTTTAGATATTCATTTATTAAAATATGGACTGATTCACCATCAGTACCAAATGAGTCCCACTGCCAGGCCTGAAAAAAGCTTTTTGTAGTTTTGGATACCCATTTGTCTGAAACGGGCTCCAGAATAGTTTCCTAGATCTAGGATTAATTCACCTAGAATGGTGAATGAGTCCTAGTAGGAAAAAAATTTAGCATAAAAAACATTTCAAATGTCATTTCCAATCTCTAGCAAGATCTCAGGTGCACCTCTTTAGTTTCATCCATTTTTGTTACAATTTTCTTTCATTTCTAGGTGTTTTTGCATATCAATACTATGTTTTCAAACAACTTGTAGTTTCTTAGTTTTCACTTAATAATCAATATCTCTCTTCAGTTTTTTGCATTTAGATAATTTCATGTAGACATATTCCATCCATCCTTGCATCCATATTTGAATGTAACATTGCATTTTGGCCCAGATCTTTACCCTTTTAGGTGACAAACCCTATAAGGGTCATAAGCATTTCAAGTGCCAAAATCTTTGGTTACAAAAAAAAAAGGTTAAAACTTTGAATGGAAAAGAAAATTCAAGTTCTAAATTTAAGAACTATAGTTAAAAATTAATATTGCATGAGGATATTAAAATTAGAAAATACAAGGAATGAGAGGATTTTGAAGGCATGTAGTTGTTGGAAGGAGATCACTGACAAAATAATTTGGCATCAACAAGGGAGAGAGGAATTTAAAGAAGCTTGAAATAAGTCTACCTCATTGATACTGCAAAAGACATGGGTATTTATCTCATATATTAGTTAAATAAACTTATTTTTTTGAGATCTTTGAAACTTTAAAATGCCTCCTTTCAAATTAGTCATTTGATTTATATGTTTTGATTTAAATTCATACCATGATATTCCTAGGAGTGGTCCCCAATCTACAGGAACCTACTTGAACTTCTCATATGCTCTTAGATTTTTATAAAATCATACCTGTGCATGGAGAATCTTGGTTAATGAAAAAAATTAAAAACTGTATGTTTCAAATGGAAATCAAATTTATATATCTCTCTTCCTATGCTTATCCTTTTCCCCTACGACGTGCTCTTTAAAAAAACCATTGTTTTTACATCAAATTTTACTTGATTTGTGAATAGATTGAATCCAAAGCTACAAAAGATTGGTATTATTTTATTAAATTTTGCTAAATAGATTGAAGCGGTGACTGTAGAGATTTTGGTTTTTGTTTGTCTCATTTGGAAACTACATAGATGATAGGTTAAAGCTACAGTTGTAGTCTTTCTATAGTAATCTTAAAACTATTAAAATATAGATCACCCTCCTTTAATTTCATTGTTGTTTTAACTAAGTAATATCTTGTGGTCGAGATTTAGGGGTGGTGATAATAATAGTAGCAGGAAAAATCTTTACATCTAGCTCATTGAAATTTAGTTACTCCTAAACCCTAAATTTTTTTAGATCTATTATGAATAGATTGAGAACACAATTGTAGAATTATTGGTTATTTAGTTATTATGAATATATGGAAACCATAGTTGTAGATAAAATTGTTGTATAGTTATTACAAATAGTTTGAATTGGTTTGCAATACTTACAATCATGAATCTTGTGATATCCTGAATGGCAAATATTGTGCTATTTTATTATAAAATCTATCCATTTTAATTAAATTGAATTATTATCTTTAAACCTTCAAATTGTTAAGACTAATTAATTATTGCATGATGACAAAAATAATACTATATTTATGTTAAATAATGCATGACCAATATCAATGTATGAAAAATGGAAAATTAATTGGATGTAAAATATAATGAATGGCATGTTAATCCTTTGACAAACATTGAATAATTCCCATCATGCAGCCTACAAAACACATTCAAATAGATGATTAGGAAAGTAATGAAATCAAGAAAATCATTGCATAAAAGAATAGTTAAATTTATAACACTAGTTAATGATGCATGCATATTCTTGTCAAATAAATGGGTTTTTAGTTTCAAATATTGTAAACATTTTAATTTTTTATGCATGCAAGTTTTGACTAAATGTTAAATTAGGGAAGGATTGTATTCATGAGTGTTTGTGGAAAGTTTACCTTCTAGGATAGGTGTTGAGTATTGGTTAACATGGAGTGTAGACACTACTTTTTCTACTTCTACTTTTATATGGTTATATGTTTGGCCAAGTGAATTATACCATTGAAATAGATGATTTATATTTTTATTGTATATTTTCTCTTTTCCATATCCTAATATTTATCATAGTATGCTCTCATATGATAGAAATGCATGTAGATATATAAGGCATGCACCAAATTCCATCATATTTGTTGATTTATCTTTTCTAAGCATCTCATGCAAGGTCAGTGATTCTTCATGTTAGGAAGAACACTCTAGGAAACTGTAAGCTTAATGGTTGGGTGGAAAAAGTGCTTGGACCATGTTCTCATTCTTTGAAATTTTACTAATAATTATTATATTGGACTATTAAAGATTGTAGTATTTATGTATAATTCTTGTACTGTTACTATATTATTATGACTTGTTGGTGATGGACTACCTAAGTCAACTATTACAACTTATCACATTATTACACATACAAGTTATGAGTCATGTATGAACAAATATTCCATATGATGTCATGGATTGTATGGAGTATTTCTCATGTATTGTAATACTTGTAATTACTTATTGTTAATATGATTAGCTTAATGTTTATTTGGTTTTGAATATTACATTTGGTATCAGAGCTCTAGGTTAAAAACTAGGGCCTTTCCACATTGCACTAAAATCCATACTTTGGAATAGGTCACTCCTAGTTTACCATAATTGACACCAGAAACACTAATCAAACTAGATTGACAAATGATCAAAATGACAGATTGGACAAGATCCCCAACCTCCTAACCTAGTAAGGGGATAGGATGGAAAAATTGGAACAAGAGGCCAAAGGAATGTGAGGGGGGTCAAAAAAATGAGAACCTAGGGAATTAGAAAAAAAATTAGGTAAATGAGAACGAAGGAGGCAATACTTGGGCTAAGATTTATGGGGAGTTGGGAAAGGACCTCAAGAGGATAGCATTGTCTAAGTTTGATGGAAAGACCATATGAGATGGAGTAGAGGCATGGATTATACAAATGAAAAGGTAATTTGAACTATGAAACTATCTAATGAGAGTGAGGTTGTTTGGGTTGCATACCAACTTATTGGAGATGTAACTACTTGGTGGGATAATCAGAAGGTGGAGAAGAAGCTACTGCTAGGGGATACCACTTGGGAACTCTACCTCCCACTTTTTAGAAAAAGGTAGCTTCCACATATCTTCTTTGATAAGAAGATGAAAGAGTGTAGAATTTGATCCAAGGTGGTATGAAAATAACCTAATATTATGAGAAGTTCACTAATCTACTCAAGTATGTATCACAATACTAGATGGATGAATGTTTTTGAATTTAGAATTTCATCTTTGGATTGAGGCCCCAAATCAAGGTGGAGGTGGACATCCATAACTCGCTGACTATGGACTAAGTCTTCAAGAAGGTCACCAAATAAAATATAAGTTGCAACAATTATCCAACTACCATAATATTTTTAAATCTAAGCTTAAGTTTGGTAACAAGAAGTTATAAAATAGAAATAACAAGTAGGAAGGAAACAATCACAAAATATGGAATCTGAAGCTAGATAATAATTCTCAAGAAAAGGGTGAAGGTAGATATTATGGAAATAATAAGAGGACCAACAACAAAAATAGCAATTACAACAAAAACAAGAAGAACTTCAAATGAGACAAGCCAGGAGGATGACAAGGGCCACGTGATGGATTCTATACTTATAGGGAGATCACTATGCTACTAATTTTCCATAATGATCCAAGGTGCAAAGAGAAGAATATTAACAATGGCTACTGCAATGTCAAATTCATGCAGCATTAGACAACATGCAATCTGATTTTCAAGCCTCTTCAATCCAATTGATGGGTAAGCTCTTTGGTCAATCTTTTTCTCTGTTAATAGATACTAGAGCAAAAAAATATTTTATAGATACAAAGGTAGTTTGAAAATTACTATTTAGACTAGGGCATATGGAAAATTCATGGATGGTCTAATATCAAAATCATACATAAAGAAGGGGATTCTTGTATCTTTTGCAGTGAGTTAGAGCTTCCTAATTTTTAGACCCAAGTCAATATCTTTGTGTCACCCTTAGGATTGTATGATGTAATATTCAAGATTAATTGGATAACTAAGCACAAGTCCATAATCAATTGTGAGGATAAATTTTTTAGTTGCTTAGATGACATGGAAAATCTGGTTGAGATTCATGGGATTCATAGACCATTTAAACTTAGGAAAATATCAACCATGCAACTTATGTAGGCCTAGAGGAAGGGATGCTCCATCTACATGTCATACATGTTAGTGATATTAATAACATGAAGTTATGTCTAGATGGCTATCCTATTCTTAAGAAATTCCAAGATGTGTTTTCAAAGGATCTAACTGAGTTACCACCAAAAAGGGAATTTGATTTCTCCATTGATCTTCTACTTGGAATTGAGCCACGGTCCAAGGATCCCTACAATATGAATCCTACCAAATTTTATGAATTGAAGGCTCAATTGGAAGAATTATTAAGCAAAGGGTTCATTAGACATTATGTGTCTCCATAGTGTGAGCTAGTTATTTTTGTGAAGAAGGATGGTACCTTGCATTCATGCATTGACTATAGAATGTTGAACAAGGCCACCATAAAAATAGGGACCACCTTCCAAGGGTCGATGAGATCTTTGATCAAATGAAAGGGGATACAATGTTATCTAATATAGAACTTGGGTTTGACTACCACCAATTAAGGATCAAGGAAGAGGACATTTCAAATATAGCCTTTAGGAATCGTTATGGACACTATGAGTTCATAGTGGTACCACTTGGGTTGACCTTGACATTCCAACAACTTCTATGAACCTCATCAACATCATATTAAGAGACTTATTAGATGATATATTGATCTACTATAAGTCTATTGAAAAGCAGCATAGGCATCTAAGGATAGTACTGCAACACTTTAGAGAGTGGAAATTTTTTGGTAAGATATCCAAGTGTAATTTATATCATGAAAAGGTGCACTATTTATGCCACGTCATAATAACAAAGGAAATTTTTGTGGATCTAGAGAAGATCAAGGCAATTATAGAATTGCCTCCACCATTAATTTATGCATTCAACCAAACAACATAAAATATACTATCAACAATAATATTATCTAAATTCATCAAAAATATTGAACATTACAATCAGACTACATAGATAACAAGTTTGAGCATTTAAATACCACTTTTCTGACTTAAATAAATCTTGTGTATGTTTCCATGCTTTTTGCAAAGGCACCATGACTTTAGAAGAAGAATGATGGCTATTGTGAATGTCTTAACCTTAAAAAATACTCTACATGTCTATAGTAGCAACCCCACCCATTGTCCAAAAATATTCAACTTAAGGAATATGGTAGTATATCAATGGGTAGACTTGCACATGAATTCACCCTTAGAAAAAAGGACCCAACACACAAACCCTCCTGCAAAGTAACCAAATCCAATAAGGATTTTGTTACTATAACAAGAAATCAGCACCCTATGATACTTCCACAAATTAGAAATTTTTGAAGCTTCATGGGTCTTGTTGGGTATTATAGGAAGTATGTAGGAGGATTTTTAAAAATTGCAACACAAATCACATCACTCCAAAAGATAGGAAAGAGATTTGAGTGGACTGAGAGGTTTGAGGAAGCATTCCAAATTTTTATGTAGAAGCTTACAAAAACCCCAATTTTGACTATACCTGATCCTAATGGGAACTTAATGATGATTATGAATATTTCAAGAGAGGATGTAGTAGTAGTATTGATGTAGGATGGACAAGTGGTAGAATATGACTTGAGAAAATTGAAGTATTATGATTTGAAGTATGCACCACATGACTTGGACCTAGCTGACATATTACATGCATTACAGATGTAGAGGCACTATCATTTGGGAAAGCCATTTGAGCTAAAGATACATCACTTATGAGTCAAGTACATCTTCACCTGACCAAATCTCAATGCATGATAGAGAAGGTGGATAGATTTCCTTAGTGAGTATGATTTTGCAATTGAATACGTCAAGGGAAAGGAGAATAGAGTAGAAAATTTTCTTAGAAGAATGAAGTACTTAGTAGCTATGAATATGATAAGGTATAATTTGATGCAACGAGTTGCCCAAAACTTTCATGGAGATGAGAATTATGCTAGAGTCAAGAAAGCCTCATAGAATGATCCTTCGAAGCATCCATTTGATGGATATGTGTTTGAACTAGATGTAATCTTGAGATATCAAAGGAGGATATAAATTCTAGATTTCAAGGATTTGAAGAAGTTGATCTTAGAGGAAATCCATAATGCACTTTATTTAGGGCATCCAAGAGTGACTAAGATGGTAGCAAAGTTGAGGTCCCTATACTTTTGGCCAAGACTTAGGAAAAATGTGATTGAATTTGTAGCTAGATTCTTGGAGTACCAATGAGTCAAGGATGATCATCCTGTAGGTATTTTATATCCCTATGATATACTTGATTACAAGTGGCAGGTGATTAGCATGTACTTCATACAAGCGTTACCCATGACGAAGAATATGTATGATGTCATCTTAGTAATTGTAGATAAGTTGACCAAGGTGCCACATTTTATCCGAGGGAATCTTAAGGATGGAACCTTTGGCCAAGAAATTTATCCAAGATATCTTTTCTTTGTATGGAATATTTGAGACCATCATATCAAATAGGGATACTTGGTTGACATCTAGATTTATTACAACTTTAAATTTAGCTTTGGGAACCAAATTAAATTTTAGTTCAACATGTCACCTTTAAACTAATGAACAAATAGGGAGATTGAATCAAGCAGTTGAGGACCAAATTTATATGTATTGTATGGATCAATAGTATAAGTTGGAGGATTACCTACCATTGGTAGATTTTTCCTATAATAACTCATACCATTCATCTTTGGGTTTGGTACTATTTGAATCTTTTTATGGAAATCTAAGTGTCATATACACATTAGTTGGAATAGAATGGAAGACATGATTATAATTGGTCCAAATATGCCTAAGGACATGGAGGAACATATGCAACTAATCAAGGGGAGATTGAAGGAAGTGATAGATAGACATAAGAGCTATGTTGATAAGAAAAAACTTTTAAATAATTTTTAATGGGAGATAAGGTATTTTTAATGGTTAGACCTCGTAAGAGTTCTATTTCATTTGGGAAATCTTTCAAGTTACCTCTGATTTTTGTGGGTCCATTTGATGTGTTAGAAGTGATTAACCCAATTTCTTATCAAATCGCTCTACTACCCACTCTAGATCGACTCCATAATATATTTCATGTTATTATGCTTAAGCCATATCATTCAAATGTATCTCACATACTTGATTTATATTCCTTACAAGTACAAGATCTAGGAGTAGTGCTAGTTGAGTGCATTCAAATCCTAGATAGATGTAATGTTAAGTCATAAAATAGAGACATTATTCAATATTAGGTCCAATGGGACCACTATTCTATGGATAGTTCCAAATGGGAGGATATAGAGGAGATAGACCATTCCTTCCCTCATTTGAGTGCATAGTTTAAATAAACACTTGGTTGTTTAGATGGGACGCTTTGTTTTGCATACTATGATACTTGATTTTGCATGCACATATACTTATTTAGCATAGTGTGGTACTTTATTTAATTTAATGTTTTTCTAATAAGATATTGGGATGATGTCTCTTCCTAGTGGGGAAGGATGTCACATACAAATATTTTTCTTTCATAGTTTTGACACTATATTAAATGGGAAAACTAAATTAGACCCTTGGATTTTTGAAACAAAATGATCTATGAGTGACAGTTATGGATGATAGTTAGATGTATTTTGATTTTGATGTATATGTTAGACTTTATAATGATATAATACACCTATTTTTCTTTTATTATAGATTTTGTGGATTAAGCTTACTAATGAAAAACTAAGTGTAAATGAATGCAGGTACATGTTGAACATGAGAACATGGTCGAGGTAGGGCTGATTAGCCAATTGACATTGACGAATGTGATGGGAATCTTGCACACGCACATATAGATGCATTCATATTGCATTCATAATTGCATTGTGTTATTACGGATATGTAATTGTTGAATGTTATGACTTCGCTGGTGTTTATGTTGCAGGGTTATTAAATTGTGAAAACTAATCTAATTAGGAAAAATTAAAAAATATATGCAATACGTTTGTTTTATTTTCAAAAATTGAATTAAATAATTCAAGAAAATAAAAGATTCTTTTATTTAATTTATTTATTTTGGTTGGTAAATCAACTTTACATATAATGATATTAATATAATAAATATAATTATCACATATATATAAATAATTATTAATATTAAAAGTTATTTGTTAAAATTATAAATAGTTTAAAGATTAAACATTGCATGAACACTATTAAAATTAAATAAATAAATTTAGAGATAAATTAAATAAATTAATTTTCAGTAATTAATAAATAAAGGTTAAAAATTTGCATGAAAAAGAAAACTAATGTTCTACATTTAAGAGTTGTAGTTAAAATTTAATATTACATGAAGATATTAAAATTAATAAATACAAGGAATGAGATGATTTTGAAGGCATGCAACTGCTGGAAGGAGATCACTAGAAAAAGAATTGGGCATTGACTAGGGAGAGAAGAACTTGAAGAAGCTTGAAATTAGTCTACCTGAGTCATAGTGCAAAAGCCATAGGTATTTATCTCATAGATTAGTTTGTTATTGTTTTTTTAGATCTCTAAAACTTTAAAATACCAGCTTTGAAATAGTGATTTGATATATGTTCTTATTTAAATTTATACCATGATATTATCAGGGGGTGGGTGCCAAACAATAGGAACCTACTTGAACTTATCAAATCATAGATTTTTATAAAATCATACCTATGCATCGAGAATTCCAGTTAAATAAAAAAAATTGAGAAGCATTCCTTTTAAATTAAATTTAAATTTATATATCTCCCTACCTCTGCTTATCCTTTTACCCCACAACTTGCTTTTTTAAAAGAATTTTTTTTAGATCAAATTTTATTTAATTATGTGAATAGTGTTAGGAATTTAAATAGAATAAAACCTACATGGTTGCTGCCCTATTTCCCCAAGCAATGGGGGAATATAGAAAACAAATGTGGAATAGACTTGGACACAAAACTGGGCATGCAATCTTGTTTTTTGTATTAAATTAGAAAAATATAAGTTACAAAATCATTTCAAACAAAAACTACAATCTATTGATTACAGACTAAACTTGTAGCAATCTAGAGCTGCACCCACACCTTCAAACAACTATCAGGAACTTCCCAGAGCTCTCTTTCCTTCTATTCGATTGGATCTATCTGCTGCTCCTAGAAAACACTGAATGATCAGGATCTTTCAGTTGCTCACTGTAAAAATGCATAGAACAAAACACAGTTGTTGCAGTTTAGGAGTTTCTCTAAATCACATAGAGAACCCACACAAAAAACATTCATTTTCTCAGACTGCTGCAAAAAAAACTTATTACATTCATTCATTCCTTTTGTCCTCACAAAATTCCCTCTCAAATTTGAATCCACCTACCACAATTAATTCTAGAAATTCAAAATTTCCTACCACATTAAATTTTTGAGCTATCAGGAGTAGAATGGGGATGGAGATCCCAAAAAGAAAATTGTCATTGGAAAGGCTCCTGAAAGGTAGGTGAGCTAGGGGCTAACATAAAGAAGCTCAACAATAAATATTTCCAACACTCCCCCTTTTACTGAGCTATCAAACAAAAATCAATCTTCATACAAATCAACAACACCTAAATTCCTTATTAGGCATTCAAAGTAATCTTTGCTGAATGGTTTGGTGAAAATGTCTACAAGTTGTTGCTTAGACCTACAAAATTTCATCTTGATTTCACCCTTTTCAACCAATTCTCTTATGAAATGATACCTGATTTCAATATGCTCAAGCTTCTTCCATGAAACATTGGATTCTTTTTCAAGGCTATTGATGAAACATTGTCACAAAATATTGTTGTTTCATCCTATTGTTCTTCTCTAAAATCTTCTAAGATTCTTCTCAACCAAATAGCTTGACATGTTGCTACATTTGTTGCTATATACTCAGCCTCAATTGTTGATAGGGAAACTATGGGTTTCTTCTTGGAAGCCCATGAAATGAATCCCAAACCCAAATGAAATAGATATCCATATGTGCTCTTCCTATCATCCACACTCCCATCCCAATCACTATCTATGTAACCAACCAGCCCAAAAAAATTTGGTGCACTATACAAAATAATGTATCCTTTCATTCCATTCACATACCGCAGGATTCTTTTACCCACTTTCCAATGTGACTCTTTTGGAGTCTCCATAAATCTGGAAATCAGACTTACACTGTGCATTATATCAGGCCTAGTTTATGTTAAATACATTAAACTTCCAACAAAACTCTTATACATGGTCAGATTCACATTTTTGTTGCAATCTTCCTTGCTCAACTTCAGACCTATGGTTTTTGGTGTGGGGGAAGGTTTTCTATATTGCATCCTAAAGCTCCTCAAAATCTCTACTACATACATTGCTTGAGAGATAAAAAATACCATCATGCATTTTTTTTTACTTCTATGCCTAGAAAATACCTCAAGAGACCCAAATCTGTCATTCCAAACTCTCTTTTCATAGCCTCTTTAAAATAAGCAATGAGAAAATCGTCATCTTGAGTGAAAACTAGATTATCAACATACAATACAATAATTAAAACCTTACCATTAGTTGCCTTGATGTAAAGAGTGGGCTCACCATCGCTTTTGCTAAAGTCATTACTCAACAAATATGAGTCAATTTGGTTGCACCATGCTTGTGGAGTTTTCTTCAACCCATAGAGGGCCTTATTTAGCCTATACACCTTATGTTATTGACCTAGAACTTCATAACTAAGTGTTTGGTCCACATATACCTCTTCTTTCAATACTCCATTTAAGAAGACATACTTTACATCCATTTGAAACACCTTGCACTTGTGCTAAGCTACAATCACTATGAATGCCCACATAGTTTCAATCCTTGCTACTCAAGCAAATGTCTCATCATAATCTCTCCAAAACTATTTTTTATATCCCTTGACAACTAATCTTGCCTTATGCCTCTCTACTCTTCCATTGGCATTGTTGGGTATGTGCAGGATCATCATGGAAAAAATAGGTCCTTAAGTGGCGAAAAATTCAAAAAAATTAGAGTTAGAAAACTTGACGTAAAAATTTGAATAAGTTATCTATATTATTTCAAAAATATATAAAAATAGAATCTTTAGAAAATTGAATGTAGTTTCTAAACTACTAGGTTTATTTAAAAAAAAAATCTATTTGGTGAAAATTTGAAATTTCAATAGAGTAGAACATAAATTTTAGGGAAAAATAAGAAGTGGGTGTCTATCTGACCACCTGAACCACAATAAAATGATAATATTTTTTTATAATATTTTAGATATAAGTAGAGAACTAATGTCCCGATGTGATGCATATTTTTTTGTAATTTTTTTCCAAGTAAATAATTAATTATGATTTTTTTATTAAAAATTTAAAAAAATATAAAAACTTGTATGTCTAACCACCTTAACTTTGTCAAAACTTCATGAAATTCATTTTTTTTAATCCTATATTATACAAAGCATAGAATGTGACACATGTTTGAGATTCAAAAAATGTGACACTGTTTGAAAGCTATAGATGTTTTTCAATCAGCCTATCAATAAGGACTTTAGTCATAATTCCAATAGAAAATGAATAATAATTATTTATTATTATTATTTTTTTTAAATTATATTGGTGGAAATTTGAGAATCTCCTTTAAAAACCCTTTTCATTTCATCAATTTTGGGTAAAAAAGTCATCAGCCACATACCCTACACATACCCATCTTATCACCACTTTTTGACCCATCATGATCCTACACATACCCTATTTTTGGTCTTATAGACCCATTTCACTCCAATTACTTGTCTATTGGGAGAAAAAGAAAAAACTCCCATGTTCTATTCTTCTCTATTTCATCTATCTCCTCATCCATGGCTTCAAACCATTTCGTTTCTTTCACAGCTCATCCTCAAAATAAATTGGATCACTATGAGAAAATAATGCAAGAATCACACTCAATAAATTCTTCATCATATGTACCTTTCACTTTGGTAGATCTCCCTTAGAATATTGGTCTTTATTGGCATTAGAGAGTTGAGAGTGGGGTCTGAAATTTCACTACTGCTACTACTTTGCTAATCAGACCCTGTTCGGAGCTGTCGGAGCTCTTGGGAGCCAATCCTCTAGTTGTTTGTGACTGCTTTCCTTTTTGTCTGCTCATGTCAAGAGCTATCAGGAGATCTTTGCAAAAAAATCTCTAGGTATTTGTGACTATCTTCCTAACTACCTACCTATGCTAGGAGCTATCGGGAGCGGTTCGAAGCTGATTCGGAGCTATTGGGAGCGACTGTAGGCTCATCTTGTTGCACTTCCTATTCTTTTTCTTCTTCTTCAAGAGCTATCGAGAGTGGTTCTGAGCTGTTAGAAACTATCAAGCCATCCCATGCCTCATCCTCTAGGAACTCCACATCTCTATTGATGATGATTTTATTGGTGATGAGATTATACAACTTGTAGGCTTTGGACTCTTCACTGTAGCCCATGAAAATACACTTCTCACCCTTTTCATCCAACTTCTTCCTCTTCTCTTTTGGCACAAGTGCATATGCCACGCATCTAAACACCCTCAAGTGCTCAACCATCCACTTGCATTTTGACCATGCCTCTTGTGGAATCTTGTCAAAAATTTCCTTCATAGGACTTCTATTTATCAAGTAAACTGCTATTGTTACAACTTCACCCCAAAATTCATTTGGGAGTCCCTTGGCTTTGAGCATGCTCCTTTCCATCTCCACAATGGTCCTACTCTTTCTCTCAGCCACTCCATTTTTCTGTGAAGTATAATTGGTTGTTAGCTCCTTCTTGATGCCATTTTGCTTGCAAAAATTTACAAATTGATTTGAGGTATACTCTCCTCCTCGATCAAACCTTAGGACCTTGATGAAATTCCCACTCTCTCTTTTTGCTTGGGCTTTAAACACTACAAATTTGTCAAAAGCTTTAGATTTATGTTGTAGAAAAAAACCCATATCTTATAGCTGTAATCAACTATGAAGTCCATAAAATATTGGCTCTTACTAATAGAAATTACTTGCATAGGGCCACACAAAATAGTGTGCACCATCTCTAATGGTGCTCTTTCCCTTCTAGAATTTCTTGACTAAAAGGGATGGCTATGTTGCTTGCCTAAAATGCAAGCTTCACATCTACCACTAGGCTCTACAATGGTTGGTAAACCTCCAACCATATCCTTCTTTGACAAAATACTCAAACCAATATAGCCTAAGTGTCCATACCTAAGATGCCATAGCTTAGAAGGGTCTTGAATGACTACCTTGAAAGCTGCTTGCTACTTAACATTATTATCAATAAAAGAAAACAAGCTTTCATTACCACTCATGTGGTTGCTATAGCCACTCTAAAAAAACCATACCTCATCACTACCTTGCTCAACAATGTTGCACATGATGAAGGCCTTTTTCTAATTACCTTCAGCCACTTTCTCATCAGCCACATTTGTACTTTGCTTGGACTAATCACGCTATTTTTCTCGACACTCACTTGCATAATGGACAAACTTATGGAAATAATAGAATTCAATATTACTCATGTCACCCTTCCAACTTGAGCTGTTATTCTTCTTGGCTTGTCTAGAGCTGGACTAAGAGCTTCTTGCTCCCTCTTTGCTATGTGATTGTCCTGAGCTATCTTCTCCAACATTTTCATATCCATATCTACATCTACCATGTCTAGAGTTGTTTCTACCTCTCCCCTTGCCTCTTGCATTTGATTGAGCTTTAAAAGCTTACTTTTGGGAAGAACTTGCAAACCTATTTAGGTGTTTCTCATGGGTTTGCAGAGAACCCATCATCTCATCAACATACAACATTGAGAGGTCCTTTTCCTCTTCAATGTCAATCACAACTGCATCAAACTTAGTTGGTAAAATTTTGAGGATTTTCTCCACAATCCTCTAGTCTTCATCGACTTCTCCATTCACCCTCAAATGGTTTATCAAACCTGAGGTTCTTATGTGAAATCTAAGATGGACTCATACCTTTCATTTGAAGAGTCTCAAAATCTCTTTGAAGCATTTAGAGCTTCACCTACAATCTGACTTTATCAGTTCCTTTGTAGTTAGTTTGGAGGATTTCCCAAGCTCCCTTTGCATAGCTAACTTTGCTTCTATTATGGGAAAAATGACCTTTGTAAAGGTTTATTCAATCAAACTCAATGCTTTTGCATCTTTCTTCCTCAACTCTTTAACCAGGGTCTTCTGGTTGTTTGTGAGAACAACATATGTTGCTAGATCAATCACATCATTGAACCCACTAATCACAAAATCCCACAAATCATTTGCAACCATTATGGTCTTCATCTTCTTTTCCCAAACATCATTGTCCTATCTATTAAATGGTGGTGGCTACTGCCAACTGTTACTTTCATCTCTAGCCATGTCTCCAATAAGAAAACTTAATACCTAGAAAAACAAATGCCCAACTCACTCAAGACTGAGGGCCTTCTAGCCCTAATACAATGTCAGGAATTCTTTTAGAATAAAACTTATAGGGTTGTTGGCTTGTTTCCCCATGCAACAAAGGAATTTAGAAAATAAATGTGGAATAGACTTGGAGACACAAAACTAGGCATGCAATCTTATTTTTTGTATTAAATCAGAAAAATAACAAGTTGCAAAATGCTTTCAAACTGAAACTACAATCTATTGATTACAAACTAAACTTGCAGCAATCTGGAGTTGCACCCACAACTTCAAATAATTATCACAAGCTTTTGAGAGCTCTCTTTCCTTCTATTCGATTGGAGCTATCTACTACTCCTAGAAAACACTAAGTGATCAGGAGATTTTAGTTGCTCACTATAAACACACACAAAAAAAAATACAACTGATATTGTTCAGGAGCTTCTCTAATCACACAAAGAACCCACACAAAAAAACATTTCTTTTCTCTAAGTGTTGCTGCAAAAAAAAACTAACTTACTACATTCATTAATTCCTTTTGTCTTCACAAAATTCCCTCTCAAATTTGAATCCACCTACCACAATTAATTTAGGAAATTCAAAATTTCCTACCACATTAAATTCTGGATCTATCAGGAGAAAAATAGGGATGGAGATCCCAAAAAGAGAACTACCATTGGAAAGGCTCCTAACAGGTAGGTGAGTTGGGGGCTGATGTAAAGAGGCTTAGCAATAAATATTTCCAACAAATAGATTGAATCCACAAATAGTTGGTGATTGATTATGAAATGGTTCAAATCTATTGGGGAAGGTTTGGAGTTCAAAACTCTTTTTTTATAGAAAAAATAAAAATAAAAATGAGGGATTTGATGGTGTTTTCGAGCTCTGGTGGTCCAGCTAGGGCATCCATGCCCTAGCTCGCTTTTTGTATCTGCTTGCTAGTGCATCGTGTGGGGCTCTTCCTATTTTCTAGGTGTGGATCTGGACTGAGAGCTTCTTGCTCCCTCTTTGCTATGTGATTGTCTTGAGCTATCTTCTCCAACATTTCCACATCCATATCTACATCTACCATGTCTAGAGTTGTTTCTACCTCTCCCCTTGCCTCTTGCATTTGATTGAGCTTTAAAAGCTTACTTTTGGGAAGAACTTGCAAACCTATTTAGGCGTTTCTCATGGGTTTGCAGAGAACCCATCATCTCATCAACATACAACATTGAGAGGTCCTTTGCCTCTTCAATGTCAATCACAACTGCATCAAACTTAGTTGGTAAAATTTTGAGGATTTTCTCCACAATCCTCTAGTCTTCATTGACTTCTCCATTCACCCTCAACTGGTTTATCAAACCTGAGGTTCTTATGTGAAATCTAAGATGGACTCACTACCTTTCATTTGAAGAGTCTCAAAATCTCTTTGAAGCATCTGGAGCTTCACCTACAATCTGACTTTATCAGTTCCTTCGTAACTAGTTTGGAGGATTTCCCAAGCTCCCTTTGCATAGTTAACTTTGCTTCTATTATGGGAAAAATGACCTTTGTAAAGGTTTCTTCAATCAAACTCAATGCTTTTGCATCTTTCTTCCTCAACTCTTTAACCAGGGTCTTCTGGTTGTTTGTGAGAACAACATATGTTGCTAGATCAATCACATCATTGAACCCACTAATCACAAAAATCCCACAAATCATTTGCAACCATTATGGTATTCATCTTCTTTTCCCAAACATCATTGTACTATCTATTAAATGGTGGTGGCTGCTGCCAACTCTTACTTTCATCTCTAGCCATGTCTCCAATAAGAAAACTTAATACCTAGAAAAACAAATGCCCAACTCACTCAAGACTGAGGGCCTTCTAGCTCTGATACAATGTCAGGAATTCAAATAGAATAAAACTTATAGGGTTGTTGCCTTGTTTCCCCAAGCAACAAAGGAATTTATAAAATAAATGTGGAATAGACTTGGAGACACAAAAATAGGCATGCAATCTTGTTTTTTGTATTAAATCAGAAAAATAACAAGTTGCAAAATGCTTTCAAACTAAAACTACAATCTATTGATTACAAACTAAACTTGCAGCAATCTGGAGTTGCACCCACAACTTCAAATAATTATCACGAGCATTTGAGAGCTCTCTTTCTTTCTATTCGATTGGAGCTATCTACTACTCCTAGAAAACACTAAGTGATCAGGAGATTTTAGTTGCTCACTATAAACACATGCAAAATAAAATACAATTGATATTGTTCAGGAGCTTCTCTAATCACACAAAGAACCCACACAAAAAAACATTTATTTTCTCTGAGTGTCGCTACAAAAAAAAACTAACTTACTACATTCATTAATTCCTTTTGTCTTCACAAAATTCCCTCTCAAATTTGAATCCACCTACCACAATTAATTTAGGAAATTCAAAATTTCCTACCACATTAAATTCTGGATCTATCAAGAGAAAAAT
>VDFB02168118.1:14021404-14048052 GCA_007258455.2 Sequoia sempervirens
TGCCTTGTCTATGCTGTGGCTTACTATTATGCTTTGATAGATTTTTTCCAAGCATCCATAGCTTGTTTGAAAGCACTTATTCTAGGCTTTTAGCCATAGCAACAAGGTAGTGAGCTGTTTGATAAAATGCTTTGGTAGACATGTAGCATAGAAAAATGTGGTACTTGCTCGATAAACTGTCACCATTTGATATTTATGCAGTTGTAGTATGTTTTGTGCAATGTAATCAGCGATATGAATATAACCAACAAAAATATATTTTCTATAATTCATGGATTGAACTCTGTATTTTATTTGCTCTCAATGTTTGTATGCTATGGAAATGCCATTACATTTTTAAAAAAAGTAGTTTCTTACTATTTTTCTTCAATTTTTTATGTTTTTTTCTAAATCTACCAAAAAACCCTAGTTTTTCTACCAAAAAACAATATTTTGAAAAAAATCAACTAAAAATAAACAAATCTAATTGAAAATTTGACAAAAAATTAAAAACTTTACCTGATAGAGATGGACTCCAAATCGGATATCGGATTTTGCTCTACACTATGCGCCCGCCGCCGATGAGCCGAAAACAAATATGAATGAGTTTTGGTCGCGGGTTTTTTTTTATATATACAGTTCAAAAAAATCGGATATCCGATTCGGATATCCGATTCCTAAAGGCAAGTTGCCTTTTGCTTCGGTCGGAATGAGATTTATTTATATTTAACAAAATCGGATATCCGATCCAAATCGGATATCCGATTTGGATCGGATATCCGATTCCTAAAACTAACTTTTCCCTCTGCCTCGGTAGTCACCCCAGCTCCAAAAAGTCAACTCACCATTTTCGCATTTTTGAGTCGTAGAAACACGTATTTTTTTCTCCATTGCCACTTTTTGGCATACCATGATCCTGCACATGCCCTTTAAGAACATGTCAGCAGTTAATACCTTACCTTGAGAGGCTGCACAAGTGAAGATGCCAACCTTCAACCGACACACCTTATTCTAACAGAAATTATTCAGTAGATTAGTTGTCCCATTGTCAGTATTGGCAAACAATGAGTAATTGATTTTCACTTTATATTCTACATCGAGTGAGGCATCCCACCTAAGGAAATCATAGCCTTTTCTAATGTTGATTCTATGATTATTTACCATTGCTTCAAAGACCTCCATCAACCTAATATTGAGCCCCAAGTTCTGAAGACTCTTCCATTGGTAAGTGGGATGACCATGCTGATTGATGTAGATCAGGGCAAAAAACTTCTAAAAATACTGAAACAATCAAATTTATCAATTCTAGAGTCCTAACTTGGTGATTACCTTCACAATCTCTTATTTCCTTAGTAGGACAACAAACTGGATTTTTGTAACATAATTCGTAAAGAAGACCTTAAACCAACAAAATAAAAATTGTTTTGAGTGCCCTTTATGCCCCTTGAAAACATATAAATTTTGTAGGTACATGGTTATTTTGAAACAAATCCATCAAAACTGGATTGCTACAATTAGGCTTAAATAGGCTAGTACAACAAAGCCACTATATAGTAATCTATCTCAAAACCTCCAAACTTTACTCCCAAGTTGTCAACATATCACATGGGGTTTGTAAACACAATTTCCATAAACTTGAACAATATCCAAATAGTTTTTTTTCAAAACCCTAAGTCTATCTAACACTTAAGCCTAATACATGGTGATTTTAGGCTAGGGCTTCCTCAAACTTGCCCCTAACTCCATCCCCTACATCTACAAACACCAAAAATATTAAAATAATTGTATCTAACTCCATTCCACTAGTTATCAGGCCTTTTCACTGGTGGAATGGGTCAAGAACTATTTTTCTCCAATCAAACCCTCACTAATTGGGGTTTCTAACTATTTTTAGTAAAACTACTCTAAATCCCTTCAAACTTAATGAAAATGAATTAAATCAATTGTAAAAGGTAGAAGATTCATTCCTCCAACAATTCCAGTGCAACTTAGAACATGTCCAGGTCGTACAAGACCATAGTGCTCTATGTAGCATCAAGAAACACTGGTAAAACATAGAAAAATAGAGTATTTTATTAGTTTGATCTCCAAAAACTTCACCAACACCCTGCCTCGACCAAAAAAAGGCATATTTAACATTTACAAACCATATCCAACCATTTCCAACTGAATTTTTAAATCATAACTATTCAACTTCCCTAAAAACCCAAAAATGTAAAAGTTGCTTATGCAACTTTCCAACTTTTTTTGTAAAACTTGACATCTTAGCCCAAAACTGACCCCACATGACTCAAATCAACTTAAAACATGACAAAATGATCTAAAAATACCTTATTAAAAATAAAAATGACTTAATCACACAAAACCTAACATCTAACCCCCTTTTTACATCATGTAAACTAGGTGCCTTGCACCATACTCCTCGAGAAAAATGGACTCAAGTCTCATTGAGGACTGTGTTGCTACAATAGATTCAGGATTTTTCATGTCATTATCTAACCCCCAAGTGACATTTCCATTTGGTAAACCTTTTGAATGGACTACGTACTAGAAATATGCATCATCCCTTGTGTTTTTGAATGTGTTGGCACCTATGTTATGTTCCCACTTCAGAGACCTATTTGATGGTGGATCCTTGACATGTCCTTCACTTGAGAATGTTGTGGAATCTACATCATTACCTACTACCATAACTCCTCCATCCTTGTGATAAGCCTCATTATTCACTTTAGGTGTGTGCTCATACTTTTCCACATTCCTTTGCAATTCATCCTTCACCTTCTCACCGTTGCTTCCCATCTCTTCCATTTGTTGTGCCCTTGTAACTGCAGCTCGATTAGGTGTACTGACCCCCGGCATGATAGAAATTGAATGAAAAATATCACCTTTTGAAAGAAATGAGTGAAACACTTCTCCTACCATCATGGAAACATACTTCTTAATCCAATCTTGAACTCCCAAAATCGATCCACTCCTCATTTCTGCTATCATAGTATCTCCAAGTTTAGGAGTGACTGCAATATTCAAGTGCTCATCTTTTTATACTTTGATGAACTCTTTCCTACCTATAATCATCACATTAGCTCCCTCAATTTATCCTTTGTGGACTCCTCTTTCAATGGTGTCAAGGTATATAAGACCCCATCATTTTTTATCTCATAGGTATTCCATCTTCCATCATACATAGCATGCTTATCATATTGCTAAGGCCTCCCTAGTAGCAAATGGCATACATCCATGGGTATTATTTCACACAAAATTATCTCTTTGTATCATCCTATATTAAACTCCACCCATCTTTGTTCATTTACCAAAACATATTGACCCTCATTCAACCAAGAGACTTTGTATGGGCTATCATGTGGTATTCTAGGCAACTTAAGTTTATCAACCATCTCAATTGAAACCATGTTATTTATATTTCCTGAATCAATTACAAATTTGCATAACTTACCCAAGCACTTACAAGCTATCTTAAAGAGATTCTTCCTTTGTGGTGGCTCCTTCTTTACTTGTGCTTTGATAAGAGTTATCCTTACCATGAGTGATTCACCAACCTCTAGAGAAACGTGTTGTGATGGAGATTTTACACTCTTATTGTCCTCCTCTTATACCAATTGAGTCCTTCTTTCTCCTCCATGTGAGGTAGAGGCATGAACTTCATTGCATTTCCATGAGCACTTGATGTCCAAAATTGTTACACTAATAGCACCTTTATGTGAACCCACTAGATCCTCTTCCTTGACCTCTAAATCTATCTCTAAAGCCTGATCTACCTCTAAATCCACCTCTCTGATCTACAACTTGTTCTTGGAATTTGCTTGCATCTTCTTGGTTCTCATATGACTTCCTTGGATTAGAAAATGAACCTATTCCTTTAGATCTGCTTCCTCTGCCCTAGTTTTATTTATCTTTCCTTCTCTTTAGCATTTCTTCAGCCCTAATTACCTATTGAAAACATTCCTCAGCCGTCCTTGGATTATGCAAGCTCAACTAATCTTCAATGTTAAATCTTAACCCACTAGATATCTAGACACCTTTTCCACATCATCCTCCATGTGAGATCCTATTATACTTAGTTTATAAAACTCATCAGTGTAAGCTTTGACATCTATCTCTCTATGTTTCAACCCTTTAAGTTTCTTGTACATTTGAATTTCATAATCAGCCAGTAAGAACTTACCCTTAAGCTTGGCCACCATTTTGTCCCAAGAAAAATTTGATGCAAAGTAGAGTGGAGAACTTCTACAAATAGTGAAACAATCAAATTTCTCAATTCTCCCAACTTGGTGATTACCTTCACAATCTCCTATTTTCCTAGTAAGACAACAAATTGGCTTTTCCTAACATAATTTGCAAAGCACACCTCAAACCAACAAACTAAAAACTATTTTAAGTACCCTTTATTCCCCTTGAAAACATATCAATTTTGTAGGTATGGTTGTTTTGAAATAAATCCCTCAAAATTAGATTTCTATGTTACAATAAAGCCTAATTAGGCTAGTACAACAAAGCCACTATGTTGTAATCTATCTTGAAACCTCCAAAATTCACTCCCAAGCTATCAAAATATCACATGGGTTCTATAAACACAATGTCCATGAAGTGTATCAACCACCAAATAGTTTCCTTTGAAAACCCAAAGTCTATCTAACATATAAGCCTAATACATGGTGATTTTAGGCTAGGGATTCGTCAAACTTTCCCCTAACTCCACCCTCTGCATCTGTAAACACCAAAAACCTTAAAATCATTGTATCTAACTCAATTCCACTTATTATTAGTCCTTTTCACTTGTGGAATGGGTCAAGAACTCATTTTCTCCAATCAAACCCTCACTAATTAGGGTTTTTTACTATTTTCAGTAAAACTACTCTAAATTCCTTCAAACTTAATGAAAATGAATCAAATCAATTGAAAAAGGTAGAAAATTCAGTCCTCCAACAATTCCAATGCAACTTAGAACATGTTCAGGTTGTATGGGACTGTACTGCTTTTTGTAGCAACAAGAAATATTGGTAAAACATAAAAAAATGGAGTATTTTATTAGTTTGATCTCCACAAACTTCACATGCACCCTACCTCAACAAAAAAAATACATATTTAATATTTAAAAACCATATCCAACCATTTGCAACTGAATTTTAAATCCTAACTATTCAACTTCCTAAAAATACAAAAATACAAAAGTTGCTTACGCAACTTTGCAACTTTTTTGCAAAACTTGACATCTTAACCCAAAAATGACCCCACATGACTCAAATCAACTTAAAACATGACAGCATGGTCTAAATATATTTTATTACAAATAAAAAATGACTCAATCACACAAAACTTAACATCTAACCCCCCTTTTACATCATGAAAACTAGGTGCCCTGCACCACTGATTTGAAACCACTATGATACCAATTGTTAAATGTCCAAGATACTAGGATGGGGGTGAATTAGTATCTTCTTAAATCTTCTAATTAGATTCCATCTAATTATTCTAATGCATACAATAACAAAGATAAATAAAATCATTAACATAGCATGAACACTAGGATTTTTATGTGGAAAACCCAAAATGGGAAAAACCACGGTGAGTGTTAGCTCACAATATAGTATAACTGGTTATAAGATATTACAAAATGGGTCGCTCAATAATAGGACTCATTTTCCAAAAAACAAAGGCTCACTACCGACATAATTACAATTACAGAAAATGGCTTACATCTAGAAAATGAACTAATCGAGTACACCTAGTAAGTGCAAATTCAGTTCCAATGTAGCTTAGTAAAATAACTCAACACACTTCATCATATTCACTCTTCTTTACATTTTCATTCTCATCACACAAAAAAATATCTCTTCATTAAACTCCAAAGATTATCCAATATATATCTAATCTCTCTGCAAGCATCAATTAGTTCAGCCTAATTAGATGCACTTCTCATTTACCAAAAATACCAATTGTTGGCTTCAAACTTTCATAAAAATTCTCAAAAGGATAATTCACACATCCAACATGCTTCATCATGTAGGAATAGACCTAAAGTAGGTTGCACATATATCCACAAAAAATATTTCACCATTACACAATACGTCCATTAGGTCGACCAGGGATAGACCTAATAGCACAAATGCAAATACAATTGTAACATTGATACACCATACGAGCAATTGGATAGATGAGATATTGAATGCACGTGCTCCTGAAATATACAAAACATTTCCCAAAACTACAAGCAACAGTAATTACCAGCAGCCAAATGTAGACCAAAATACCATAGGGTGTAAGGAAAATACCGGTTCAGATATTTGACTAGATTACAAGAACAACTGTAGACTTGATCTTGCAATTGCAACTCATATATCATGGCGACAACAATGAAAATTCAAAGTAACAAAATGAGATGTTCTTCAGTTTTTCAACAATCTCCCCCTTTTTCATTTATAACAACATGTGCCAAAAAAGAAATTACAAAACATCTTATTTACAACACTTCTCCCCCTAACACCAACATTTCACCAAACTTCACTCCCCCTTTGACATCAAGGACAAAGGGTTTCACAAAAACAACTAAAAAACATTCAATTAAACAAAACAAAGAAACATGTATCAACTGGAAGATGATGAGCCTTGAAGATCCTTTAGAATACCTTCCCATACAACTTTTCCATTCTCCCAACTATCCTTTACAACAATCAACATCTTGTTTAGAGATTCCAACTCAATCAGAGTTTCTTCTGCACCATCTGAACTATTAGGAGTCAGGTTTATCTTCTCAAATTTTTATGTAAAGGCTAGAGCCTTGGCAACCAAAATGAATTCAACTCTCACAATGTCACTCAACCGATCAAATTTTTTGATGATCTCTTCTTTTTGCTTCTGCAAAACAAATATTTTTTCTTTATGCACAAAGATTGTATTCTAGGTTGAGCAGTCTCTATCTTTAGATAGGCTGTAAGTATTGGACAAAGTTGAAAGCTAAGACTCAATGGAATCCATAACAATCTTAATATTCTAAGTGGCATATGACCACTTTAATCAATAAGCAAGCACAACATTAGCTTTTGACTCACAAACCTTCATGACTTCTAGGTTCTTTTCAACTCTAGAGTGTGCAAGAGCACACTTGTCATGTAAAGCCAATAACCTTCTTTCTGCAAAATTTTCCTCAACCTCTTGTTTTGATTTTTCACTAAGCCCAGAGGTATACTCCTTGAGAGAATCTAGCAACAATCTTAAATTTTCAATAGGGGTGAGAGATGTATCAATAGATGCACCAGGTATAACTTCATGTAGTGCCCTGAGAGAATCATCTACAAGTTTTATTCCTCTTTGATGTGTTTTAGGAATTTCCTTCCTACCGGATGCTTGCATAGCATCCCCCAACATTACTTTATGCACCAGAGACATTTTATCCATATCCACCAAACCTTTAATCATAGGAATTTGTAAAAGATCCTAGGGAATTATCAACTGAAATCTAATTTTCTTGGAAATCAAGCCTTTCAGAACATCATTATTGAAGGATGATTCTCCAAGAATCTTAAAATATTTTACAATTATTTTTTAACTTTCTTCATTTTTCCCGGCAGATTCTTCATTTTTATTTTCTTCCTCTCATTTTTCTTTCTCTTCTTCCTCCTTTTCTTCTTCCATTTCCTCTTCTTCTTCTTCCTTTTTGTCTTCATCTATGTCTTTATGATGGTCATCCTCTTCATCCTTTTCATCTTTTTCATCTTTATTTTTCTCTTCCTCTGGATTGTCTTTTTCTTCAACCTCATTGCCTTTTCCTTCTTCTACCTTTCCTTGTTCACAATTGCCTCTTTCCCCTTTAGTGTGCTCTAGAGGAGAATCATTATGCATTTTAGGCTCAACTTCCCCTTCATTTTGCTTATCATTTTCACCACCAATATTAATTTCAACATAAAAAAATTTAGAAATGTCTTCATTACCTATATCAAGAGGAGTATTCTCCTCAACATTTTTAGCAGCAACATATTCATCAGCCTTAAGCATTCCATACTTTTCTACTATTTCTCGGATTACTTTTCATGTTTCCTTTCTTACCTTGTTTTCGAGCTTCTTATTTCTTGTCATTAAAATGTTTACTCTAAGTATCTTCATCTGAAACATTTCTACACATAGATCTTCTTCAAAGATTCTAGATCATTCGGGGTTAGGGAAGACCCAATATTATTATATTTAGCATTTCTAATTTTCTCTTCAAATACAACAACCTCTGATGTCCTTTTCATCAGATCATCCCACATGCTTTCTAGTACATATTTCCTTATATCATCCCATTTAATTTCTAGAATGATAACATATTGAATAATAGCTAAAAGAAAAGTTTTCTTTTCTTCTTCTCTAGCCTTATCATAATATTCAGTTGTAGGTTTAAGCATATTCTCAAAATGTAGCAAGGAATTAAGAGTTGGTTCTAGTTTAAAGTGGGGACCAGAACTTG
The DNA here is from genome assembly GCA_007258455.2 of Sequoia sempervirens. Taxonomy (NCBI): domain Eukaryota; kingdom Viridiplantae; phylum Streptophyta; class Pinopsida; order Cupressales; family Cupressaceae; genus Sequoia; species Sequoia sempervirens. Next base: position 14,029,845 of record VDFB02168118.1, read on the forward strand.
CCAGATTATCCTGTTCTCCTCTCTAGTTTGCAGAGGCTTCAACTGTTACCTTAGACTTCTTTGATTTTGGTTTGGTGTGCACATGGACACCAAAATCTTGTACTTCCTCATCATCAGAACATCATACAACAAGTACTATTTTGGAACCAACAACTTTTGTAGAAGCACCTTCACTAGAGGATAAACCTCCTCTTTTTCTCCTCACTAGCTTCACATTAGGATCTTCTTCTTCTTCATCGTGATCATCTGTAACATTGAGGTTCTTCTCCCTTGTCTTTCTCTTTCCTTCCTCTATTTGTAGGGGCAATTAGAGGAGTTTCCTTCCTCTTCCCAAATCTAGTAGTTGGTCTGGTGAAAATAGTACCTTTGCCTTTATCAATTGTACTGGGTTTAGCCTTTGTTGCAGGGGTTATGAAGGTTTTTACAAAGGTAGTCCTTCCAGATCTCCTCGGGCCAGATGATTTTGCCTCCAACTTTTCTCTTCTAACCCTTCAAAGGGAAATTTCCTCATCGGTGAATCCAACTTATTTAAGCTTTTTTTCCACTTTCTTCCTAATTTTAGGCATTAGCTGCTCCATATGAATCTCCATATATTTTTCACCATATGTCCCAATTCTAGTTTTGTTGGGGTACTTTTGATTCTTCAGCAATAATTGCACATATCCTTCAACTTTGTCTTCTATTACTTAATATCCCAGAGGCTAAATCTAGACGGTTTGAGGTTCTACAGCCTCAATCATACATTCATCAAAGGAAACATGAAATATGATGTCATCTTTATACTTTTCAACAATTTTCCTTGGAATCCTTTCCCTTTCATTTGTGTTTCTTTTGAATACAACAAAGAATGTTTTCAGAGCATCATCTTTAGCATTCACATTTCCTAGACTATGCATATAATCAAAAATTTGATGTCCCTATCTCTCCATGCCTATTTTGTAATTCTTTTGACCTTTATTTATTTTTATTTTTTTGGTAGGTAAACACTTTTGACTGGATCTATGAACTAGTGAGGCCACAATCAGGGGACCTCATCCTCAACATCTTTTTCCTCATCTCTTCCTCTCTACTGTCACCTCTCATCCATCTCTTTCCTTTCCTCCCTCTATCTTCTTACTCTTCCTCCCACCTCCTCCTTTCCTTACTCCTTTTCTCTTCCTCTTCTCCTTCTCCTACTGCTTCTCTTCTACTTCTTCTCCTCCTCCTTACTCCTCCTTCTCCCCCTTCTCTCCTCCTCTCCTCCCTACTCCTCCTCTCCTCCTTCTTCTCCACCTCCTTCATCCTTGAACATTTTTTGTTGCTCCTCTATCTCTTTCATCTCACTCCTACACCCCCACATTTCTTACTCTTGTTGTTCTCTTTTTCCATTACACTACGTCCTTTGCACCCTCCAACACCACTATCGAGCATATTCATCAACTTGGTCGCAACACCACTGAGCAACATCGTTGTCGCTAACAAATGATTTCTTGCAACCTCGAGTGACAACACCACTATTAGGCATCTCCGTCAACCTGGTCATAACACCACCAAACAACACTGATGTTGCCAATGAATGAGCACCTGCTACCTCCAATGACAGTCACCCCCACCATTGCCACTCCATCCTTTGTCTTCTTCTCAATGGCAAGCATTCGTCCCATCAACCACTTGTGGGATTCAAACTATTGTGGTAGTGATCCAAATACCTTGCAACAACTATTATATTGAGGGTTATCCCCCTTTTGACCTTTATTTATTAATCACTTATTTCATTTATTTAATTTATCTCTATATTTATTTATTTAATTTTAGTGATGATCATTCTATGTTTAATCTTTAAACAATTTATAATTTTAATAACTAAGTTTTTATAATAAAAATTATTTATATATGTGATAATAATATTTATTATATTAATATCATTATATAAAGTTGATTTACCAACCAAAATAAATAAATAAAATAAAATAATCTTTTATTTTCTCCAATTATTTAATTTAAGTTTTAAAAATAAAATAAATGTATTGCATATATTTTAAATTTTCCCTAATTAGTATATTTTTTCTATTTAATAACCCTAAAACATAAACATTAGTGAAATTGTAACATTCAAAAATGACATATCTATAATAACATAATGCAATTATGAATGCATCTATGTATGTGTGCAATATTCCCATCATATTCATCAATATAAATCAGCTAATCACCTCTACCTCGACCATGTTCTCATCTTTGACATGTACTTGCTTTCATTTGCACTTAATTTTTCATCAGTAGGGTTAGTCCATAAGTCCATAATCGAAGCAAATTGTGTGCATTATATCATCATAAAATCTAACATATGCATCAAAAGAAAAATACATCTAATTATCATCCATAAACATCACCCATAGATTATTACATGTCAAATATCCAAGGGTCTAATTCAATTTTCGCATATAATATAGTATCAAAACTATGTAAACAAGAATTGGTATATGACATAATTTGACAATCTATTAACAAGCAAAAATTTCCTCTCCCTCAAGATTCTAAACATTTTCACTAATACCACTTGATGAAATAAATGCTAACTTAGGGTCGAATGAAAGATTATTTAGTTGTATACATCCTTAACAAAAATACACACACACACACATTATATGCATAGTGATTGTAGACAAAGAAAATGTACCAACATGCTTGATCCCGATTACTAACACTGCTTCATCCTGAATCATCCCTTTGTCTAAATCTTTTAATCGAATAGCCCTTATTTGATTAAATTCATCAATTTTCCTCTCTTAATTAAATAAATCATTATTTATCTGATTAAGCCTTTCTCTTTTGTTAATTAAATTAATCAATCTAATTTAATTAATCCTAGGTCTCTATTTAATTAAATAATTCATTTTATTTAATTAAATATCTAAGGTCATCTTATTAAATTAAATAAATTAAACCTTATTTGATTTAACCTAACAATCATCCCCTTTAGTTAAATAAATTATCAAAATCTTTATTTTACTAACTCTAAATTATTTTCCTCTCAACTTCAATTTATTTAAATCCTAAAATCTAAGTCAAAATTGTCAAATCACCTAATCTCCTCTCATTTAATCAAATCCTGATTAAATCTAATCTTAATCCACATCCCATCCTCTAGCTTTTTCCACTTGCACATGAAATACATTTAATTCGTTTATTAAATTTCTATTTTCTCTCAACTTGGCTTCTTTAGAGAATATTCTTCCAAATTTAAAAATCCCTCCAAGTGGACTTTGTCCTTCCAACAAGACATTCATTCCTTCTTACATGTCTGTGTGCATTGATCCAAGTGGCATTTAAGTCATTTTTTTTCCCTCTTACATGTCATTTCACTATTTTGAAATTCCACCTAATTGCATTTATGGGCACAATCATCAAAACATGCACATCCTTTTTCCCATTCACATATTGACAAGTGGCACTTACTCATTGGGTGTTGAACGATCCCACATTCATCCCATTTTACATTTCTCCATCTTTTCTTTCTATAAAAAAGAGATTTCTCTTCTCATTTTGATCATCCACAATTTGGGCAAGTTTACTATACTCAATTTTATCTTCAAGCATATCTATTTTCATCAATTTTATCAAAGTCTTAGCTAGGTTATGCAAATTTTTCATCATGGAACTCAAGTGAATCTTCAACAAAGTGGATCAACCTTCATCACTCATCAACATTGCATTGTAGGAGTTGTGAAAGGGCCAATTTCAACATCAAATTGGCACCAATTCCCCCATGGGATCAAGAGTTTTCTTGCTTAATTAGGATTTCATTGTTTTCTCATTGTGTTCTTCAATTTTATTTCTTATTTTGACCATTGTTAATGGATTTCATGGGGAATCTTGATTCTTACTTACATTTGATCTAACTATGTGTTTTTTTATTGTGTTTTGTAGGTATTAGGATTGGGGATCTACATTTGGTGCTAGAAGGAGGGGAAATATCAAGTTTAAATCACATTTTTTAACAAAATTATGTGCTTTTCTCTCTATTTTTGTGTCTACAAGAAACTACACTGCTATCAGTTTAGCGGTGCCATACAACACCGCTACCAGTATAGTGGTGCCATATAATGATGCTTCAAACTACAAACTCCACCACTTGATCTTTCCTGCCTAGAATACAAAATTCTTAACTCCACCGCTAGTTCAAATCTCACACGCTAGAATTCTCAAACTTCAAAAAACACCACTAGGAAAAACTTCGATGCAATCATGCTCTCTATTTTGTTGCAAAGCACCACTTGCAGAATTAGCAGGGCCATATAGCACCACTAGGTTCCTCAAATTGCACCACCTGTGCAGACTCTGCCACTAGAGTGAAGTAAAAAGTGAAATTTTAGTTTTTTATAACATGTGCTTTTTTAATCTTGATCATCTGGGTTATAATTTCTTTCTTTACCTCTTTTTATTAGTTCTAACTAGTTTTTTTAGGTTGGCTTAATCAAAGGTGAAGAAAAAGAAACTTAGTGGAAGTTTCATAATGACATCATCATCTCATGATATCAAGTGTTTTTGAACACTTTAGTGTTTGTTGAACACTCTTAAAGAATTTGTAATTTCTCTTAAGGATTTGTTTCCTTTCATGTGCTTAGGACATACTAAATTTATTTTGGGCTCTAAAAAGAACACTACAAAGGGTCTAAAAAGAACTCTAGGAAAAACTCACTAGATTTGGTTTGAGGATTAACAATTGAAAAAGGAAATCTCCATACTTCATTTCTGGTGCTCTAAAAAGAATCAAATCATTGCTTTATGGATTTAAAATGACCAAGTGCTTCTTTTTTTTGTAATTACTTACTCAAGGTAATATCATTAAAAGGATGTATGTGCTTCTCTCACGCCTCACAACGATGTTGAGAATCAAAAGGACTTTTGGTGACATTAATTTGCGTAAGTGATTACCCACACACTTCAATTTGGACTTTAAAATTGAACATTTGAATCTTGTGAGTGTGAGTGGAGCATATTGCATGTGTTCTCTCTTTGTTTCTCAACAAAGATTGATCAAACTACGAATATGTTTGTTCACTTTTGTTTATCTTAGAGGGCCCTCCTTGTGGGAAAAATTAATCACCAAAGGGAATGACCCAACTGACAACATGCTAAAACCAAGTGACTTCCAACCGGTATATAAGTGTGGGTACTTGTTGAAAGGCAAGCATCACGATGGTCATTCCGATGATAAGGACAACAATGGTCTCTTGCTACATGGATGATCCCCCATGAATGGAATGCCCACACTAAAACCCTTGTTTAGAAAAGGCCAAAATCCTTGATCTATTTGTTGGTACAAGAATAGTCATTTTGAATCTGTCCCACACTTTTAAAACTTTTAGTAGAAATGGAAAGTATTCCATGGGATTTTCATGGGTATTGATGCTTGGCTTCCCTGTATAAGTGAGTGTCATGGAGGGGAGCTAGTGGGGTCAAGAATCTAACCATTCACTAAAATTAGGTGTAGTTGGACATGTCCAAGTGGGGACTCAACAAATACAGTCTTTCATAGCCATAGGATTGTGCATGTTCTTGGAAACAAAACACTTTTCTTGTTCATAAACATTTGAAAACAAACATTCAACATTATCATCAAACTTCAAACCCTTTAGGAGGAAAATAGCTTTGACAAGATTCATGTGTTATTGCTTGGCCTTGGGATTTTATCCTTAGAGTTTTCTAAACACTTGGATTTATATCTCAATTTTCTTCCTAAAGTCAACAATAGGTAGCTTTTTCCTTAATTTCATCAAAGTTCCACATAATGTACTTTGTGGGATGAGAAGAAGTTAAGACATTGGACATCTAGTTTCAAAAGCTAATCAATAATTTTTTGTGGTAAAAAGAAGTCACTTAGCAAAGATAGGAACAATTGAACCCCACACATGTGTATTAAATGATTTCATGCAATATCAAAATCCAAAAACCAAATTCAAAAGCTCTTAGTCCAAAAGAACATCAAAAGCATCTCTCAACGCTCTATGAATTTAGATGAAGATTACTTTTCAACTTTTACAAAAGAGCTTCAAGAAACAATCTCAGTTTGTACTTGTTCTATTATTGTCAAAATCCAAATCCTTTTCGGGAATTTGAGCATCTTGTTTAGAGTAAGGCATGTTCTTCAAAATCGAGGTCTTGTAAACAAGAGTCTTTTAAGGTACACCTAGGATCAAAATCAAAACCTTCATCCATCTTTCAAACATCCAATCAAAGCCATCTCACCAACAACTCTTGAAAATATTGAAATCATCCTTCATGCTAGACTTTTTTGCAAATACATGAATCAAAGTCCTTGGAACACATCAAAATCTTTGAATCAAACATCCAATCAATCTTGTTTAGATAGGTATATATAGATGCATCCTTCTTCATATGCTTAGTTAAATTGTCATCAAATCATCTTGTTTAGCTAGGTATATATGTAGATACATCCTTCTCCATATGCTTATTTGAATTATCATCTTGTTTGGTTAGGTGTGGGTAGATGCATCCTTCTCCCTACACTTAGTCAAATTATCATCTTGTGAGAAAATCTATCCCATAGATAACATCCAACATCTTGGGATCCATTTGTTCATTATCCAAAATTAAAACAATCCAAAACCACAATCAAGGTCAAAATCAAAATAAAAAAATCCAAGAATCCAAAAAATTCCCAAAAGTCTAGCATCCCCTCAAAATCTTCTAAGATTTTCATCATCCATTTCATTCAATCTTTCACACATTTCATCATCATACCTTTTGATCCTTAAGTATCCTAGATCTTCTCTTTTGAACCTCATTTTATGGTTCAAACTACATCTCAAAACAAGAGGAACATGGAATCCAACAAAAGAAACATCCATTTCAAGTGACCTAAGTCAAACCAATTCCAAAATGAATCTCATTGGATCAAGCAATCCCCTAACTAACTTTCCTTCATCATCACAAAATCCTCAAGAGGAAGGAAAAGTAGAGTATATCACCAATAATTCCTTTTGAATGACACAAGATGAGATCATCGAAATGGTCCAAAATCCTGAGAATCATAGAATTAACAACATCATGATGAGACTCAATCCCTCACAATACATGCTTGAATTATCAAAACAAGGGGTTAAACTCCCTTCTGATTTTGATGTGAGTACCATTGTGGAATCACCTTTTGGGATCATGCCTCCAATTTCATCCATGCCCCCAATTTCATTCAAACCTCCATTCCAAAGCATCACTCAACTCATCCCCCAAATTACATCATCCATTGCTCCGAATCAACCCATTGTTAACAAGGGAAGCACATTTCTCAATGCACTACAAACACACCCCCTTGTGAACAATCAAGATTTGGATGCAAACACCATCTTGGGAAAAAACGTATCCCAAAATCCATCACATCTGTATGTCCCCCTCACCTTTCATGATCCTAATGACCCATCATCATCATTTCAGGCAACACCTCGAACCTCTCTCCCTATAACCTCACAACGAGAAAGTGACTTATTTAGACCAGGGGACATCTTTGACCCTTCATCTTCATCATTTCCCCAAGGGAGTATGTCACTCAATTTTCCACCACTTTCGCCCTTGCCATCAATATCCACATCACATCTCAATTTAGGGCTTCCCCCATTACAAAATATAAATCAAAAAAATCAAATCAACCCCTTGATCATCAATCAAAATATCATACTGAATCCTCTCATCTTGTCATCAACATCACAACAATATATGGAAACCATCCCGATAATGCAAGCCACCACCATCACATCATCAACCATCCCTAAAATGTCTCAAAACATGGTCTCTCAAGGACCAAGCATATCAATCACACCATCCACCACCCAAACCCCAACCATCAATACAACAGTGCCTCTCATAACCACAAAAAACACCATTCCAAATCCACCACCGCCACCACCGCCACCCAATTCAAACACATCAAATCAGTACAGCATTGTGTTGCAAGCCACTCAACAAGTTGCCTATCAAACGAAACTCCAACAAATCCAAAATTGACAAGCTACACAACTAGTCATTCAACAAGCACAAACACAATTAGCTACTCAGCAAGCCACGCAAGCTACTCAAGTTGCTCAAGCTACCCAAGCTGCATAGATTGCACAAGCTTCCCAACAAGCACAAGTGTAATATCGAGCTCAATACCAAGCTCACCAAGCACAACCACAAGAATAAGCACAAGCATAGTACCTCACACAGGAACAAGCAGCCCAACAACAAGCATATCAGCAAGCATTGAAGCAATACCAAGAGCAGCAAGAATCAACTTGATTAGTAGCCCAACAACAAGCATTTTTGGTGCAAAAACAACAACAAGCTCAACAATAGGCATTATTAGTGCAACAACAACAAGACCAACAACAAGCGTTGTTGATACAACAAGTACACACATACTTAGCACAACAAAAAATGCAAGAACCATCCACCAACACACCAACATTTGAACCACTGTAGAACACCTTCATCCCACCCCTTGATCTGCAAGATGATGTGACAACACAAATCAAGTTGCTCTAGCAACAAGTGCTTGATCTTCAGTCCGGGAAAACCAAAAAAAACCCAACAACTTGTGTCCTTATCTGTTTGACAGGAGTCTTGCAATGAACCATTCCCAAAGGGATTAGAAATCCAAAAAATTGATAAATATTGTGGGACGGGAAACCCTGAAGATCACATCAGGGAATTCTAGGTACATTGTGTGGAAGTCACATATGATGATACATACCTGATGTGGCTATTTCCTAGAACTTTGGTTGGCCAAGCTATCGAATGGTTCTCTCGCCTTCCTCTTGGCATCAAAAAGTTCCAAGAAATAGTAGATGCATTCATAAAAAATTACACATTCAATATCGGTATGGATGCCAATCTAGAGGAACTATCAGCTTTGAAACAAGGTAAGAACGAGTCATTTACTTCCTTCTTACAATGATGGTGATCCAAGTCCAATCAGATAAAATGGGCCATGCGTAAAGAACAACAAGTTTGCACCATCACCTCCAATCTTGAAGGAACCTTGGCCTTGCATCTCAAAGTGCAAGGGATCACCACATATGACCAATTGATCTCCAAAGTGCTTAACATTGAACGAGCCCTTATTGCACAAGGAGGGTCACCCACACATCTTGAACAACAAAACAATCACCCATCCACCAGCTACAATGAAAAACCTCGCACATGGTTAAAGAACAAAAACATTACCAACGATGGTGTTGTTGATTCCAAAGTTGTCATCAACACCCCTCTACAAAACACACCCACACCCCAACAACAACCCCAAAACCACAACCAAAAAAATCATCAGGCTAACATAGTGACACAATAGCCAAACAATCAAATGATCAACAATGTGAATTATCCAAGGGGACCACCCCAATGAAACAAGAAATCCCCCAAGAAAAAATACACAGCCCTTGGGGAATCAGCTAAATCAAGCATGAAGAGGCTGGTGGTGGAAAAAATCATCACAATCCCCACCTATGAAAATTATCAACAACCCCTGATAAAATCGTCATGGTATAACGAAAATCACCTTTGTGATTTCCACAAGATCAAGGGACACACAACTACTAGTTGTATGAGGTTAAAAAAATTGATTCAAGACCTCATTAATGATAAAATAATAAATGTGGAACAACCGACAGGAAATCAAAACCTCAAGATCTACATGAATCTGATGCCTAATCATAACAATAAAGGGAACAATAACAATGATAAGGGAAAGGGTGCCTTCAAGAGGGTGAATCATGTGTATGTCCATTTCTTCATGTCCCTAGATGATTATTGTGCTACTATCACCATCAAATGAGCCCAAGTTGATTGTGGAGTCACAACAAGAGGTGGGAAAATTACCATTGTAGGGTCATCTCAGCCTCCTAGAGCACCCACTTCCAACCCAAGATCTGCTCCCAGTGGCTATAATGTCCTTGATCAATTGAAAAGAACCCTAGCTAAAATCTCCATCATGGAGTTATTGAAGATTTCAGCTTCCCACGGGAAGATCCTTGAAGAAGCCTTGGCCTCATCCACCATCTCCATGGATCTTGATGTTGAACAATTCCAAGCTATGGTTAGAAACATCATAATTACTCTAAATCTTCTTACATTCTTCGATCAAGACTTCCCCGCTCAACCATATCACAATCATGCACTCCATCTGGAGGTCATGGTGCATAAGAACAAATTCAAGATAGTCTTGGTGGATGGAGGTGCAAGTTTAAACATTTTTTCCCTCAAGCTCATAAAGAATCTAAAAATCTCAGAGGATTCCATTGAAAAAGGAAAAGTCATCACAATCAGGGCTTATGATGATCAAGAAATAATGTCTTAAGGCACAAATCCCTATTCAAGTAGGGCCAAAAATTATGGAAACCACCTATTAGGTCCTTGACCCCAATTTTCCTTACAACATTCTCCTAGGACGTCTGTGGATCCATGTAATGCAAGTAGTAGCATCAAATTTTCACCAATGTGTCAAGTTCACATACCAAGGCCAATAGGTCACCATCCATGGGGATCCTGAACACTTCTCTTACTACAAGAGCCTAGAGGAAAAATATTACAAAATCCCCCAAGTTCTTAAGAATGATGAAGGCCCATCAACTCCATACATTGATCCAGCTACTCTTTCCTCCACCTATGCAACAGAGACACCCACCATCCCCATCATCCCCACCATCTTTGATATCAAGGTCATAATTTAGGACAATGGTTGTGGACACTATACAATTCCAAATAATGCTTTTGTGGTAGGAGAGTTATCACAATCTCTTGAGCCATAAGGACGACCACAAAAAAATGATGCTTCCTCATCCCTAACCTTCACAGCAGGCTCATCCAGCTTCAAAATTTGGGGAGATCTCGATCAGGAAGTAATAGAAGAGGACCCATCCCATCTCTTGTACCAAGACAATAGACTAGTAGCCAATCTTCCTATGGATAATAGCAGTAAAGGCTTACAAGTGATGTTCGCCATGGGCTATGACAAAAACAAAAAGCTTGGACAAAATGACAATGGGCTTCTAATACCCATCATTCCTAAGACATGAATGAAAAATATTGGCCTCAAATGTATCCCTCCAAGTATAACAATATGTGGCTGAAATCCCCCAGTTAAGAAGGTCAAAACTCCTTAGCAAATGGAAGCCACCCTTCAATTTCCTGTATCTACTGGTCTACCCCTAGAAAATTTCACATTTGACATAACCGATGTCTGCAATAGTAGTGATGATGAAGATCCCATAAACAACCTACCTATGCTTTTCAAGGACACCACCCTTCTTATGATTAGTACCGTGTCATTTAAGTGAACTAGTCAAAACCATGAAATCAACCTAGTATACCCCCAGCTCATCAATTATAACCAACAAGGACCACCGGTTCTACACACTTTCAAAAATGATGTTCAAAGTGCTCTCAAAATTCATGGGACTGTGGAGTACAATACCATGCAGAGATCACAAGGTTGGGTTTGATATCATTTTGGACACACAAGCCTACTACGGGGAGACGATTGAGTGCTTTAGTTGCAAAAGTAAAAACTTGAGAATAATCTCAAGGTCTTTGAATGAAAACCACACTATGGCACTCTCTGACCCTAAAAAAATAAAAACAAAGGACGTATCCAACGGTGAAAACCTCTTTGAGGTGCCCAAGGATGAAGGATTCAATCTTCTCCTTAGTGCTCTACATTAGGAAAAGTCTACGGTTCTAGCCGAAAAATAAAACCTAGTCAACTTGGGAACATAGGAAACTCTACATATGACATTTTATGTTGAATCATTGATGTCAGAAGAACATGAGCTTCTAGTTGATTTCTTGAGGGAGAGAAAGGTCAAATTTTCATGGAGCTATAAATACGTGCTCGTTCTTGATCTGGAGATTGTGGTCCACCATCTAGCAGTCTACTCTGAAGAAAAAGTTGTTAGAAAAAAAATCAAAACAATGCAACCCCAGATTGTAGGGCTGCTAGTAAAAAAGGAATTGAAGAAGCTACTTGATGCAAGGTTCATATGACCAATCAAAAATCCAGAGTGGGTATCAAATCTAGTTCTTGTTTCAAAGCTTGATGGGGGCATCTATATATGCACAGACTTCAGAGACCTAGACAATGCATGTCACAAAGATGACTTCCTACTTCCCAACATTGATATGATTGTAGACATGACTATGGGACATGAAATGCTTTCACTGATGGATGGATTCTCTAGGTATAACCAAATCATGATAGTCAAGGAAGATCAACATAAAATGAGTTTTACTTGTCCATGGGGGACATATTGCTGGAACATGATGTCGTTTGGCCTAAAGAACACTGGAGCAACATATCAAAGAGCCATGACCTTAATATTTCATGACATGATCCATAAGACTATGGAAGATTATGTCAATGACATATTGGCAATGTCCAAAAAGAGAAGGGGCCACATAGCAGCATTAAGCACCATCTTTGACAAACTAGATGAATACAAGGTTTGCCTTAATCAAAAGGAGTCTTTGGTGTACAATCAGGAATTATTTTTGGATACATTGTGTCTAAGAGAGGAATTTAAATAGATCCTGCTAAAGTAAAGGGAATCCTCGAGATGGAGGCACCCAAGACTTTGAAGTAGCTAAGAAGCCTACAAGGTAGACTCTAGTCCATCCACCGGTTCATAGCACATCTAGCAAAAAATTCAATCCCATATTATCACCTACTCCACAAGGGGGTAGCATACAAGTGGGATGACAAGTGTGATCAGGCCTTTAACAAAATCAAAGAGTATTTTCTCACACCTCCTGTGCTTATGCCACCAATCCCAAGAAAGCCTCTAATCCTCTACATATCAACAACAACAACTCTTGGAACTTTCCTAGCTCAACACAAAGAAAATGGAACAGAGAGGGCTATCTACTACATTAGTCAGACCATGGTAGGCCATGAGTTAAATTATTCCATCATTGAAAAAACTTGTCTAGCACTGGTGTTTGCCTCAGAATTTTAGAGGCTACATGTTAACACATAAAATCAAACTCATTGCCAAGATTGACCCACTCAAGTATCTACTCTCCAAAGCATTGCTCATAGGAAGGATGGACAAATGGGTTATGATCCTATTAGAATATGATATTGAGTATGTAGAGCGGAAGGTTATCAAAGGGCAAGGCATTGCAGACCAACTGGAAGAAGCACCAATGTACTCAGAGAATTTGCTAATTTCAGAGTTCCCAGATGAATCCATCTTCAACTTGAACATAGAAAACCACTGGAAGTTGTCCTTTGATGCTTCCTAAACATAGCATGGATTGGGAGTCAGATTATTTTTCATCACTCCACATGGAGACTCCATACCAAGGTCCTACAAGTTGACATCTCCTTGCACAAACAATATCACAGAATATGAGGCTCTAACCATAGGACTTGGAATAGAAGTGCAGTGGCATACCATGGCTCTCAAGGTATATGGGGATTCACAACTAATAATCAATCAAATGAATGATGAGTGTCAGACTAAGGACGACAAGCTAACTCCATACAAGAAATTGGTGGAAAGTCTTAAGGAGTCCATTGAGATCACATTTGAGCAGTAAACACCATGGCAACAATTGGATCCCTATTGGATATCCCTCACAATGTCCCAAAACATGAATTCCTGGTAGAGAAGCTTCTCATGCCTGCATTTGAGGTACCAGAGTCAGAATTCATGTGCGAAATCATTCGCCCTAGTGATCCTTGGTACCACGACATATACACTTATCTAAGAATAGGAGTCCTCCCAGTTGACATAACCTCAAACCTTAAGAAAACCTTTGTCAAGAAAGCATCTCGGTTTGTCATCCTAGGAGGAATCTTTTACCATAGGAGCATACAAGGAACCTTGTTACGTTGCTTAAATGTTGAGGAGGCTTTGAATGCCTTAACTAAGGTACATAACGGTATTTTTTTTTCACACTCGAGTAGAATGACCTTGGCCAATAAATTGTTGAGGAAAAGGTATTATTAGCCTACTATGGAAAGAGAAGCACATGACTATGTCAAAAGGTATCTACAATGTCAGCAGCATGAGGACCTCATCCATGCTCTAGCTCAAGAGATCCATCCTATTGTCACACCATGGACCTTTTCATAGCGGGGGCTTGATCTCATTGGAAAAATCACCCCCACCTCATCCAGTGGCCACAAGTTCATCATTACCGATACTGAGAACTTCACCAAGTAGGTGGAAGCCATCCCCATGACATACATCACTAGAAAGAAAATATCAAAGTTCATCCTGAACTACTTAATATGCCGTTATGGTGTCCCACAAGCCATTATCTCAGATAATGGGACACCATTCAAGAATTAGGATGTTCATGACCTATGGGAAAAATTCAAAATCCAACATCACTTTTCCACTCCATATTATCCCCAAGGCAATGGCCAAGCAAAAGCCACCAATAAAACCATTCTAAAAATCTTCAAAAAGATAATAATGCAGGTCATGACTAGCATCTACAGCTAAATCCTGCCCTCTAGGCCTATCAAACCAACATCTGCACACCCACAAGTGCCACCCACTTTTCCCTAGTCTATGGATCATAAGCCATATTACCCATCAAGATTGAGCTTCCTTCACTAACAATATCACTGCAAAACCTCATCATGGATGAAGAATATCGAGTATCAAGACTGAATGAACTAGAGTTGTTGGATGAGCAGAATATGGAAGCATTAAACAATTTATAGGTTTATCAGAACTAACTCAAGCAGAACTATAACAAGAAGATCAGGAGTCAGACATTCTAAGATGGAGAACTGGTCCTAAAAGAAAATCGAAAGAACATTCCAAATCCAAATGGCAAAGGAAAATTTGAACCCAACTAGTTGCGACCATTTGTTATCACAACAAGCTACAAGTTAGGGGCATATCAGTTATCAACACCCGAAAGGGGAACCTTTGCAAGAGCCCATGAATAGCTCCCATCTCAAAAAAAATTATGCCTAAATATTTCAAGGTATAGAACCAAAAAATCAAAAAGATACCTTGAAAAAATAGTCACCTTGATGAAATCCTGGCAAATAGGCATTTTGGTGACAACAAAATAATTAAAAAAGAAACAAATCCAAAAAAAAAGAAAAAAGGATTAAAAACAGTAAAGAGAAAAAATCATCCTCTACTAGAAACCACTTCGGTGGCACATTGGGAAAGTACCTTGGTGAAAACATGGCAAACAAGTTCTTTGTGTAAATAAGCACTTTCCATCCACCAAGATCTTCATGACTCATTCTACATCATCCATACATCACATTCCATATCTTTTTCCATCACCCATCCGCTAGGCATCTGCATCATAGCTTGGTCTTGTGTTCATTTCATGATCCCTCCTAGTACTACTTGACCCATCCTCAAAGTCAAATTGTCCTACCTTTATTGGAGTAGTCTATTGGATCACATTGGGGGCATGTTCTCATTGGATTAGATTTGTGTATGTTCTTAAGATCCCAAAATTAGAAAATCCATAAACATCAAAAAATCAAAAAAACCAAAAAAACCAAAAACATCAAAAAATCCCAAAATCCCAACACATTCAAAACATATCAAAATCCAAAAACAAGTCAAAAAGTCAAAAAAAAAGTTGTCTTGTCAAAATACAGGTCTCTGAGCCTTGAAACGTAGGCAAGGTTCATCTTTGATCATCCCCCAAGACATTTAGGTCAATTCTTTAGGAGTCTATGATAATAAACTAGAAATCCATTTGTTTATATCTCATCAATAATTGAGTATGTGTTAGTCAAACTATGTGGTCTCTACATGTATAACATAGGCAAGGCTAATATGTTGATCAGCCCCCGAGGCCCCTAGGATAGGTCTTTAGGTTAGTCTCTTGGTCAAAATCTCAGAAAACCCCAAAACATTGGAAAATGGAAAATCAAAACATTTGTAAAATCTTGAAAATACCAAAAACAACCTCAAAACAGTTTTAAAAAATCTAAAAACATCCAAATATTTGGAAAAATCCATCTATCTCATCTCTCTTTCACCCGCAATAAACATCACTCATAATAAACTATCGTCATCATCAAACTTTGGTGAAATAGTCAAAAACAAGTCTAGCAGGTTAAAAGTGAAAACTCAAAGCATCAAAGTCTTAAGTCTAGGTCAATACATAAACAAGTTGGTCAACTCTTTGTGTCAAATAGCCTATCATCCAGTCAGTCCCATATCAATCATATGATATCATCATGTCCTAGGATGCATCCTTCCGACAATGGACATCAACATCAGGCATCACCGTAGTTTAGTCTTGGCTAGTGATATTGAAGAAAATTAACTTGTTTGTTTGCTTTATCTTTATCTTTTTGAACTTATCTTATTGCACTCATTCCAAGGACCTCTCAATGATATCCAAACGAAAGGATTTAGAAAAATAGGAATGGGGCAATGATCATTATCTTTTTATCTTCTATTTTTGTTGGATATTCTTGTAATATAACTTGATTATGCATGCTTTCCTTGGTTTGTATGGAAGGTGTTTTAGGTGTCTTGTTGACCACATAGGAAGGCTTGTTTTTCTATATTTTGGTTCGAGATGTCTGAAATATCCGAACTGCATTTTGAATAAAGTTCCATATGTCAGATGTGAAGTAGAGTACTCATATCTGATTATCAAATCAAAGTCCATCACACTAGGTACAATGTCATTCTAGTTCTTTATACCTCGATGCATCATGCCTACGTGTGTTATAAAACATAAGATAATTAGCCCTGTCATGCCCATATTTTTTTTTCTTTTTTTTTGTTACACAAGCTTGTAAAATTTCTATCGTTCCATTAACCAGGCATGACATTCCGATGTATTACATGTATCAGGTGACATTTACCATGCAATGACATCAACCACACGTCGCTTGAGGGAGAGGGTAGGGTGTTTAGTCGAGCGGGTATGTGTGTTACATCGCACTTACCATTGAGTGATCATGAGAATGATCGCGGTCAGAAATATGAGTACAAATAATTTCCAAATAAAAACATGGATTATTTAATGATACCCTATTTTATCATTGTAATCCTTACCTCTAAAATCATTTTGACAATACTGTTGAAAACCACATTAAATATTTCCTCATGAAATATAAATATGAGAACAACTAACATATTTAAAACCTACATATTATTTATTAAACTCCAATTTACTTATTATTATTCTCAATATTAAACTATTATTAATTTAATTATTAAAACAAATAAATATATATATATAATATATACACTCTAAGATTACATTTAAAAGTTATAAGGTTAATGAAATAATTTACACAAACAATTACATTCTAAACTCATGTACTTTTACATATTATTAATTTACCTAAAGGGAAGGAAGAGAAAATATAAAAGTGAGATATCACCCTTATACAAAAGTTCCTAATATTAAGTGTTCAAAAGTCCTTATTTCTTTATTTAAATTACTAGAATCTTTCCTAGAGAGGAGGGGATATATTCCCCTCTTCTTCTTCCTTCTCCACGTAAATATGAGTATATTCTAAAAGTTCCCTCACATTAAAATCTTATTAAATCGAAACATGAGAGCCTAAGTGTTTTTTTTCATCATGTAAATTGCCTTGATTATGGAAGGCCTAAAATGTTGTGCAGGGTAAAGGTAAAATGATATAGAAATATAAGGCAATGCATATAATGGGCTAAGATTATCCCACACGTACTAGGAAGGGAGGCGCGCAACATTTAAGATAGTTTATTTTAAAAGGATGAAGTTAAAGGAAAACCAATCCAATACGTATCCCCCCATGGTATAAGCCGATAAAGACATTGTTTAAGCGTGAAATTCAGCCTCATTTTACGAGCCGATAAAGACATTGTTTAAGCGTCAAACTCAGCCTCATTTTACCAGAGTAGAATATATGAGTGCAGACGTAACAAGGATTTCTTGGTAACCGCAATGAATCCCGCTAGCTATTTGGTGATTTTGTTTCTATTTTTATTTTATTTCCTCGCTGCCATATTCTTGAACTTGCAGACGGGATTAAGAAGGCTACGCTAATTAAAGTTTTGTACCCAGTCATGTTCTTTCACTCTTTTACGGTTTGCAGGCAACTACGGCCGAGCTAGCTGAGAGAAGGTCAAAGGGGAAAGATACAACCTACGGGGAGGAGGGGGGGGGGGCAGAGCGTGGGGGCGAGGGGGGTGAGGGGGTATTCAAGTATGCGCTTAAGATTGGACGCTGGTTC
>VDFB02168118.1:14048152-14092594 GCA_007258455.2 Sequoia sempervirens
TGCCACATGGATTGTACAAGGTGGGGCCCAAGGAAATTTTTGTGCAATATATTTTAAATGTTTCATTACTTCCAAAGCAAAACATTTAAAATGAAATATTTGACCATCGATCAAAATGCCTTCAAGATCAATGGTTTCCCACCATCCTGTGATCGAGAATTGTAGGATGGCGATATCGCGGGCAGGGGACATGTGTCCCATATGGGGGATCAAATTTGTGCTACTGTTGATCAATGATCCTTTGATCTGAGTCATTCCCCACCATCCCGTGATGGTGCTTTGGTTGATTGTGAAATCACGGCCAGGTGCCACATGGACTGTACAAGGTGGGGCTCGAGGAAATTTTTGTGCGATATATTTTAAATGTTTCATTACTCCCAAAGCAAATCATTTAAAATGAAATATTTGACAAGGATGGGGGAAATTCATTAAAAATGAGCAAAAGAGGGGAAATTCATTAAAAATGAGCAAAAGCAAAGAAATTAGGGCTAGGAGTAGGCTACGCAACATACAAAATGGTATACGCATCCATGGCCTGCCAACAACTTGCCTTCCATGCAAAAAATAACATAATTCATAACCCTCACATTTTTTTATTTTCGAGCCCACATACAATGGTTAAACTATTATATATGTTTTGTTTAATATATTTAAAAAATATTTATAATATAAAATATTTTTTTAATATATTAAACAAATATATATAAACTCTTTAATATTTTTTCTTAGTGATTTTAATGGTATATTAAAAAAAATATCATATTTTGATAGTTGAATACATTCAAAATATTTCTAATATATTTATAATTTAAAAAATATATTGTTTAATTTTTTAAATATATATATTTTTTTCAAAAATATATTTTTATTTATTTTTAAATATATTATACATAAAAAATTACATAATCAATAATAGATAATAGATTTTGGTGAATATATGTAGGTATGTTAATATGCTTGAAAAACTAATTTTAATTAAAAAACTTACTAACATCATTAAAAGGTAAGCTTTTAATTATAAAAAATTAACATTAGAATTATTTAACATTTGAAATAGAAAATTTAAATATTATATTATAATAGTTTATAATTTACTTATATAGTATTTTGGATAATAGAAACAATTTTGATTGATTTAATATTTTCTAAGTTCATTATTGAATTTAAATCTTATAAATATAATTATATATCTTTAATTAATATTATAATTTAAAAATAATAATCAATATTGAACATCTTAGATTTTAGTATAACTTCAATATTAAAAAATTTAATGTATAAGTTTATAAAATATAATATATATTTTTTAATTAAAGATTTAAAGATTATTATATATGTATATTTAAAGATCCATAGAAATATCTTTTTAACTATTAAATTAATATGAATAATTCCATTTATAATTTTATGTTATCTTATCTTTTGAACAATTTTTTGGTATCCCTACTGATCTAAATCCCAGCCCTGCCTAGCCAACCCCAATCTTAAGCCTAACAACAACCCTAGA
This sequence comes from Sequoia sempervirens, assembly GCA_007258455.2. Lineage (NCBI taxonomy): Eukaryota > Viridiplantae > Streptophyta > Pinopsida > Cupressales > Cupressaceae > Sequoia > Sequoia sempervirens. The sequence continues at coordinate 14,049,660 of VDFB02168118.1, forward strand.
GGTGAACACTTATCCCTAGTGAACCTTAGCCTGAGATTGGCCCAAACACTAGCCTTAACCTAGCCTAATGGAAACTCGGGCGGAGTTGAGAATCTAACCCCTAATTGAGACCCCTAGCCTAGCTTCAAGCCCTGGCTGGACACCGGCCTAATTGTCTCACCGAAATACGGGGATCCGGACCTTGCCAACTTCACAGTGAAGCCTTATTGGATAGTGATAAAAGCTACCTTATCTTTCATTAAAAGGTAGAAATTTTTAATTATACAACCATGCAGAAAAGTGGAGATAGCCAAAACTACAAAAGAAGGTAAACACTAATGAAAATGGTTAATTGGTATTGTGGAAGATGTGATAAAACTTACAAAGTTATAAATATATAATTGATGCAAAGTGCAAAGACCATACTTCATTCACTTGGATTACAACTTTTGAAGAAGTGGCAAAAGAAATTATGGGTGTAACAACAAAAGAAGTGAACATTTTGAAGCATGAAAACAAGATGATGTTAAGTTTTCACACATTATACAAAAGGTCCTTTTCAACAGATACATATTTAAACTTCAAGTGAAAAAAGAGACTTATATACTTGAACAAAGGATTAAATGCATAGTCATAAAAACAACAAAGTTTGATTATTCATCTGAGAGCAAAGCTTTATTAAACTCAATTGCAAAGATATAGGCTTCATAACATTCAAATGCTTGAATATATATAGTATGTGTATATTCAAACATTTGAAAAAACAAAAGTGGATATATATCTAAGTTAGTTAATGCCATTTTGTCATGATATACTTCTTTGATGCTGTCTATACTAAATCTAATGATTGATGAACATTTTTGCTTTTAAATTCATTGTTCTTGGTTGATTGTTGTTATATACAAGTTGGTATGATTTCAAATTTCAATGTGTACCCTTATATATGGGAATTGAGATAAACAATGACACAAACAATAATGAAATCAAATTGATTGCTTTCAGAATTCATATTCATGAAAATGTAAGCAATTTTTCAAGTCAATAGGAATCTTGATAAAGATAACTCTTGGCGTGTTTTACATATATTATTAATTAATATAGGTATGCTAGTTAATTAAATTATTAACTATATTTTATTTGTATTATATATTGAATTGTTAAAAGATGTAAAAATCTTAATACTAAATATATGGGAAAATGGTTAAAAAATTACATATTTTTCAAAAAATAAAATATAGTGTGTAATTTAAAATACAAATTATATAATTCTTATAATATTTATATTATTATTTATTGAATATTTTATAGAATTTAAACTAAAAAATTAGCCTCCCCCTCTCGCTCTCCCTCTCTCCCCCTCTCTACATATATCTCCTTCTTCCCCATCTTCTATCTCTCCCTCCTCTACATATCTCTCTCCCTTTCTCCCTCCCTCTTTCTATCTCTCCACATCTCTCCCTCTATCTTCCATATTTATATTTGTCCCTTCCCTCTATGTCTTTCTCTTCCATTCCATCTCTCCCTCTCTCTTTCCTCTCTGCTCTCCCCTATTTCCTCCCGATCCCTCCATCTCTATTTGTCTTTCTCTTATCTCTCTCTCTCTCCCCCCTCTGTCTCCTTATCTTTCCTATCTTCACCATCCCTCTCTCCTATATATATATATATCCCCCCCTCTATCTCCCTATCCCTCTCTGTATCTCTATCTATTTTTGTCCCTTTCCTCTCTCGTTTCTATGTTCATCCTCTGCCTCTATCTGGTAATTATAAATATTTTAAAATCAATTAAGTATTTCAATCTAAAATTTTAATATTTGACATTACAAATAAAATTAAACTAAATTCTAATTTTTAAAATCCATAAAATATATATTTATTATCTATTTAGTTTTACTAATTATCTAATACAATTAAATTATATTAAATTAAATATTCATTTTATATTAATTAAACAATTACTAATTATAATTTTAGAATAAATTAAGAAATAAGATCTATATAAAATCAATTTTCTATTTTTTTTTCTTTGTGTCCAAATCATTTCATTTTCTAAAATTATACTAAATTCTAGATATCATAATTAAACACAAAACTTTATTCTATTCTAATCCTAACCCTAGTTAGAAGCCCTAATGCTATTTTGAATACAACCCTTACCCTGTTGGGCCACTAAATCTAATTGTGGTGACCCACTGGCATGGTGGATTTTGCACCCTAGCCTAGCCCTAGCCTAACAAACCCTAAGCCCTAGCTCACAATCAAGGCCCTACTTGGAAACCTGCTTAGTGATTCATAATACCAGCCCTAACTCAAACCCTAATTGAACTTTTAAAACTAACCTTAATTAAGTATTAACCCTAATTAGACATTTATTGAATAGTAGTCCTAATTGTACCATAACCCTAACTTTGAACTATAGTTGAACTCTAATCCTAACCCTAACACTAATTCTTATCCTAATTGAACCTTAACCCCAACCCTAACCTTAACCTTGACCCTATTTGAACTCTTATTGAATTCATAACCTTAATTAAATCCCAACCTCATCCTCAATCCTAACCCAAATTGAACATTTATTGAACCCTAAATCTAACCCTAAGTGAACACTAATCCTAATTGAGCTCTAACTTCTTAGTTGAAAATATTATAGTTCCTTAGATTTTCCCATTCATCGTCATTTATCATTCAACTCCTAATAGAACTCCAAAAATTTATACTTTTATAATGTTTTAATACACACCCCAATATTAAGGGTTTAGAGTTTGGTGGCTAAGGGTTTTAGGGTTAAGGGAGAGATAGAGGGAGGAGGAGTGACCCATTTACATATTATTCTTTTATCTCTTTGTTATTAAATATTTAGTTACCCATTTTACCATTAATAGCGTAAATGACCCAAGAATTTAATAGAATGGACTACTCATATAATACCTTGCATTATGGAGCTCAATTCTCCATATATTACTACTTATCAAATCCTTGTAAATAATTGTAAACTTATGACTCCATTTGTAAGCATTTAATTGATTTTCTTGAATCAAAGCAAAACATAGACACACAATTGAATAAATTTCATAAAAGTGAAGAATGACAACATCACACATTTCATTCAAAATTCACTCAAATCCACATAAGGAGAGAAAATATATTAGAATTATAATGCTTATTCATGCTTATGTTTCAGACCGTATACAATTTAAGATAATTTGCATACATTCATCCAAAACTCAAAATAGTATATTTATTCTATTCCGTATGCTCGGGGTTTTAATAGCCAATGGCACCACATATATCACTTCCTCATCAGAGGAAAGATATCTTTCTACCCATATATTCAACTCAAAACCTAGCTAGAGCTTTCATCAGTTCTCTCCCTACAAATGAGCCTTGAATTCCCTTTTATATGACAAGGGAGCAACAAGCTTCGGGCTCAAATGTAATTTCACCACAAATTTTCATTTGAAAAAAATCTCCATTACATTTGACTTTCATTTCAAAACTTCCTACATGTTGAATCTACAAAACATAGTGGCACACGAACTGGGGAAAACGTCTAAAAAGAAAATGTTCACAATATCAAAATCCCCTTTGTTAAGCATCCCCGTAAAACCAAGCAAAGTGTAAACCAAATTTCCATGAAGGCACCACAACAACTTCTTATTTACCCGCCACTCTTCCCTTACCAACACTCAGACCCCGGTATACATGCCCACTTCTAGTTGTTGCCCAATACAATAGACCCTCAGCCTCCTCTTCTTTCTTTTCCTTGTCCAATACGGTTCTAGTTCGTCCGCTTGGGGTTTTAATAGCCAATGGCACCACAAATATCACTTCCTCATCAGAGGGCAGACCGTGATTGAAGCGATGTAAATACCGATAGTAGTCAGACTTATTCTTAGTTACATCATCAGAAGTATTTCCCGTAAGGTCAATGGGAGAGTGTTGGCATCTAGATAAGGAGCCATGCCCATACCTTATTTTCCTACCGACACTAGTAATAGAGCACATCGCTGACTGCTTGCCTTTGTCATCTACCAATTGAGCAGGAACATCTTGGAACTACAACCATCTACTACATCTAGTGGGTACAAGCCTAGGCTTGTCAACCAAAGCACCTTCTTGAATAGCAGGACTGAGCTTTTGTGAGCTCAAACGAATAGACCTCCTTACTGACTTACTCATTTTCTCTTCTCAAACTAGCACTCAAACTTGATTTGACTCAACCCACAAAGTGCTCTAACTGCTACAGGAATGACACTATTAGCAGTTAATTCCTCTTGTATTTATTGTGCGAGGTAATGGAAACCTTCATCAATTCTTAGTAAAAATGCATGTGCAAACATGGCAATTTGGCGGTGTATGTACTGTCACCATTTAACTAGAGCTGCATGAGAATCCAAAGATCACCCTTCATGATTGCCAACAACATCTTCACACAGATTGAGATCGACGTGACTACACAAGCAAGGAATAATTCATTAATTCTTCACTAGTTGTATAATAAAACAACCACCATGTGTCATTTTCCAACTTTGAATACTACTCGTTGATCTCTTGAAGAGTTGGCAGATCAAACGGTTTATCTCAGGCTAACTCAGTTTGGCATCCAACGAAGCATTGTTCACCTTCCTCATGACCAATAACATTAATCCATATAGGACACACATCTGCCTTTTGCTAACCTCGCGCCAAATAACAGGGCGGCACCCTAGGTCTACGAGTTGGCGGGGTACGATCGAGATCTTCTCCCATATCTTCGAATTTGAAAAACCTACACATTGTACGATTAGTATTTAATGAAAGGCTTTGGCTAAGCCATTGGGGACATGACCATTGGGGTTAATGGCTTAGGCTTACGTCACTAGATTAATATTAAAACCCAACTTTGATTTTAATACTTTATTTCCTCCGCAAGGTTTTATTTCCTAAGTCTCGGTTGGCCCCATGTTTCATCTTTTAAAAAACAACTTATGTTGTTGTTTTTCATCTGCCTAGTAATGCCCACTTCTCCTTTTAATGAATTTTTTATTTTGCAAGGGTTGATTTAGTGCTGCCGTTGATCTATTTCCTACATATATCAACGGTGCCCGCCATCTCGTGATCGGGAATTGAAGGATCACGAAATCACGGGAAGGTGCCACGTGTCCTATCCGGGGGATCAAATTTGCACTATCGCTGACCAACTACCATTTGATCTAAGTCGTTCCCCACCATCCCATGATGGTGCTTGGATTGATTGCGAAATCACAGGCGAGCACTACGTGTCTCATCCGATGAAGCCTAAAGAGTAAAGGAAACACTAGCTAGCTTTAAATGTATTAAGGGGCAGATTACTAAAGTGTTCTCAAGACACACATGTTCTGAATCAACAGATATGTTATAATCTCACTTGAAAAGCTACTCGAAGATTAATGACATGGCTAGCAACTGTGTTAAAGGAACGAGATCATTGATGCTCAGGATCAATAGTTGCCCACCATCACGTGATCAAAAGTTTCAAGATTGCAATATAGCGGGCAACCACCACGTGAACTTCCTTCATAGTGTATGGTAAGGTGGGCCCCTTATCGCCGTTTTGGCAATTGTGTCAGCTTATTTTGAAGGTGGTCGTCGATGATTTCATCAAGCTCAAGAATTGACGGCTCAAATTTAAATTTGCATCAAATATGGTTCGAGTCATTTCTGTAGCGCGAAATTGAGCTTTAATGGCAGATGAGACACTTGATGGAGTAATTTGATTGACAATAAAATCAATTTTCCTACTTGGTCTATATCACAAAGCATTCAACTATTTCATAGAGCAGTTTTAGAGACAAAGGTAGAATTGCGAGTTTCTGCAACCAAAATTTGGGAGTTCTGTGAACAAAGCTGTGAGTTTATTTTCTATGCCTCCTAGTCATTTTGCATTTGAATTTGGGAAAGGATTAGCTGGATGTGTTGTGATCTTGTTGATGAATGTGCTAGGGCTATAGTTTAATTATAGTTGTGAGAAATTGCAGTGTTTTGTCTTGTAATTTTCTATCTCTAGTTAGTCCTAGCTATCTAAATTATAACATTGTAAAGAAGCCCTAGTTTGTCTGAGATGGCACCACCCAAGCAATATTCTAGCCAGACTTAATATTTGAAATGAAACCTGTATGATGATTTCCTGGATCAATTCCCCTTGTCAACGAATGATAGGAGGAAGGGATTGGTCCTAATGCGAGGGAAAATCCTAGGGGAAGGGTTAGTGTATAATTTCTCCAACATTGTCGATGCTAGGGTTCCCCTCACTGGCTTGGAATTGTTCAGATTGTGGTATGGATAGAGGAATTTTCCTCACCCTTTTTCAAATGGATGGATGTATGATATGGGGAAGCTGGTGGTAGCAAATGTATTCCCTGATGTAGACCTACTTAGTATAGTGGCTACAAGATATGACCCTATTACGCAGATAACCAGGGACAATGATGGAAAGGTTCTATTGAGCATTAACAGAGAAGAGGTCCAACATATTTTTGACTTGAGTGAACTGAGCGAAGACTTGGTTCCTATCAACCTTGAGGAAATGAAGGAGAAGTATGCAAAGCTGAAATCTTTTTTTAGAGCAAGGTTGCTTCCACCTCATCTGGCTAAGGTAGGAGGTTCAAAATTTCATATCAGCCCCAATGACCAGTAACCTTTCAAATTAAATTGTTTTACAAACCATTTCCTGGCCACTTTCTATTCTTTATGTCATATTTTGGGTTTTAGTCCTGGTACGGTAATTCCCATTGCTTATATGTACATGGGGGTGCAAATACAACACCTTAACTTCTCTGTGAATTATGACTTCATTTCTTTCTTGGTTGAGAGTATGCATGAAGGGATGTCAAAGCTGAAAAAAAATGATACCGACACTCAATTATTTTGGTATTCTATGCTAATGCATATTTTTTTGTTTAATAATGTTGACTTTTTCTCTAAGAGAATGAAATTAAGGCAATCAATTGATGGAGAAAGATTGCCAATACATATATGGGTTGCAGATTTATCTTGTAATAAGGAAAGCACTAGTTATGTGCAATTTGATAATTATTTTTCTTCCATATTAATGGTGAATATACCTAGGATCCTCAAGGAATTACATGATTTCCCCAGACCAAAGGAGAGGAAGCCAGAATTGAAGGTTTACCATAACTGGGGTGACATTATCCCATACCCAGTCAACAGTGTCTTGAGAGTATATGGTTTTCAGGGAGCCCCTCATATACTGCCATACAATGTGCAACCAAGAGTGGGATTTGTAGAAGTTATGTGGCAGATAGGTTGTATTCATGAGGACAACCTCACTAGAAGGGGTAAGGGAACATTTTTCCCAGATTATACAGTGGTGTCTGATTTTGTATTTTCAAAGGGAGGCTAGATGCATTTTGATAATTTTTTTAATGATTACCATTTGAGGTGTGGAACAAAGCGGCAGCATGATCCTAAGGGTTTCTTTGCTCTTTTCAGACAAAGAATAAAAGTTGGAAAATTTGTGCATGAGTTCAATTTCCCTAAAGAATTGATTAGAAATGAATTTGATTTGAATAGACAGGAGTTGAACAAGGAGAAATGGATATCTTATGGTAAGCTACTAGATGTTGTCCACAAAATGGATTCAAAATATGATCCACTATTGGAGTTCAGTCCCCACCATAAGAAAATTGATTTTATGATGGGAAACTTCAAGGAAATTATGGGCACATTGAGGACAAAAAAGATAAATTTAGAATTGAGTCTAGGTGTACAAGAGCAAGGTGCAAGACCAATTGAAACAAGGCCAACATACCAGCCTATGGAAAGGTGACCCATTTATAGGAGGAAAAAGGATAGTAGCAGTGATGAAGAACAAGTGGATAGAAAAGGAAAACAGATTATGAAAGTGCCTCCACAACCAAGTCCAAAATTCAAAGTGCCTGGGGAAATAAAAATTATTGATTTAGACTCATCAGCAGAAGTCAATCCCTAATCACCACCATCTGAGCCAAGCCCTAAGAGGAAAAGAATTGATCAACCACAGGAGGATCTAATGTATGAGATTATTGTTACTGATCAAGACATGGAAGTTGGTATGCCTTCCCCTCCTAGGCCAGCTGAATTAGTATTATCTGATTTAGATATGAAAGGTAAAAGTGTACAAGATGCAAGAATGGAGGCATGCAAGGAGTTTCTAGATGATAATACATTTGTAAAAACTCATATATTCTTGCAATTGGTATGGAGGATGAAGTTTGAAGAGTATCAAGATAAATGTAGGCAGAGAAGAGAACTAAGGCCCGACAGGTTAGACTAGGAGAATTACGAGGACGTAAAAGCTGAATTAATGGAAGAATTCAAGAACATCACTCCTGAAGAAGGAAGAAAACTGGTGAGTCAGGATGGTGTATTAATTCTTCCTGAATGGGACATTGTAGATGCAGTAGCCTTTAATCTATTATGAAGTCTAAGAATCCCTTTCAATACTTTGAAGAAGAGGTCAAGGCAACATTGCAAAAATCTTCTTTCAGTGAGGACTATGAAACTCTGGCAATTTGGGCATTGGCTCCACAAGGGAGAAAACCATATGTTTCTGATATTAATCCAAATTTCAAGGGAGGATAGATAATAAAGAGAGCTTCAGAGACCTCAACCACTGAGGCCACTAATTTGACTGTGAATGTGGCCAAATTGGCCCAAAAGACTGCTGAAAGGGAGGAAGCTGAAAGGAAGAGCTTAATGGAAAAATATAACCTTTTGATTGAGGAGTATAACAAGATGAACAGAAAAATGTTGAGTTGCAAATTGAAGTGGAGAGGTTTATGTATAAGTAGATTGGGGAGACATCAAGTGGTCCACGAACCAGTACATTACCTTCCACAGCAGGTTCAGTGCCTCCTACTTCTCCAATTGTTTCCACACTAGGATCTCCCACTCAAAATCTTGTCCTCACCCTTTCTTTAGAGGAAGTTGAAGAAGAAACAAAGTGCTCTGTCGATCCTACAAAGAAGCAGCTCTTGCAAAAAATTGATGAAATGCAGGAATCATTAAAAAAAAGAAAGGAGGGATCTCTCTTAGAGCAAAAAGAAATTGTTACTACTATTTTGAGGCATTTAAATGAAAAGGTTGATAGAAAATTTCTATCTATACATTCTTTATATTCTTTGTTGTTAGTAGCAATAAAGAATATTGATAGGGATCATAAAATAGCGATACCAATAATTGAAAATTGGATCCCTAGGGCCAGTGATTTGGATATCATGTATACAGCCTCAAGGTTTGATATAAATAATAGGCCCCAATCATTAAATCCTACTCATGTGTTAGTAAAATAATTGCAAGGTTTCCAGACCTTACCAGATGACTTGAGTAGGAAGATTAGGGAGCTAGTGAAGAATTTCAATGATTGGGGTAACACATTGTTACCTGATATAATTGATGAGCAGGGGAAAATCAAGTCATTTCAACAATGCCAAGCTCAAGCAAGTGAGGCCATCAATGATCAAATCAATTCAATTTGTGATGAGTCGGACTATGATTTGTTGGTGAGCTGTATGGAAAAAATCATTAGTACCATCTCATTTTTGGAATCTTTTGAAAGGGATGCGAATCAGGTAGTGGTAAAATACACACCTTATAATACCAAGGTGGATGAGGTAATTAATTTTGACTGACTGAATGATGATGAGTACCAGAATTGGGTAACTAAATATTTGAATGAGGAGTAAAAGGAGTGAACTACTAAAAGGTGGAAGATCAAATGTTGTGGTTGCAATGGTTCCAGTTTTGTGTTGATGGCTTTCTCGGTGCGATTTTCTCATGGATTTTTTGCATCAATGTTCCTCAACTAATATGATGAACAAGAATATTTTTTAAGGTGGTGGTTGTTGTAACAAATTTTGGAATATCACCAGGTGCTCCAATTGACTAGTGACAGGTGTACTTTATGGCCTGGTGCTTGTTTGCTCCTTCATTTTCTATAAGAAGGATTTCAAGGCTAGAAGTATAGGTTAGCAAGTTAGATAATTTTTGTCGAGTCTAGGTGAAGTTGCAAAGTGAATTGTAAAGTCCAATGGTTTTAGAGAAATGCAATTTAGGTTTTGAGTCATTATGTAACAGGTTTTGAGTTCATAGAGATTTAATGTTGTATAACAATAATAGCATTTGAGTTGAAATGAAAATTCGATCTCATGTCTCTCCATTGTACATGCATATTTGAACTTTGAATGAAATAACTAAGGGTTGTTTTATCCATCTAACTGTTGTGGTGTTGTATGATTCTATTTTGATTTAATTCGAGAATTAATCAAAATGCTTGAATGGGATTATAAGGGGATATGTGTTGTATAAGAGTTTGATAAGTATTAGTCTGGGTTAGAATGCATCTTGATGAGAGAATTATGTCTACAGCATTTTTTTAGGGATCTTATATATGTGATGTATTAAATCTATTATAAACCTAGATGTATGAATTTGACTCTTGCAATAGATATGTAGGTGATCTAGGGTGCATGTTAAATGGAGTGTAAGTTCAACATTTTGTTTGTATTTTCTAGAGCTTGCTACAGAATTGCAAATCATTGACTATCTTATACAATGGATTGTGTTTACTTATCTCACATCTGAATGGTTATTGTCTATGAACAACCAATTCTAGTCAATATTATCTTATCATGTTGAGCTATTAAGTGAGATCATTTGCTATTTTTAATATTTTTTATAATAATGGTACAGAGGTTGTAAACACATTAATGGATCATCCTCGGATAACTGCAGAACTGGCGAAGTGTGGAGGCTTTTAAAGGAAATTCACCGTCCAATTGGTCAAGTCCTTAGAGTTGCTTTTAGATTGGAATTGGCAATTCCATTGAATTAGAAGACAAACCTGGTTACATTGTAAAAGAACCAACATACACATCAACCACTGAACAGCCACCTCTACAACTGACTTTTTAATCTTTTATGGTCACATGAAACATAAAACACACTAATTTCAAGGTTGTTAACATCACTATTGAAATGTTTTAATTTTTGACCTTTCAAACATTAAAAATTACATTATTAAATTAATTATGTAATGGCATAAAAAATTAAAAACATCATGAATTAATTATGTAACCACAAAAGTCAAATATAATTCTGTCAAGAAATTAATATCAAATGAATAATATAATCATAACATACATTTCAATGTCGTCTTCTTCTTCTAAACAACTCTTTGTCACGTATTATCGATCAAATTCAACATTGTAAGGGATTGGTCATATCATCATCATCGTCGTAGATATCGAGTTTTTGATAATGTCATCGGCCACCACCGAGATATCCATCTTCATGAACATTAACTCCTACATCATCATCATCTAGTTCCTCCTCTTAGACATCTTCGTCAGGGACATCATCAACTAACCGTTGATCCTGATCATCATCTACATCATCTTCTAGTTCTTGGGTATCTTCTTCTTCCACCGCATTATACTTTATTGGCCTTCCTCTTGGATCATGTCTAACAACAAATGACCAACCCGGTTTACCTGGAACCTCTGAGTAAAATACCTGCTCACACTGGCTTGGAAGAACATAGGGCTCATTTCCAGCTCGCTCAATCAACCTTGTATTAACCATGGTAAATCCATTATCATGTTCAATAACAGTTCTCTCAGGATCATTTTCATTCAATCGTAGCCTATACCATAGGACGAAGAACAAAATTAATCTGAAGAACTTAAAGTCACACTCAAGTATATCATCCAAAATCGCATAGTATCAATTTTCTGAGACTTCTGGATGTATGTCGCTTCTAGATGACACATTAGTCACTTGAAAGACTACAATTATACCAGAATCACAAGTTTTCTTCATGTCATCCAACATTTTGATTCAAAATTTATGACCATTGCACCACATAGCCTTGTGGTGTTTCACCTACAATATGTCAAACATGTAAAAATTATTGCAATATCGTCAGTTGATAAACATATTTATTCTTGGCCAAATGTATGCAAAGAAAACAATCTCAACATATATATGCATCAATATACTTGAAAATAATTAAATAATATGGGTGATTAATATATTTATACGTACCTGTTTATCTCTTAAACCATATGCTAAATCAATTTCCCTTTGTGTAACATTGGAATCTCCATTACGATGAGCTTCTTTAAGCAATGAAGCCACACCTTCCCATGTTAATGTGCAACTAGATTGTTGACATCGTTCAATTCATACCGTCATCCAATCAAGATTGTTGGTGATGTACAAATGTAGTGCATCCCACTCTCGACCAAGCGTACCAAAAAAATCACAAACGACGTATATTTAGTTAAATACCACAGTATACGACCTTAATTTATAATTGATGTATATTGAAGATTAAAAATTAAATAAGTACAATATACATAAAAGTTCCATATGTAAAATATATTCCAATTAATCTCTATGCCCATCTTATAATTACCTCTCACTTTCCTCAATCTACCTTTCCCCAATAGGTACTCCCCTTCAAATTTGTTAATGGAGTTGAGATCCCAAATGCGATCTACATGGATCTTTGTTGCAAAATTAGGAAGATATTCACTAATGTACACCATGGTCTAGTATACCATATATCCCTCCAGCATAGAACCCTCAGGATGTGCTCTTTGTCTAGCCAAATCCTTCAAAAATTTCAAGTGCCTCTCAACCATCCACATTGACTTTGTGTGTACAGGTCCACACAATTCAATCTCCTCAACTTGGTGTATGAGGTAGTATTCTTTTGCATTAAAAAATGTTGAAGGTAGACACGTTTACATTTCACACATTAGACAAGGAATTTTTCTCTTCCAATAATTTATATCTTCTTTATGGATTTCTTTAGATGATAGCCATCTACAAGTGATTCAAGGCACAAATATATTAATGAGATTTAACAAAAATATATAGTATATTACATAACAAGTAAAACAAATGGCAATTATAAGATGTATACAACAAATTGAACAAATCTCGCTACTTACCTCATGTATTTTCCAAGATCATATATAACTTGCAACTTGAAATTGTTGTCAAAGTTGTCTAGGAGAGATAGAGGTAGAACGTACTGCAACAATTATAAAATTATCTTTTCATTATTTTTCCAAAAGTAGTAAACACAATACACTGAAAAGTACATGCATTATAAAAGTGTATATAATATACCAAAATAATTACCTTAATGAAGGTATGACAATCATGCATTTTCATCCCTGACCCAAATTCACCTTTCTTTGTTATTATATTGTTTATGTTTGCAACAAATCCTGTGGGAAATCAATTTTTTTGTATCACTTCTTTTATAGCATTGCATTGTTGCTTTGTTAATAACCAAGGAAGGGCACTTATATTAATTTGGTCTCCATCGCTATTTAATTGAATGACATTTTTCATTGCATGATTGGCTTCCTGAATGTCAATACAAATTTTGACAATTTTTTCTGTCATGCCTTCCATCCAATATTTTCCATAACACTGCTGTTATATTCTTTTTGATATGCATTGTATCAAACAAATGCACAATTTGTAGCTGCTCATAGTAGGGCAACCTACTAAATTGTCTAGGATAACTTTTCAGTCCCTATGGAAGCCGACCATTAATGCCTTGACAACTTTCATGAAGCATATAAGTTAAACAAATTAACAACGATAATCATTGTCAATTACAACATGCGTAAACACAACACAATGTAAAAATATAAACTCAAAACATATCATATATGATAGATAAACAATCTAATCCAATGTATAACCTTGACGATTAATTCTATTATATTCCAACTTCCATAAGCGAGGTGACATTCTTTGTGGCTTTGATGTAGTGTCCTCTTTCGCATTGAAAAGATGTTTTTTCAGTAGTTCGATACTTATGATTTCTATGGAGGAAGTTCCTATACTCATCAAACACCTACTTTCCTAAACTTGTTGAATGATGAGATTTCATCTTTGGACCATAAATTGGACATGAAAATTTTTCTTTTGTTTGAAGACCTGCAAGATGATATATAATTGGATTAAATATGTCAATTTTTTTAATTATATATAATGAATAGATTATTTGAAAAATATGCATGATATCTACTTCATCAAATTAAATATTGTTAAAGTGCAGTCGACCATTATTTAACATACCACAAAAATATGTTAGCCCTGGGGCATCATGAATTGTCCATACAAGCATTTGATGGAATTGAAATTGTCTTTGTCCTATTGGTCTAGAGACGTCATACATAGTGACACCATTCCATAACTTTAGTAACTCATCGATAAGAGGCTCGATATATACATTCATATCTTTAACTTGGTACTTACCTAGTTGAATGAACATAAACATTACATAATTATTATAATCATTTTACTGCAATATATATAAATTAATGTACATGACTATTGAATGAAAAAAATATAAGTCATTATACAAAAAATAAGACAAATGAGATGCTACTACGTTAAAGAAAATTGATGAAAACAAATACCTAGAACAATCATTGACAACATTATGTGCTCCCCCTTTATTGACATCTATGGAGGAATGCTATTGTTGATAACAAAAACAGACCACTCTAAGTAAATAGATCTTAGCTCTCCAAATGGATTGACACCATCCGCTCCCAATGAAAGCCTAAGATTACGAGGTTCTTCTTTAAAGTGTGGCCATTTTCGTCCATGTCCCTAAATGTAGAACCATCCGTAGGCATTCGAAGAATGTCATCTCCACTTCTATTCTGTGCATGGTAATCCATAAATTGTGCTAAGTTTTTGCACCTAAATAATCATTGCATACGTGGAATAATGGGAATATAACAAAGAATCTTGCAAGGCACCTTTTTTGTTAGTTGATCTATTTGATATCTATTGATATGAAATTTCAGGCATTCTGTCGCAAATTCCTATTGTTTATGATATATAATATGATCATTGGGACATGCATCTATTGCTTGATACTCCATTCCGATATCTTTCATAATGGCACATAAATCTTGGTATGAGCAAGGTAAAATATTTGATGGTCGTAACAAAAATTCACCAATCAATCTACAACAAAAAATAATTTTTTCATATAAAGAATATTATTAATGGTACATATTTCATCCTTTATTTACTAGTGATGAACTAACAACAATTAAAATAGATGAAAA
This sequence comes from Sequoia sempervirens, assembly GCA_007258455.2. Classification (NCBI taxonomy): domain Eukaryota; kingdom Viridiplantae; phylum Streptophyta; class Pinopsida; order Cupressales; family Cupressaceae; genus Sequoia; species Sequoia sempervirens. The sequence goes on from VDFB02168118.1 coordinate 14,064,767, forward strand.
AAAATGACATATATGACATACCTTAACATCTGTGAGATTGCTATGTTTGATAAACCATTCATAACCTTCAAGTTCAACAACAACAATACAACAGAGAGAAGAGTTGTTTCAGAGCCTTCATAAAGGGGCTCATATACTTTCTCAAGTACAGGTAAATAATGAATATTATCAAAGTCATCTTGATCATCATGATCAACTTTGCCACTAAATGTGTCATGGATCAATGTATTCATACCATCATCTTCAACTGTGTTTTTTGGTGCATGATCATTTTCTTCCATAGTATCATTAACTTCATCTTTGATATTCATAGCTCCATGTTCATCCACTTGAAAAACCACATTCTCTGAGTTGTGATAATCCATATCATCTGCCTTGGGGCACCCCACCTTTATAATAATGATTGACACAAATAAACCATGATCATGATCAAGTGATTATATTGATATATATATATATATATATAATATTAAAATGATATAAAAATTTACAAATTCAATCAATATAAACACATATAATGAAAAACTTACCAATGGACGATAATCATGCCCCCCTTCAACATGACTATGCTTCCTACAATGTTTCTTAGTTGTGATTAAAAGTTGTCTTGTCTTTAAGCCCTTGCAATTATTGCAAGGACAATAACATTTCCCATCACCCTTTCTTTTCAATCTAGCCCACAACCTATCGAGTGTCTCTTCATTTTGTTCTGGACTAATATTATCTAACATGATTTTTCTTTACCAAGCTTGACTATTTAGATCTTCAAAAAATATCAAACTCACACTCCAATAATTTTTATTCATAGACATGTAACATAATCTAATAATTCTAATATTTTACACCAAAAAAATTTGGCATGCAACCACCCCTGCAAAAGAGAAGATAGTCTGAAGTTAATGACCCCACAAAACACTTTAAAATGCTAATTCCAAAACTTATTAAATTCTGATTTTACTATGATTTCCAACCGTTAAGACTCCTAAAATCAGAATATTGAACTTGATCACAAACTTCCTACAAAAATGGAGGTAGCAAGCTAGTAAGAGCAAGTGAGCCATTCCTAAGGAGAAACAAGTCAGAATCATCATTGCTAATGTCAATAAGGATTTATCCTTTTAGTTAAAGATGCAATGTGTCACTTCTTATGACGAGCTTATCCCTGGGGCCCTCAACATTGAGAGAGCCCTAATAGAAAATAACAGAAGCATTGGTAAGACCATGATTAGGGTACAAACCGTAGGCCTCTGTAGAAACATAAACAATAACTATAGCAGATTAGTGAGGTTGCAATACCAAAAAGATTGAGACATTGTAGGTAATAAAAAAAATCTTGCAATCTAAAGATTGTAGCCAATAACAAGCACACTATGTAGCTTAGTGACATTTGTAAATGCAATCTACGGTAAGAAGAATGACATTCACTTGAGATGTGACAGTCAAAAAAAGGCTGACCAGTGACAAGATAATAAAGCTCAAACCTTGCATAGTAAAATGGAGATTTTAACAATGAGTTTCCTTACCCCGTTGCTGACCTTAAGGGTGTTTCAAATGCTTTTGGTAGTGTTATACAAGGAAAATGCAATTAGGGAATGACTGTCCAAATGAAATAACAGTGGTAATCATATGTTCAATATTTCTTCTTAGCCATTAATGTATAATGGAGGTAGTGGATTGCATGTTTGAGTAGTGTTTTGAGACTCATCAAAGATGGGAGAATAGTGAATAATGCCTTGTGGACTATGAAGTAGTGTTAATAAGGTTGAAGGATCTTAAGAATTGCAATACCATGAAACAATGAGTCCCTTGTAGTAAGTAGGCAGTCTATAGGGCATAGTTTGATTTTATAGAAGGATGCTCATGAAAGGAATCTTCAAGTGATAGTGAGTGAGTTGTTTGAGATAGTGTGCTGGGGTAGATTTAGGAGATCTCCACATTATCTAATTGGGTATGTGCAGGATCATGATGGGCCAAAAAGTGGCAATATGATGGGTATGTGGCTGACGACTATTTTTTTACCAAAAAATGATGAAACAAAAAGGGTTTTTAAAGGATATTCTTAGCTTTCCACTAATATAAATTATGTTTTACTATAAATTTAATAAGTAATTATTATTCATTTTCTATTCAAATTATGACTAGAGTCCTGATTGCTAGGCTAATTGAAAAATATCTATAGCTTTCAAACAATATCACATTTTTTGAATTCAAAACATGTGTCACATTCTATGCTTTGCATACTATAGGATTAAAAAAATAAAAATTGAATTTCATGAAGTTTTGACCAAATTAAGGTGGTAAGACATACGAGTTTTTTATGTTTTTTTAAAAGTTGTAATAAAAAAATTATAATTAATTATTTACTTAGAAAAAAATTACAAATAAATATGCATCACATTAGTGCATGATTCCTCTACTTATATCTAAAATATTATAAAAAATATTATCATTTTATTGTGGTAAGGGTGGTCAGATAAACACCTACTTATTTTTTCCCTGAAATTTAAGTACCACTACATTGAAATTTCAAATTTTCACCTAATAGATTTTTTTCTTTTTTTAAACAAACCTAGTAGTTTAGAAACTACATTGAGTTTTCTACAGATTCTATTCTTACATATTTTGAAATAATATAGATAACTTATTCAAATTTTTACGTCAAGTTGCCTAACTCTGATTTTTCTAAATTTTTTGCCACTTAAGGGCCTATTTTTTCTATGATGATCCTACAACCCAATTACAGGGAAATACATCATTTATTTATTTTTTTAATTAAAAGAAATCATTCTAAACCATATATAGGATACATTGATACTTTAAAAGCCTCTGAAGGAATTTGAGATTATGCAAATATATGTCAAGTAACATTCATAAGGTTTAGAAAATCTTGATCACTCTCTAGACTAGCCCATTAAACATGGGTTATGGTTGAATGCACTACATAATTGATATAACACAACCACTCTACATATCAACCATAGTTTTAGGCTCTTTATTGCAGCAAGAGGTAATCACTCTTTGATCATGCTATAATTACATCCCAACCTGTTAAACTTGAGACAACCTGAATGTACCCAATGATGATTGACACCTACATTATACAACATAAATTAACTACATTATATGAGTGCCTCCATTTATATCACAACATAGCCACACTAAACTTGGGTCAAACATGAATGCATCATGTATTTGTTATAGCACAACTGTGCCACATGACCAATAGAGTTATGGATCACATAATTATAGTCACAAGAATCTGTTCCTTGGTTGTGATCTTATGGTGATTCCACACAACAAAATATGGACATGAAATTCTCAAAACCCTTAACTCTAAAAATGAAATCTGATTAGATGTTACTTTAAAATATGATTTTCAAACTTGGAACTACAAATTTGACTTCACAACTGAATTCTGCAAAAAGAAAATGACTACCCTCAACCTGACGATATCTTCTTGATTTTTTTCTGATTTTTCCCAAGAAAATCATCCTTAGTTCTCCACAAACTGTCTCAAGTAGAGCAAAACACTGTCACAATAAATTAGGCGTGAACTCACTTTTCTTTATGTCGGCCACAATTTGATTTTTTTTCTATTTTTCATGTTTGTAAAAAATTCAACGAAAATAATAGCTAACATTTCGACGAACCCCAGTTTTGTCAAAATTTTGACGAACATCGGGGATAAACTTTCAAAAAATTGAAAATTACACATCAAATTTTACAAGCACCCAACAAACATCGAATTTTACATATTTCGTTAGATTTTGCAGTCAAATGTATTAGTGTGGTATAAGACCATTTTAATAGATACTAATGATGAAATTTTGATTCAATTGATTTGTTAAATAAAATTTATTGCTATGAAAATATGTTTCTAGTATCACTGTAAAACCCCAATCCTAATACCTACAAAAAAAATAAACAAACACATAGTTAGATCAAATGCAAGTAAGAATCAAGATTCCCTGTGAAATCCATTAGAAATGCTCAAAATAGGAAATAAAATTGAAGAACATAATGAGAAAACAATGAAATCCTAATTAAGCAAGCAAAATATTGATCCTATGGGGGAATTGGTACCAATTTGATGTGAAAATTGGCCCTTTCCCAACTCCTATGATGCAATATTGATGAGTGATGAAGGTTGATCCACTTTTTTGAAGATTCACTTGAGCTCCATGATGAAAATAGATATGCTTGAAGATAAAATTGAGTATAGTAAACTTGCTCAAATTGTGGATAATCAAAATGAGAAGAGAAACCTCTTATTTATAGAAAGACAAGATGGATAAATGCAAAATGGGATGAATGTGGGATCATTCAAAACCCAATGAGGAAGTGCCACTTGTCAATATGTGAATGGGAAAAAGGATGTGCATATTTTGATGATTGTGCCCATAAACACAATTAGGTGGAATTTGAAAATAGTGAAATGACATGTAAGAGGGAAAAATAAATGACTTAAATGCCACTTGGCTCAATACAAGGACATGTAAGAAGGAATGAATGTCTTGTTGGAAGGACAAAGTCCACTTGGAGGGATTTTCAAATTTGGAAGAATATTCTCTAAAGATGCCAAGTTGAGAGAAAATAGAGATTTAATAAATGAATTAAATGTATTTTCATGTGCAAGTGGAAAAAGTTAGAGGATGGGACATGGATTAAGATTAGATTTAATCATGATTTGATTAAATGAGAGGAGATTAGGTGATTTGACAATTTTGACTTAGATTTTAGGATTTAAATAAATTAAAGATGAGAGGAAAATGATTTAGACTTAGTTAAATAAAGGTTTTTATTTATTTAACTAAAGGGGGTGATTGCTAGATTAAATCAAATAAGGTTTAATTTATTTAAGTTAATAAGATGACCTTAGATATTTAATTAAATAAAATGAATTATTTAGTTAAATAGAGACCTAGGGTTAATTAAATTAGATTGATTAATTTAATTAACAAAAGAAAAAGACTTAATGAGATAAATAATGATTTATTTAATTAAGAGAGGAAAATTGATGAATTTAATCAAATAAGGGCTATTTGATTAAATGATTTAGACAAAGGGATGATTCAGGATGAAGTGGTGTTAGTAATCAAGATCAAGCATGTCAGTACATTTTCTATGTCTACATTTTGCCCCTCTTTGAAGCAAACTACTTGTTACATTGGTTCAAAGAATAATCTATCTCGATCAAACACCAAAAAAAATTGATTTCAAAATTTTCCCCACTACTGCCCTAGCGAGAGAAAACATGTTGATATGCTACCTCCTCAAGAGATTGGATGAAAATTTGGATTTTTGGCTGATCTTGCGAAAAAAGTGAACAAGGTGCCCGACGGGTTCACAAAAGGCTTTGAAATGCCAAAAAATGAGAGAAAATGCAAAAAACAGTGTGAGACGGCCCTTAGTTGGGAAAAAATAGGATCAGGGGACCAAAACCCTAGCAGGACGGCTAAACGAGGTCAAAAAACCCTAATTTTTAGGCTTAAGTAGGCCTTGAGGGGCCATTTCCAATTCATTTTCACATTCAACCTTTAGAGATTTTGTAATTTTTAGCTTTAACCCCTTCACGAGATGGCACAACGACAACTTCCTTGACACATTTTTGTTAGAGTATGGACACACCAGAGGCTACCTGGCACTGGACTACCGGTGAGTCAACTTGACCCGACTTCATTTTTTGATTTTTCATCCACATATAGTAATTAGGCTAGTAAATTTAGTTTTTAGGAGCGGTCCCATATAAAACCACTAGAAAGCTTCAATCAGTGCCATGCAGCCTCAAACTGCCCCACAGTCACGAGTAGCGATGCTACAACATAGTTTGGAATTAGGGTTTAAATTCCAAACCCAGCCACATATGCAAAGTACATTACGTATGTTCTCTTTTCCAATTAGGGTTTAGGTCAAACTGGGCCGCATGTCCAAATTGCAATGCTGCGATGAAGTTTGAGAGTTTGAAGGTCCTAGCAGCGTTGTTTGGAGTTTGTAAACTACACATCACCCATAAATAGCGACGCTGAGGTTGCCTAGGGTACGCCGAGACAAATCATGTTCACAATTTTTTACAAATTTTTAACGTGGTGGATTTCCTAATGCAGAAGGAGGCGATGATACTCTACTCATGTGAGCACAAGTCCCGAGATCTTTTCAACATTTTGGATGATCTGCGTGAGTGACAATAAGAGTATCGAGGGAGGATCAGTCTTTGGTACATTGCTTATGCAGCTCCCATGAGGACACACTTGGGTATGATGATGACACTCACTAAGAGATGGCATAGTGAGACATCCTCTTTCCAACTCCCGACAGGTGAGGTGACGGTCACACTAGAGGATGTGTGGCAGATCCACTGATTGGCCATCCACGCAGAGCACGTGATTTACAATGTGGATGTCAGGAGGGATGCCTGCTACGATATTATGGGCCTCAATGAGATTGTTTTCTGTGAGGGTCAGATTGAGTTGGAGTGTTATAGGCTCTTTGTGTCACCCTTCCGCCTTGTTATTGTAGCCATCATATTGGGTCTCATTGCACCAGATTGACGGGGCCGATACTTCATTCCTGGATGGGGGCTCGCTTGAGAGCGCATGGTTCGGTGATGGACATGCTTTGAATGGGTGCTAGTTTTTCTAGCCTCACTATACAGGGATCTTCATGAGTTTTCCTATCTTGATTGTTGAGCACTTGGGTCTGGTGTTACACTTCTACACATCTAGGCTTGAGAGCACATTGTTGTGCTTTGTCTAAGAGTTGTTCCTGTTACCATGGAGCAAAATTATCCCATTGTTTGGCGATACTATGGAGGTGTTTCCTTCACACGTATAAGACAACACATGATTTATTGGATGAGAGTTCTTGGTGATATGCATGCTTTTACCTAGTGGCAATATCTTGGATGGCCTGCACGGTATGGCGACATATAATAACTTTTCTTCACCTGTCGTGATATATCACTACAGGGAAGGGACCACACAATTGTTGAGATGTACCCACCAAGTAGGGTTCAAAGGCAGTTCAGAGAGCCACATGATAGGCTAGATGATTAGTATGTGGCCATTTTTGCACGGACAATGAGCTAGAGCTCTTAGGGACAATATATACCTACACATGAGGTCATGCAAAGTTTTATGCAGCTAGTGGCTAGGCCATGGCCATATGACTAGGGACAGGCCAATCCAGGGACCACACAGGCATACAGGGACTGGTTCAGGATGCCTCTTTGACTTACAATGCCAGGGACACCATCTTCTCAATGTAGAGCCAAAGGCAGTGGAGCAGGTTGGGGCCATGGGGACAGAGATAGGGGCCGAGGAAGCAGAGGACCACCACCAGATCAACCAAATTAGGATAGGGGGACACTTGATCGGCCACTCCCAGATCTGTAGGTGGGTGAGGAGAGACAAGATCCAGACCTAGGACAGTAGGAAAAGGATTAGGGATGACAAGATAGTTTCTCGACACCACCCAGAGACGAGGGCTAGGATCAACCAATCGTGCAACCAAATCTTTAGCCAGACCCTAGGGATGGCTAGATTTTGCAACTACAGGCCCAGGTATAGGAACTTACAGCTGAGAGAGATCAGCTATGGTAGAGCAGGACCAAGCGATCCAATAGAGACAAGTTGTGGAGCTACAGGCAGTGGCAGAGATGGGCAGGCAACAACAGATAGAGAGTATGTCTACATCTTCCTCTAAGAGCATGGTATCACTTCGATCATACAGGGAGGCCATCTAGGAGGCCGACTATTATAGGTTGCATTATTACCAGGCTATGCTAAGGGCAATCTAAGTGCTAGATTTTTCATAGAGGATAGGATAGAGACCCGCAGAGGATCATGGGGAGAGAGTAGGTGGTGAGGGTAGCAGCCAGCAGGGCTAGCCTTCATTTTGATTTAGATACAAGATTCTTTTTATGCCCTATGGGCTCATTTTTGATAGCCCCAGTGGGCCCTTTGTACTTATGTATTTGATACACACTTGATCCAATTATTTTGTACCATGACAGTGTATTTATTTTGATGATATATGAGATGATACTTATCTGATACAATGTGTCCTATTCTATTTTATGTTTTATGGATGGATCTTATTTCTATATGTTGTGCAATGTGATGCAATGATGTTTTATGTTATGATGCTATGATGATGATACTATATGATGCTTATGTGACTTTATGATGTGATGCAATGATTATGAGATGTGCATTATGTTTTATGTGATGATGAAAATGAGATGAGATGCTTTCTTTTTTGATATCCTTTCTATTATGATATGATGATGCCAAATGCAATGATTATGTGACTAATAGATCTATATTATGCCCCTAATGGATGAAATACAATCTCTTTTTTCTTTTTTCTTATTATCTTTTCCCATGCATTATATGGCGATGTATTTATATGATGCTTATGATGATGATATGATGCTTATGTATGTTTGATGGATATTACATATGACGATGATATGATATGATGAATGAAATTGATTTTTTTTTTTATGAATTTATGAATATGATGATGCAAGTGAATGCAAATGTGTAAATGATGAAATACTTTGAATAACCAATCTATATTATGGAAATGCAATGCATGTGATATGATTTAATATTTCCTATATGATAATGTAGTATGAAATATGTTGACATTTTGTGAATGCGGGATGAGTGCAATGACAATAATGATTTGTGATTAACTATCATGGTACCATGGTAGTGTAAAAGAGGATAGAAGAAAGCAAAAGATTTTGACAAGACACGAGATGATGATGATCATAGTTTTTCGAGGAGTTAGGATTTTCAAAGGGCTTGTAATGCCTCTCATTGCAAGTGACTAATAGAACCTTAAATTGTTATATATTTCTCCTAAATAGATGGTTAGATATATTACGAATGATATGAAGGCGACTGTCTAACAATGACCTTATAGTTTATTTTTACTTTATGTTATATCATTGTTATTTTACTTAATGAAGATGTATGTGCATGCGAATTATGGTATGAGATTCAAACTTATAAGATGAATTTGCAATAAGATAATTGTTGTGTCGTATTGCATTGAAAGAGTAATTAGCTATGTAAATGATTCGTGAATAAAGTTACAAAGATTCGGTTTGCAATTAATGTGGTTTATTATTATATCTAACTAAGCTTAATTATGTTGTGCAGGAAATTAATTGAGTCGATGTGGGATTAACATTAAAGGGATCAAATATGCGAATAGGAGGTTGGATAAATATTGGGATCGTATCAGATACATCTTTGGGAAGTTCTAAGTGTAGCCCTATTTGACTTAGAAGGGTTTGAGGTTTGATTATTGATTTGGTGATCATGTTTAAATAGAATCCATTTGTAGGTCATATGATGTGAGTTTGGTTGGGGTTGGAACCCTTGGTCAAGGTCAAAATTCGTATGGATTCTTTTGTGGGTTTTAAAAATGGATTATTGAGTCATTTTCCTTGGTTTTTGAACAAGAATAGACCCCTAGGACCTATACCTATGGGTTTGGAACCTTTTTGACATGTGAACTTGTCCTTGGAGTGTGAAAAGACCCCTCAAAAGTCCACATTCATGAATGTGACGAATTCAAAAAAATGTTGGGGCTTGGGAAGAGTGACTTGTCACTCTCAACTTCCCACTCCCCAAAAGTTCTTGGAATTGGCACAAGACTCACACATGTGTGAGCACTTGTGGGAAAGAGTGTAGGGTTGGAGGATTCCTATATACCTCAAGAAGATGGAAGATTTGGGCATTGCCCACTTCTCCTTTTGGAGAACTTGTGAAGTGAAGAAAAGAAGGAGGGAGTTGGATGAAAGAATAGGAGATCAAGGAAAGCAGCTTGTAGAGAGATAAGTCATTGACTATCCATTTCTTATTCTTAGTATTGGTAGAGATAGCTTGATCTATGCATTGAATCACAAGTAGGATTGTTTAAGGGATATATTAGAGTTATGTGTTGTATAATGAGCAAGCTTGTTATAGCACTAAGCTCTCACCATTGATTACAATGGTGTTTAATGTATTTCTTGCTCGGGGGTTTGGCTAGAGCCCTTGAGGCTTCATGATGCCAAAATGGTAGGGTGGAGAGCAAGACCTCCTATTGTAACTTTATTATTGTTAAAACACTTAGTGAGGTTCTTAAATTTGTTTTTGAAGTAATAGTTTCTTTGGATATCTCATAGCACCATAATAGAGCAAGATTGGTTTATTTCTTTTCCATCGAAATGCCTCAAAGAAAGACCACAAGATTGTATAGAAAATATTTTCCTAGAGATGTTTCACTTGTATGATTGAAAGTCTTCATTGAATTTTAAATAGAGCAAGCCTTATCATATGTGTATTTCTTTGCATTATTAAATAATGTGTGTAGCTTTGTAAGTTGATATTTTGTGGTAGAAGGAAGAGTTGGAATAGAGCAAGCCTTATTCTGTTATGAGGATTCATTGTAATTTTAAAATATTTATGTAATATTGGAAGTTTGTATCTTGTCTTTTTAAAAAAAATTAAAATAAATATATATATATATATAGAGGAGAGAGCTAGCTCCATTCCTTAGTATGATATTCCTATTATTGCTAGAATTCATGCAAGAATAAGTTCAATATCTTATTGAGAGAAAGGAAAGGAAAGTCAATAAGAGCAAGTTGCATTCTTGACATGTTATTCATTTCATTTCTATGAATTAATCTGTCATAAAGAAAATTTAAGTCTATTCTTATGTCTTGAGGAAATGAACTAAATAATGTTTTTACTGAAACTTAGGGGTTGCAAAATGGGAGGTTTCCTCTTGTTATTTGAGAAGGGTAGTGTACATTATCTGCATTTCCCTTTTGTATGAATGAAAAGAATGTACTCATTTTAAGGTTGTAATTACTACAAATCTGTAGATACAAATGTAATTACGAAGTGTTATCCCAATAAAGATAAATAAATAAATAACTAAATTTAGATTATGGGGTGCTCCATGGTATTAATATGAGTTTAAAATAGTTTTAAATCATTTCCAATTTCTTGAATGCCTCGCTGATCAAGATAAACCCAAGGATGAGTAAAATAATATCGCCTGTAAGCATAGTCCATACTTTGGGAAGGAACCGATATTATAGAGCTTCAGCCTTGCCTCAGCTATTTGCAGAGATTCATCAGAAGTTAACCCCAACTGACCTATGTCAAATATGGAATGGAAAAAGGTCAGTCCATGGACCCCCCCCCCCAACACTAAGAGCAAGAATAATATATTACAAAACAACATTGTAACTTTAAACTAGTAACAAGATCAAATGATTATGCAGCTCTTGTAGAGCTCCATCCTCCTCTAAACCAAACTGTGCGCTATTACTGCATCAATGGAAGAATTGGATGAGAAAAGGTAGAATTTACCTCAGTAGTATAAGCTAAAATTTACTAAAGTGGAAAATGAGGAATTGGCATGATATTGCAGCCCAATGAACAGACTACAGTGGGTTGCCTATAATCATAAGTATTCTCTGTAATGAAAGCAGTTCACTTACCGTAGTGCTATATAGTTCACAGGTGTACCATAAGCTAGCCCCATCCTTGTTTGCTCTAAACTTGAAGCCCCTTTTGGATAGGGTTAGCCTAAACTAAATTTCTCAGAACGTTGTTGGAAGCCTCTTCCTATGTTTATAGTCCCAATATTGTTCACCGGAAGGATAAGGTTGCAGAAAATGCAAAGCTCTATAAGGATGCAACAATAGGGCTGAAATGTTATCAGATGATCCCTAGCAAGTTGCAAACTTAGTTATAATAATCGGTTACCAAGAATATAATGTGGATTCCTGCCCCTTTGCGTGCGTGAAAATCCATATTCTGGCTTGCATTATTTGTGCCATGATCCTTTCCATTCTTTCTTTTTTTTTCACTAGTTTGGTCACAGTCAGATAAGACTTGTCTGAAGTGATCGGTCTTGTCTCACTCTTTCAACCAATGATTCTTTTTGAAACCTTAAGGCAATGTCGAACAGTTGGAGTTTAGGGAGGACAGGTCATAAATAAGAATTCTGCATAATAAAACCTCGAGCGTAGTGATCCCTAGGTGGGTGCTACAAATTTCAGAGTAGAAGATAATATAAGAACCTTAACTTCTTTATTTCCTCCCAATACTGAGCGTCAATCCCTCCTTGATTCGGGTGATGTATTTGGTATGATTCGAAGAGTGGTCATATTCTCGTAAAGTGACAGACCATCAGACCCATTTAAAGGCAAGGACTCTTACCATTAGCCTTTTGTTTTGGGATATGTCACTACCTCCAACCTGTGACTCTTATTTACATTTCAAATCAATTCTGTGTTGGTGTGTAAGAGCCAATTGCCACTCCTCAAGACTCTTAAAAAAATAAAAAAATAAAAAAAAATCACAAGGGTACATTGTATGTAGCGTGGCCATTTTTACCGGTGGATTGAGGGACTTATTCTCTCTGGGGTGTCAGGCCTTGTAAGATCAAATCTCTCTCACAGGACTAGCTTTACGTCGATGTGATCCAATGATCTCTCACCACCTACCCCCCGGCCACGCCTGTGGAAAGAAAGGAGTATATTGTGATTTTGGGTAAGCCAAATCATCTCGCTCTTAATAGGAAAGTAGTGAAATTGAACCAGCGTCCAATCTTAAGCGCATACTTGAATACCCCCCCTATAGGTTGTATCTTTCCCCTTTGACCTCCTCTCAGCTAGCTCGGCCGTAGTTGCCTGCAAACCGTAAAAGAGTGAAAGAGCATGATTGGGTACAAAACTTTAATTAGCGTAGCCTTCTTAATCCCGTCTGCAAGTTCAAGAATATGGCAGTGAGGAAATAAAATAAAAATAGAAACAAAATCACCAAATAGCTAGCGGGATTCATTGCGGTTACCAAGAAATCCTTGTTACGTCTGCACTCATATATTCTACTCTCGTAAAATGAGGCTGAGTTTCACGCTTAAACAATGTCTTTATCGGCTTATACCATGAGGGGAATGCGTATTGGATTGGTTTTACTTTAACTTCATCTTTTAAATAAACTATCTTAAATGTTGCGCGCTAGTGTTCCTCTCTTCCTAGTATGTGTGGGATAATCTTAGCCCATTATATGCATTGCCTTATATTTCTATATCATTTTACCTTACCTTGCACAACATTTTAGGCCTTCTTTAATCAAGGCAATTTACATGATGAAAAAAAAAAACACTTAGGCTCTCATGTTTCGATTTAATAAGATTTTAATGTGAGGGAATTTTTAGAATATACTCATATTTACGTGGAGAAAGAAGAAGAAGAGGGGAATATATCCCCTCCTCTCTAGGAAAGATGCTAGTAATTTAAATAAAGAAATAAGGACTTTTGAACACTTAATATTAGGAACTTTTGTAAAGGGTAATATCTCACTTTTATATTCTCTCTTCCTTCCCTTTAGGTAAATTAATAATATGTAAAAGCACATGAGTTTAGAATGTAATTATTTGTGTAAATTATTTCATTAACCTTATAACTTTTAAATGTAATCTTAGAGTGTATATATATATTTTTATATAAATTTATTTGTTTTAATAATTAAATTAATAATAGTTTAATATTGAGAATAATAATAAATAAATTGGAGTTTAATAAATAATATGTAGGTTTTAAATATGTTAGTTGTTCTCATATTTAAATTTCATGAGGAAATGTTTAATGTGGTTTTCAACAGTATTGTCAAAATGATTTTAGAGGTAAGGATTACAATGATAAAATAGGGTATCATTAAATAATCCATGTTTTTATCTGGAAATTATTTGTACTCATATTTCTGACCGCGATCATTCTCATGATCGCTCAATGGTAAGTGCGATGTAACACACATACCCGCTTGACTAAACACCCTACCCTCGCCCTCAAGCGACGTGTGGTTGATGTCATTGCATGGTAAATGTCACCTGATACATGTAATAGATCGGCATGTCATGCATGGTTAATGGAACGATAGCAAATTTACAAGCTTGTGTAATAAAAAAAAAAAATATACTAAGATATGGGCATGACTTATATCAGAGTCCTAAAAATCCTTAGGGAGCTCGGGAATTAGTTAAGCATCAAGTAATACTGCAGCATAGCTAAATGTGCAACCCACTTCATATTGGTTAGAATAAAATGTTTGAAAGGAAAATTTTAAAGAGACTGAATTGTATAGAAAATAAAAACATAGTCATCTAGCTATCCAACCTAAATAGGGTTGTAATGTACCCATTGGTCAAGAATTGACCATTATAGATGGGTCAAGAAATTAGATAATTAATGATATTCAACTTTTAAAGTAAAATCAATCTAAACATGGTCTCTTTATTTAATAAAATAAGGAAAATGACTTGAGTCACATATTAGTCTAGTTAACCAAGGCTAAGGCATTAATCTAGTCTTTTGGCATTAAACTTATTAAACCTTTAAAAAGGTATAATTGAGTTTTGAAACATAGTCTTTTTATAAAGTGCATAAATAGTGTTATAGGACATCATGATGTGTATTATTAAACATTATTTTGTTGGCTTCCTAAGTCTATAATTATAAAATACAATAGTAATGCTACTTCTTGAAGATATGGTGGTTTTGGGAGCAACATATTTTCTTATAGGAACCTTAGTACAAATAAAGAATGAAAAAATATACTTTTGAAGACTTGTCACTAGATAAAGGGAGGAACTATATGAACCTCTAAAAATGATTAATGTGTTAAAGGTTGTGGTTGAATAAGATTAGATATTTAAGCCCTTAATTGATTAAATCAAATTAATAGCAAGATTGGGACAACATAAAACCCTTGAAACATGTATTATGTGCAATTTGAGCACCCATATAGTTGGCTTTAAAACCTTGTTAGAGATTAAAACTAAATCTTTAGACTGAAGGTTGCTTGACATAAATTTAAGGACTTTTTCACAAGTTCGTATTGATACACTCTTAAACTAGTATCTTGTATGCCTTAGCATTTCTAGACCTTATCCTACTATCCAAATCTCTTGATTTACATAGAGATGTATAAGAGTTAATCTCATGAAGTAACAAATGATTCACCTTATGGTTGGTAGGAGAAGTTTCATGTATGCCAACATCAACTAAGGATAAAATCCTTCTAATGCATTGTAAATTCAAATTTATAAAGTGGTCAAAACCCTATTTTATCTTGAATTAACATTTTTACAAGTAAACAGAGACCTAGTGAATTTAATGGAACTATGGCAATTACTAGAACTTTAGGTTTTTTTACCTATAGTCTAAAATAGTGTTGAAATGAAATGATTCAAGTCAAAGGTGAAATGCGAAGAAACTTGCAACTAAGTTAAGATTGGTGAAAATTGATTTAGATATTGTATGAATAATTTGCTTCTAGTAATTAAACATAAAAATTTTGTGAGGAGACTATATCAAAATGCATATTTGAAGTTAAAACGTTATCTAGAACACATGTTGTACTACCTTCCTTATAAATGAGCTAAGAAATAAATGCTTGATGGTTCCAAAGTATGAAAGGATGCATGTCATATAAGAAGTAATAACGTATTCAATTATGTGTTGACCTTGAAGGTTGTGTACATGCCATAAGAATTGAATAATTAATTGTAGCAATTTATAAATTGAATAATGAATTATGTGTGACACGATGTAAATTAAGTGATTGAAAAGTTAAACTATATAGATAAGAGACACTAAAGCAGACTTGTAAAACCTTCAACTAATGTTGTACATTCTATACCATTAACTATACTTACTCTTTCAAGGAAAAACATATACACTCGTATGTAAAAAGGGAGAAACTTAAAAGGAATAGATAAAAACTTTTCCATACTTTTACTTGTATGCATCCTTATGAGTTAGATGGAACCGTGATTATAAAAATGATCATTAAAACATGCTGAATAAATATGGTTCAACCATAGATATAGAAAAATGCAAAGATTTCTTAAAAGGATATTAAGGAGTTGTGAAAATTATATTTCATGATTTATCATGTAGCTATGAATTTAGTGTGCTTTCTTTTCCCATATTACAGTAAGCACAAACAAAAATAGTTGACTATCTTCCTTATTAAGCAAAGAAACACGTAAGATTTGATGAAAAACAAATCTAATAAACTAAAAACCTGCATGCAAAACTGTCACAAGGAAAGAAATCGTAGGAAACAAAACAAGGGTTTTGCTCGACAATATGAAAGTTTATTATGGAGAAAAATAGATCAAAAGTAAATACAATACAAGAGATCAATCATATAAAGGAGATCCAATACGAAAAGGAAACCTAACCCTAAGGTGAGTGCATTTAATAAGGTAATATTAATTATTAAATGACTAATATATGCATAAAGTGAAATCTTAAGAGGAGAGTAAAATTAATTAATTATTTTACTCTAACACCCCCCCTTAAGATGAGCTACAATGCAGCTACAAACAATGCAGAAGAAAGCAAAGGAACTACAATGCAACAAAGGGTCCCGGCAACATGGCCTGATCAGGTACCCGAATACAAGAAAATCTCTATAAAGCGGAGTAAAGGAGAAAACCCAGTGGGAAAAAAACTCCTCTCCAAAAAGAGATAAAGAAACATGCTGAAAAAAAACATGAAGGAAGGAGAAAGCCTCCTTGGAATTTAAGGACAACTTCCTTCCTGCCCCAAGCACATGGAGCACAAAGCAGAGATAGCGGAGATGCCAAAGGTTTAGTGAAGATATCTGCAACCTGCTCCTCTGTAGGAATGTACTCCAAGATCAGAGAACCATCCTGAATCAACTGCCTGATGAAGTGCATGTGGATTTCAATGTGCTTTGTCCGTTGATACTCCACTAGGTTGCGAGAAATGTGAATGGCACTCTGATTGTCACACCAAAGAATAGTGGGACTATCTGGAGGAAACCCAAACTTTGTCATCAACTGCCGAAGCCATAAAACCTCTTGAATGGCTAACACTGCTACTCAGTACTCAGCCTTTGTAGATGATAATGCAATAGTAGACTACTTCTTGCAAGACCATGTGATAGGACCAGAACCAAGGCAAAAAACAAAGCCAGAAGTAGACTTCTGATCGTTGACATCACTAGCCCAATCGGAGTTAGTGAAGCCAATGATGTGAGGGGATCCTGAAGTGTAGTGAATGCCATAATGAGTGGTGCCCCAAATGTACCTCAAAATATGTTTGGCTACTTGCCAATGGCTCTCATGAGGATCATGGGAAAGCCCGAGGGAACAAGACCAACATAAAGGAAATATCAGGATGAGAATGTGTCAGGTACAACAAACTGCCAACCAATTGCCTGTATAAAGTGGGGTCTACTGAAGGAGTAGAGCAAGTGGAAGACAAAACAACACCTGACTGAAATGGAGTGGGGGTAGACTTGCAATCAAGCATGCCAAATCACTGAAGCATATCAAGAGCATACTTCTCCTAAAATATGGAAATCCCATCTGAAGACTGAATAACCTGAAGACCCAGAAAGAAGTGCAGGAGACCAAGATCTGTCATCTCAAACTGCTCCATCAAAGCTCTCTGAACACTCTGAATCATGGAGGATGAGCTACTTGTAAGGATGAGATCATCTACATATAGCAGAAGAATCAAAATATCACCCTCCTGACGCTGAATATACACTGTGTGATCGGAATGACAGCGTGTGAAGTGAGAGGAAAGAAAGAAAGAGTCCATCTTCTCATACCAAGCCTGAGTGGCTTGTTTGAGACCATACAATGAACGCCCGAAGTGCCAAGCCAAAGTGTCTGCACAAATCCACGAGGCTGCTCCATATAGATCTCCCTCGTAGCAGGTCTCCATGCAGAAGGCACTCTTCACATCCATCTGAAACAATCCCATCCACAGCCAGGCACCAGAGTGAAAGTACAAGGCATATACTAGAGTTCATCTTGGCAGCGGGGAGCAAAGGGTCGAGAATAGTCAATGCCCTCTGCAGAGAAAAACCCTTCACAACAAGATGTGCCTTATACTTATCAATAGAACCATCTGAAGCATACTTGGTATGGTACAACCACTTGCACCGAACCAACGTTCTTCCCTTAAGAAGAGGAAAAAGATCCCAAGTATGATTCTTCATCAAGAGAATACTCCTCATCCATGGCCCTATCCCACTCAAAGGTGACCTATAAGCCTCTGAAAACTTTTGAGGATCATCACGAAATACGGCATGAGCTCAAAATATTGGGGAACCCGGATGTCTGAGCACGAGTACGACGAGTATCTGAAGGAACACCTGCCAAAGAACCAGCTGCATCAACAGTGACACGGGCCCACCTAGGCAAAGATGGAGCAACTGGTGGTGGTGGAGATGGTGGATCATCATCTACATCATCCTCAAGAGATGAAGAGGGAGGAGTAGGCAATGAGGGAGAAGTTGGTGATGGAGAATCCATCTGAGGATAGCGCTCATCAAACTGGACATCCCGCCGAAACAAGACCTCTCTAGAATTAGGATCAAACAACCTATACACCTTAACATCCTCACAGTAGCCAAAAAATATGAGTGGTCAGCTCTTCCTCTCCATGGCTTTCGGCTGAGCATCTGGAATAAATGCCCAAGCCTCACTACCAAAAACTTGGAATGTAGAAACATCAGGCTTGACATGGGTCCAAGCCTCCTCAGGAGTCATATGTCGTAATGCCTTGAGGCATCTGGTTCTAAATATAATTGGCACAATTGACTGCCTCAGCCCAAAATGAAGAACTCATAGCTCGAGACTGTATCATACAATTTTCCATCTCCTGTAAGGTTCTGTTCTTTCTCTCAGCAACACCATTCTGCTGAGGTGTGTAAGGGAGTTTAAACTGATGTTGTAAACCATGCTCAGTGCAAAAATCTGTAAAAGCCTTATTAACATATTCCCCCCCCATTATCTGTGCGTATCCTCCTAATAGAAAGTCCAGATTGCTTCTCCTCAAATGTCTCAAAAGTCCTGAATGAGTCAAAGACATCAGACTTGTACTTAAGAAAGTACACCCATGTACGTCTGGAGAAGTCATCAATAAAAGTGAGCACATAGCGGGCCCCTGAAAAGGAAGGATTCAGAAAGGACATAAGATCACTGTGTACCAACTCTAGGGCTGCCCTAGCATGAGTGGCTCGACCCTTAGGAAAAGGATCACGATGATGTTTGCCAAGGACACATCCACGAAATACACCATTAGTACAAGAAATCTATGGAAGCCCAATCACAAGTGCCTGCATACTCATCTACTGTAAATATCTGTAATTGACATGGCCAAAACGCTCATGCCAAAGCCTGCTCACTGAATCTACATGTGCTATAAGAGAGGAACCAACAGTGTCTGAACTCTCAAAGCCATCAAATCTATATAAGCGTGATGCAGAATCCACACTCCCAGTAGCCACAACCAAGTCAGGATCATGAAGGTCTCGAATAACCACATCATGTGGTGAGAACTCAACTGTCTTACCAGAGCCAGAGTGGCAAATCTGATAAACGAATAGAAGGTTTGTCGAAATGTCAGGAACCAAAAGCACATCTTGTAGACAACCACCATCCAATGAAATAGTACCGGAACCCTGAACTGAAAGTTGTGTTGAGTCACCCACTGCAATATGTCTAGTGCCTGTAGGGGCAAGAGCGGTGACCAAATCCTCTGTGTGTGTCATATGGTGAGAGGCACCAGAATCTAGAATCCAAGTGGATTCTAAGGACAATGCTCATTCAGAAAGAGCATGACCTTTCCCTATGGGATGTGAAGGAGGCTGAGGCGCACTGATATTATGCTGCTACATGGCTTCCTCCAAAGCCTCTAAACGTTTCCAACATCTGGAAACTGGATGTCCTTCCTTGCCACAAAAACTGCAAGGATCACCAGATTTCTTCTTAGTCTTGGAGGAAGACTCACCAAACTTCGAAGATTTGCCTTGTTTAGAATTGGACTATGGTTTTGAATCAGACTTAGGTGGTGGCTTGGAGGGATTCTCACTAGCCCTTGAATCTTGCTTAGGCTTCAGTTTCTGCTTCTGTTTTCCTTTGGAGGACTGGGCTACCAATGCTTGGTTTTGTGAACCTGAAAGTGAATCCAACTGCTTGAGCTTAGCTTGCTCATGAGTCAGACGATCACAAAAGACCTCAAAAGAAGGCATGACATGTCGAGCACCCAAGGCATCCATGGTGGAATAAAAGGTCGAAGAGAAGATCTGAAATGGACCCCGAAGCTTGGAGAAAATTAGGAAGATGCACTCTGTATCAGTCTTAACTTTTCCACAACCCTACAAGATAGATCTTTGCTATTTGAACTTCATCAGAAAGTCCTCAATGGAGGGAAACGAATCAAGTACAAAGAAGTTAACTTGGCATCAAGTTGCAAAGCTCTGAACTGATTGAAAGTACCAAAAAGTCCATCAAACTTGGTCCAAATGGCTCGAGGAGTGAGACAACCCTCAAGAAGAAATAGGAGACTGTCAGAAATGTGTAAAGCCATCAATCCCATAGCCTGATCCATATTGTTCCTGTGCTGCATAACCTCAAAGGCACGAGTCAATTGAGGCTGAACCTCATCCAAACAAGACCATAACCCTCGAGACTAGAGTAGAGTCATCATGCGACCCTTCCAAGTGTGATAATTATGCGGTGTGAGAGGTTCAATAGATTTGTCGGCCATCCTGTGAACTGTGCCTCAACTGCTCTGAATTTTATTATTATTATTTAGTGGTCTTTTAGAACTAGACAGAAGATGCAGAAGGGGTTTGTTTGTTTTGTTTTGGTGATGTAGATTCTGGTTTTTTGATGTAAATGACAGAAAGCAAGAAAAAACACCCCCCCACAATGCAAAAATCCAATCCCCAGTACAAACTGAAAGCCAGAAAACAATAGAAAGCAGTAGATGATTGAGACAAATCTCTGTGTACCTGAAGAATTTACTGATGAAATAGACTGCAAATCTGGATAGCAATCGCAGGTAAAAAACTTTCAAGTCAAAGTACGGCGTCTGCAGGGGTTTGAAGTTTTGCCTTTTCAGATCTGCCAATGCAGACATCAGCTCATGCACGGCGTTCAGAGGAATAAGGTGCAAGACTGGTAAACAATACCAGGAAGGACACCACTGTGAACAACACAAAGGACACCCAAAAAAAATGCCAGATCTGATGCATGCGCTTGTAAGATTTGAAAACTACACCTAGAACCTCTCAAATTAGCTAAAGAATCCCAAATTTCTTCTATCAAACCCTTGCTCCCTTTTTTCTTCAAACATGAACAAGCTACAACAGATCCAGCTCTGATACAAAGTAAGATTTGATGAAAAACAAATCTATTAAGCCCAAGAAATTTGCATGCAAAAACCTGTCACAAGGAAGAAATTTGTAGGAAACAAAACAAGGGTTTTGCTCTGACAATATGAAGAGTTTATTATTAGAGAAAAAATGAATCAAGAAGTAAATACAATACAAGAGATCAATCCTTATAAAGGAGATCAATACCGAAAGGAAAACCTAACCCTAAGATGAGTGCATTTAATAATTAATATTAATTATTAAATGACTAATATATGTGCATAAAGTGAAATCTTAAGAGGAGAGTAAAGTTAATTAATTACTTTACTCTAACAAAACCTTCTCTAGCATGTTATGAAAATTATAGTGGAATTACCCATATTGATGTGTTAGTGAACATAACAAACATGGTTGAATGAAAGAGGAAGAATGGTATGGATAAATATATAAAAAAACCAATCTTGATCAGATATGTGATGTCAAACACTAACTTAGTAAGATGGGAAGTGTGGTGTACCATGTAGAATTTATTATTAAATTCTAGGCAAATGGAGTAATATACATAAGCTACATTTGTTCAGTGATTTATTTTACGTATGCAAAGTGAGTAGATATTTACAAAATTAAGAAGCAAAGTGAATATTGTTTAAAGAAAATGGAGTGTATGTAAGTGAATTGATTTTGTTCTACAATATGGTGAATTTTATAAAGTGTATTACATGTTATGATGTGTGAAGTGAAAACCAATAAATGTGTTATGCCCCAAGTATGAGATACAGGGTATCTGATTTGGGGTAAGGGTGGTGGACGTCTAGTACGATCCCCTGCGTGTACCCTTTGTGATGGCCTCTATGTAAGCTAGCTAGTTGTGAGTTTAAGTAAACATGTTAAGTGTGTAAGTGTGTCTATTAAATGAAATGTGATGTATTCCTTTGTGTCAGTCAGATTGTTGTATGTTAAATGTGTACCCCTAGTGCATGATTCCCCCCTTACGAGAGTGAGATTCCAACTAGCGTAAATAGGGGTTGAGAGGCACATGTTCACCCCTTGGGAAATTGTGAGCTCAGGGTGTTGTCCCTAATCTTGATAAAGGATCTATGGCGATACATTGTAATCCTCCCATGGACATTGACTGTGGCCTACTCCCCCACATATGAAAGCCACACTTGTTGTTTCATAGTGCTAGCATCTTCCTCGATGTTTATAACCCATGGGTAAAGGATGGAATTACATGGACCATATTGATAGGGATGTTGATCTTGTTTTATAGTTACATATTTTGGATACTTCAGTGACACAAGACATTGGTACTATGTGGAAAAGTCCACCATGATATTGTGTGTTATCATATTTATGTGGTCAGGGACCACCAATTATTCATATTTATGTGGTCAGGGACCACCAGTTACTACATGCTATTATACTTACGTGGTTAGAGAACCACCATTCCCCTCCTCCCCTTAGGTGGCTTAACAAAGTCACATGGTGCTCATAATGTGTAAATTTTATTCTTGAATTATGAATTATTGGTGATTATTGATTGATGTTTTATTTTATTATGTGCCAGTAGTGTAGAATTCTACATTTATTTTATTAGGCTATTTAGCCATTTGAAGGTTGTCATAGTCCAAATTGCTTCAAGGACTTGTTTAATTTCATTTTTGAATTAATATTGGAATGTTGGAATGTAGCTACAATTGATCTTTATTTGGTTTTTCTCTTGATTTTATAAATTATTTTTTTATGGGAACATTGGGTGATGACTTTAAGTTACTTGGTTTGAGGCTTTCTTATTGTTTGCAAATTGTTGGCAAGTGTGGTGTAATGTGACATCTATAAAGCTATCATATCTCAAGGGGTTCCCTGACAGGTCGTATAGGGGAGTAGATGTGCTAGGGAATTATGAATTATTTTAAAGGGGTTGCAAATGAGACCAGTATGGGATGGTCATTAATCCATTCTTCCCCTAGTTCTATGATTGATCTTGTTGTACCTTCCTTTTGGAGGCTAATCCCCTTAAACAAACAAAGGGAAGGTACTAGGAAATGTATGAAGGGGTCCTTAGAGAAGGGCCTCAAGACCATATTTCCTAATGGCTATGGTATCTAAGAATATCCATCCTTGTAAACCCCATTATGTGAACCTTGTGTTGTAAATTATGTGGTTGTATGAGGATAGGTGCACCCAATGGGAAAGAGAATCCTTACTATTGTTGTGTGTACATGTGGAATTGTAAATAAATGTGATGTGATACACCTATGAACTATGTGAGAAAGAAAGTAACAATTAATGCAAGATAATATTCCTTGGGACATGGTATGAGTTCCATGACTATAAGGTAAAATGTTCTCTTAAGGACATATTTAGAAAAAATGTGAAGCTAATAATTCTGAGACATGATTGACCATTGAAACAGTAATATTTCCTAATATCATGAATGATATTTATGGTGCAAGGAGAATTTGTGGTGTACCAAAGGATGTTAACTTGATTGGTATATTCTTGTGTAATGAGAGTTGGCTAAAATCTCAATAATTTGTAACTACATGGATAGTTGTTAGCATTATTGCATTGAGAGTATATTGGATAAATGTTCCATAGTGAAAATTTTTGCTTTAAGAAATTTGGATGAGTAATCCATATAGAAGATGTCACTAATGTGTGCTTATAGTGCAATGTTTTGATTTTTTTTAATCAAGAAAGTAAATTAATTAGTATGTTTAATGGATTTGCGTGCATTGCTATAATGAGGTTATGACCTTGAACATTAGCGACTTCCAAGAGGAAGTCTAAACTAAGGGGAGGGGGATGTAAGGCCCCGACTTGTATTCAACTAATACAACCCTAATGTACTAGATGTGTATTCTATTGATTAGTAGTGAATCACATCAAAGATGATGCATGAAGTGTATTATTAATGTATTACATTAACAAACCTATTTGGACTCTCTGATACATCAAAATGAGAACATGTTTATATAACAAAATAGAATTGTTGGATTTTGAATTGTTTCAAGAAGGGAATAATTAACCCTTGTATCATATATTGTGTTTCATAAGGATTGCTATCTAGGTTAAATGATTATATTTTGAATCTCTAGCTTTTTAAAATTTCATCTTATAGAATTATGATGATTTATGTAGTGATATGTAAATTGAAAAATGAACATCTAGTCTAACTAGGGTTAATGTGTTATAGTGGGGATGATTATGATTTACAAATCAAATTTCAATGAACTAGTTGATTTAATATGAAGCTAGGAGGAATATTGGAGTTAGATCTTACTTGACAAATACTAATGAGTTTTATGTCTCCTAAGGTGGATACTGGTAGTGAGTGTGATAGGAAGATTTATGGCTCGTATATGATGGAACACAAAGGTTGGTTGACTACAACCTGGTATGCATGGATAAAACATTGATTAAGTATGGTAATACTACAAACATGTGGTAGAGGTGAGTAAAACATATTCTATATTCAATTGAGTTGTAAATCAACAATTATGAATAAATTAGATAAAAGTAAATTAAGTGGATAAATGAATGATTCTTTCTAATTGTAGTATTTAACTAATTTAAGATAGATTTTTGGTTGGATATAAATGGTTGTGAGCTAATGTGCAGGTATAAAAATTATCAATGTTATTAGATTTCCACAATCCATAAGAATATGAATAGTTGTTTCTGGATTCGATTGTGTAAGCTTTTTTGAATCAACGTTTCGAATCACACTCCGTGATCCATTTTTTCATATCCTTAAGCTCTCTATCCTGATGATGGATCACGGAGTGTGATTCGAAACGTTGATTCAAAAAAGCTTACACAATCAAATCCAAAAACAACTATTCATATAAAAATTATGTCAAGGATAAAGGGAGGACCATATAGACCTAAGTAAAGAACCCTTGTAATAAAAAAGGAAAGAGGTGTTAGTATTTAATATTGGAGTGTTTATGTTTTAGGGCTTAAGATTGGGGTTCTATGTTAAGATATTTTGTGAGGGTAGTTAAGAGTGTGAATGAGAAATTAGGGGTGTAAACCCTTAATTGAAGTTGAAATTTGAATGCATTCTTTATGGTAGCTTTAAAAGAGGTTGAATTTTATTTTTAAGTGTTCACATATTTTTTTAGGTCCTATAATAGGTACATAGGTTTTGGGGGCTTAATTATGACCATATCTTGGACCATATCCAAGATATGACCCTCATTTATTGTTCTTTTTGAAAAGTGACGATATTGATAGATTTGAGGAAAAGGGGAATGTCTTGGTTTTCAAACCCAATTTTGAAATGTGACATGAGAGAGAGAGTGACCAAGTACTTCATCACCCTTTTGATGAAGATGAAAGATTTTGAGATGGCAAGGAGAGGAGTACACTCCTCTTCCCATCTCCCCAAATTTTCTCACATGTGTGAGCACTTGTGGGGGATTGTGCATGAGGATTGAATGAAAGAGTGACAAGTGTCTCTTTATGAAGAGAGAAAAGTTGTTACCCACTTCTCCTTTTTGGAGAATCTTTGAATTTGGAGATTGGAAGTGTGATAGGGCGAATTTCAGTGTTAGAAAATGAACAACAAACAAGAGAGTGCAAAATAACAACAAAAGACACCCTACACCTCAAAATTAGCCTAGTTGGATTCAATACAAAATAAAGACAACAAAATAGAACCTTTTACCTTGTCTCAAATCGATCCTTTGGTTGGCCCTTCGATCTTTGGTGTTGTATGCTCCTTAGATGGCAAGGGATGCAAATGTGGATTGTAAGATGGATGAAAAATGGATGGAGGTGGATGCAAGTATGAAAAATGGCTAAGTATGGCTCAAGGAAAATTTTTGCAAGAATTTGGCTAGCATGAATGATCTCTTCCCAAAATGAGAGAAAATAGGGGGTATTTATAGAGAATTTGGAATTCTCTAGGGAAATGGACGATCAAGATTGAGCCACCAAGATCAAGATGTAGGGCTAAGGTGAGTTGAAAACTCACAAGCCCTCACATCTTGACATCTGGCATGTGAAGTGGCTTGAAAAAGATGATGTGTACATAAGGTGGAAGGATAGTACATGACATGGAGGTAGTACATAGTACCTTGGGATTGGACAAGATCTCCTCATAAAGGAAGTCCTTGTCCCCATGTGGGTGAAAGGACATGCGAGGAATTAAAAATTCTTCAAATATTCTCATGGGGATGAGAGAAGGAATTTAAAATTCCTTTAAATGCATTGGAGGATTAAATGTGAATTAAAAATTCACATGGGGAATGGAGTGCCTTCTTCAAAAAGAGAAAGTTTTTAATGAAGTTGACTAAGAACACATTCCATAAATGATATGGGGATAAGGTTGACCTAATTAAGTGATTAAGTTTGTGCAAGTACTTGATTAGACTAATTAATGATAGATTAGAGGCAAGTGGGAAATTATGGAGGATGGGACCCTAATGATGATTAGGGGTGTGCACATCTTAATCATAAATTAATTATGACTAAGAAAAAGGGTTAGATTGATAAGAGAGATTAGAGACCAACTTGCAAAAGTTGGAGGATGTGACAATGAAAGAGAAAGTGAGGAATTTAAAAATAAATTTAAAATTCCAAAAGATAATATGGATAAATTAAATAAAGTGATACATTTATTTAATTTAGAGAGGAAAGAGGGGGAAAATATTTATTAAATTAAATACTTTAGAAACCTTATGTAAGACACAAAATATTAATTAAATGAATGATTTAATTAATACCGGAAAAGAGGATGATTTAAATGAGCAAATGGATGATTAAGGAGACGACTTTGACCATATGGAAGTGGTCAAATTTGAATGTCTACATTTTTCCCCTCTTTGAAACACTATTAGAATAATAGGGTTTCGAAGAAAAAGAAAAAGAAAACACAGACGACTCTATGGAAGAAGCAACCGAAAAAGAGATGCCCCGGCCTGGGAGAGTTTGTGTGAACTACCCAAATGGAGGAGAAATAAAGGGGATGTCTCGGTCTCGCAAGAGAAGGCCTATGACGGAAGATTGGGAGAGAATGGTAGGGTATGCCCCCTTGAGAAGACAGACGGAGAAAGAAAAGGGGCCCCCGACAACTTCTCAAAAATATGAAGTGGTATATGTTGTTGGAAAGAGCACGAAAAATTAAGAAGATTGGCGCTTGAACGGAGGAAAATGGGTATACAATACGCAAATGGAAGCCCCAAGAAGATAGGGAGTGAGTGAATTATTTGACATTAAAAAAAAGCTAAATAAAAGGAAAAAATTCATTTTATTTTAAAAAGTAAAAAGGGACAAAAAAGGCTATAAAAGGTAATTCTAGGAATTACCTCTCCTCATTTGGACAACTGTCAAGTGAAGAGGAGAGGAAGAAGAGGAGAGAGCAAGAGGGAAGGGACACGATGCTAGAGTACAATACCAACATCATTCATCGGGCGGATGAGAGACGACGATTCGTCACTGAGTGTGTCGTGCCACGCCAGGTGAGTATGAAACCCCACTTTGTGATTTTTGTCAATTTAGCTAAATTTAAAAAAAAACGAAAATATGGGTTTTGTGGGGTTGCTCGGGAGGAAAAATGGGTTAGAGGGAATTTTTTCAAAAAAAATGTTTT